>JAODYD010000016.1:666263-778140 GCA_026262445.1 Bipolaris bicolor | reverse complement strand
AAACAACAGTATTTCCAAAAGACAAGGAAAGATGTCTAGCAACCCCAACCAAGGCAACGCCGCAGGAGGCAACGACTACCTCGACAAAGCCTTCAACACTGTCGCTAGCAAATTCGGGGGTGCACAGGGTAAGAAGATTGCAGCGAATAAGGGGTTGAGTGAGAAGATTGTACGTTCTTCCCTTCTCCCCCTTCCTTTTCCCTTCTACCTTTTCCTTCCCATCTACCCAGCCAACACCACTCCACCACTCCACCACTCCCAAACCCCCCGCAATCCTTAGCATTTAGCAAAGAACAGGAAAGCGGGTAGGGACGGAGATGCACGAGGGGAAAGAAGCCCGTTGGGTAAAGGGAGAAAGTGGGGGCGCTAATAAAACATGTTCAAAACTTACATCTTTTTAGACCGATGGAATGCGCAAGGCCTACGAAAAAGCAACGGGGAAGAAGGTTGATCCCAAGATTTCGAATTGAGCGCGCTAGGCTTCTAGAGAAATGGGGGGCGGGGGGTGGATGAGGGGGAAAGAGGGGGGGGGGGAAGGAGTGGTTAATGCAAGGATGTTTGTAAGGAGGCTCTCTCTCTCTCTCTCTATACTTTTAACACGTAGTAGTACACACCACTACCACCACCACCAAGACTACTACTTACTTACTGCAGCTACAGCTGCAGCTCGTGTGTAATCCCAAGAATTTAATTTACTTGAAACTTGGAAACTGCATGGGGACTTATGCGTGTGTGAGACAACTAGATGGCATGATTTTAGAAACAAACATCACGCAATGTACTTTTTTTTTCAAGACAAGTGACGAGATAAAGCAGGAGACCCTGCATAATGACTCTCTTCATTCTTGCATACAGATGCACACACACACTTGAGATGTGTGCCAGTCATGCAAACTACTCGTACACGTTCTACCTTAACCTGCATACTGACACGCACCCCCTCTCTTGAAAGATGTGCAGTCATGCAAGCTACTACTACCCCATCCACCTTAACCAGCCAACTCAACCCTGCGCCTCAGCAAAGACCTCGCTTCCGTCTCACTCAATAGCTCGAGGCCCAACTCATCTAGCACATCTCTAGCCGCCTGGTTATCCGCAAACAGCCGCTTTTCCACCTCCCACAGCCCCAGCAGCTCTTCAGCCCCAGCCGCAGCGCCAGCCTCATTTCCACCGCCCAATGACGTTGTGACACCGGGGTGCTGTGCTTTTTGCGCAACATCCGACGGATCCTCATCACCGTCTTCTGCAGCGCCCCAAGCCTCCGTGTCCCAATCTTCGTTATCCTCGCCACCGTCGTCATGCTTGGCCTGATCCTGGCCTGATGTACTAGATGGACCGCCTTTGACTGGTAAGCCAACAAGTTTCACACCCTCAAGACACTTTCTCAGTCCCGTTTCTGCCACACTAGGGCCGACATGCTTGTCGACGACGCGGCACACAGCCAAGACATCAGCGTGCAACTGTGTGGCACCCTGCGTGGAGAAGCGATACCGACTCAGTACGTTCTCCCAAAACACCGTCGAAATGGTACTCAGCATGGCCCGGGTGATGCGGCGCAATGGCGCAGACGCAAGGGCACGTGAAAGGAACGCTAGTGTTGTGCGCAGATAAACAAGCAATGGATCCAGCTCTGCGGTCGGCGAGGGTTCAGCAGCGGAACTCGAAGCCGAGGGCCCACCCAGCGTGGCCCACGGGTTGCTATGAGAAAAACAAATATCAGTACACAGCTTTCGCATTAAACGGTGAAGTGATGTGGCGAGGAAACGTACATGTGCCGATATGCACGAAGCGCCTCGCGCACGTTGCTGTTCAGTGTGTCGATGATGATCTTCTCACTGCGGTCACGAAGGCGTGCGTACCACGATGCTGTTTCGTCAAAAAGCGAGCCTGCTTCCATGTCATCGCTCTCGACTTTCTTTGACGTGCGTCCGGCCACATCTGCAACAGTCATGGTACCGATATTACTAGTCGGGCTACGAGCGCGCTCTTGTAGCTCCTCCCAGATATCCAGGAAAAACTATGAAACTCAAAGTCAGCCGCAAGTTACATAGCACAGGGGTAATGCAGATATGAGCCTACCACGTCGTCGCTCCAGTCACGCATGGCCCGTTCGAGATAATCTGCACTGCCAAAGGTTTTGCAAAGGCGCTCCAATCCTTCGACGCCAAGCAGCTTTTCCTGTTCCTCTTTGGTGATACCACCCATGGCACGACCCAGCGACGTAGTCATGGTCAGGTACGCTTCGAGATTGCTCTGCAGCCTCTCGTGCAACTTGTCAAAGATGGCAATCTGAATATCAATCAGGAAGGTGAGTTTCTGGCTAAACGAAGTTAGAGGCCTGTAGCGATCTGCAGAAATGTAAGGTTAGCGGCAGATTTGCAATGTCGGGTAAGCGAGAAAAGTACCCGTTATGGTCTCGAGCAGGTCGTTTACGCGGATCGCTCCTTTTGTGGGCTTGGTGGCTTTGGGATCGACGCTCTCATAGTCAAGATCACCAAAGTCTGGAGCCTCGACAATGTTCTGATAGCGGGATAGGGCAACTGCTGCGTGTCAGTCATCCGAAGCGAATTTCCACATTGGGCACGGTAAAAAGCCTACAGTCCTTTTCCACCTGCAGCCACCGTCCGAACCAATCACCCTGTACGAGGAATTCCCATGAGAGCCCCTTCCAGCCTTCAACGCCATGACCAGCATCGTAACCCCACGTGTCTCGGAGGTCCGTGTCAAAGTTCATCACCTCGTGTATCAGGTGGCTCAAGAGCTGTGGCTGGCCAGCGACCTTGGGCAGCAACGAGCCAATCTTGGTGCGCAGCATGGGTAACAGGGCAGTTATGAAGGCCGACATGGCATCAATGTAGACAGGGTTGAGCGCAAGATCGGTTCCACGGAAGTGGCGTAGCAGGACAGGCTGAACATAGTCATTGACGAATCCGCTGTAGTCGTTCAGAAGCGTGGTGATGTGCGAAAGAAAGTACTCGGGACGATCAATGCGGTTCGTAGGCTTGTCGCCTTCAAAATGGTAGCGGAACCGCATCTCGAGCGGCTGCACCAGTACCTCCATGGGGAACAGCACTGGCGGCAGCTTGACCTTGTTTCCAGGACCACTGGCATAGCTCATACCCTCGAGCTCGGGCAATTGCAGGTCGAGAAGTTTGATAATGGCAGTCTCCCATTCTTCGCGCAGATGCGTGGGTATAGTTGCATTGGGCAAGGGCCATCGTATCTTCTTGAGTGTATATTCGAGCTGGGCAGAGAAGGCGTCGAGAATCTTGGTACGCAGGGCGTGGGTGATTTTACTGACGTAGTAGACCAGCTGGGGCGCGGCGCCCTCTGCGTCTTCTTGCAGGTTGACGAGGCGCGTGTGAATGGCACGCAGCTGCTTATACGGTGCGAGGGCGGCTTCGCTAGACGCCTGGAGTTTTGCCTGGGCTTGTTTACTGTAGCGGTACGTCAGCGGGCGGCGGCTCTGGGTCATAAGAGGCGGCAGCTGCTGGCGCTGGCGTACCTGAGCTTGTCCACTTCTGCCAGCAGGTCTACATAGTTGGTGGCGACATCCAGACGGTGCAGCGTGTCGAGCACCTCAGCGAAGCGGGGCACGGCTTCGTCGCTTGTCTCCGAGGCAGTTATGACCATGAGGCGACGGTCAATGTCGGCCTGCTCGTGTCTAAAGGCGTCTGCACGCTGGGCGAGGGAGTCATGGTGGGCGTGGGCAGCGTCTTTGGCGTTGTGAAGGTCACGCTGGGCGTCGTGGAGCTGCTTCTTGAGTAGGCCGTGCTGGGTGGTGATGGTGGCCAATAGGTCGTGGAGCGAGTCGAGGTCGCCGAGCGTCTGCAGCCTATCGTCGAGGTAGTCTGCGACGCGAGTTGAATTGTCGTCCATGGATCGTACGATTCGTGGGCAGATGGCTGCGTTGGACGAGGGTAGGCAGTCTGTCGCTGCGGCGGACGGTATTGCAGTTACCGTTCGGCCAGTGATGGTGGGGGCCCATCCCAGCCTGGCCGCACCCTAAAGCAGCTAGCGCACCGGGCTCTAGCGCACTAGCCAGCCTCGGTCGACCCTTCCCTCTGCCCTCACCCTGGTGGCGCCTTCCCGATCTTGGGGACCGCCTCGATCTCCACCGATCTGGGCTAGCCCCAAAATGGGCAGCAACTTTTCCCTAGCGAGCGCCACCCTCTGCCGCATCAGTCCACTGCTGGAAAACATGCTTAATGCACTGCGACTGCCGTGTCCAACGCCTCCGTTAAACCTCTATACTGCCCTTCCACGGCCCTCTCCAGCCCTGCCCTTCCTGCTGACCGTCAGCCGGCTATAAGTCCCTGCTGCCCGCCCCTGCGTTGGGTGCTGCTGCGCACTGCAGACTTCTCTCCCCGCCCGGCTGCTGAAACGGTCCAAACTTTCGTCGCGCGCCGCTGCCGTCATCGCCAGCAATGCCCAAGGAACACAAGAAGCGCGGTCGCCGCGAGGAGCAGAAAAAGCGCAAGAGGGACGCCGACGACGATGCTAGCTCCAAGCGCCCCAAGCATGAAGATTCTGACCTGCTCCATGTCCAAGATTCAGTCCAGGAACTCGCCAATGGCCAAATCAACCGCCCCAATGAGTCGCCTTTTTACGGAATGCTTGACGAGCAGGAGCAGGAGTATTTCAAAAAGGCCGACGAGATGCTCGAGTTGAACCAGTTCGAAAGCACCGAGGACCGTGACATCTTCCTGGCCAGTGTGTGGAAAGAGGCAGACGGCAAGGAATTGAAAATCGCCAACAGCCAGTCCTCGCGCTTACTTGAGCGCCTGATCCTCCTATCCTCACCAGCCCAATTGAAAAGTCTGTTTCAGAAATTCAGCGGACAGTAAGTTCTTCCATAATACCCTCTGCAATTGCTATGCTGATCGTCATCCTAGTTTTCTCAACCTCGTCCAGAACCGTTTTGCCTCCCACTGCTGCGAAGCACTTTTCATAAAAGCTGCCCCCGTCGTTACGGAAGAGACTGTCAAAGCGGAACCTCTGCAGACCCCACCCGCCTCCGATCCCGATGAAGTCGTTGTCTCGATGGAAAATCTCTTTCTCTTTACACTGGGCGAGCTCGAGGGATATATGGGTTTTTTAATGACGGACAAGTACGCCTCTCATGTACTCCGGGTGTTGCTTATAATCCTTTCAGGTGCGCCGTTGGAGAAGCAGACCAAGTCTGTCACGCAGAGCAAGAAGAAGGAAAAGATTACTGTTTCTGGCGCAGAAAAGGGTCAGGAGCGTGTCTTGGAGGAGAGGGTTGTTCCCCAGTCTTTCCTGGACGCCCTGGAAAAGGTCATTAGCGATAGTGTCTCTGGCATAGAGTCGCATTACCTTCGTTCACTCACCACACATCCGCTCGGTGGCCCAACCCTGCAGCTTCTTCTCAAGCTGGAACTGGCGCATTTTGGAAAGTCTCGAGCCAAGAACGAAAAGTCTATCATTCACCGGCTGCTTCCTGATAACCCCATTGCCGAAGGAACTGAAAGCGCCATCCTCATTAACGGTCTGGTATATGATGCGGTGGGATCCCGCCTATTGGAAACAATTATTGAGAACGCTCCGGGCAAAGTGTTCAAGGCCATCTATGGAGAATTCTTCAAAGAGCGCATGGGCAACTTGTCACGCAATGAAATCGCGGGATACGTGGTAGGTAAAATTCTTGAGAGGCTCGGCAAAGACGACCTAGAAGAAGCTATGCGCCAAATCGTCGACCAGATTCCCAGCCTAGTCGAACGCAACCGAACCGCTGTCATCAAAGTGCTCATTGAGCGCTGTGTAGCACGCGAAGTCAATTGCGCACCCATCAAAGCACAACTTGAGGCTGCTTATGCTGGTTCGAACGGCTTTGAAGTCACCCGCATCCTTCGGTTAAATGAAGAGGAGGGAAAACCACGCGCCAGGCATGTTCAGTCACCGGAAAAGGTTCATGGATCTCTGCTAGCACAAACCATGATGACCGTTGACGGACCCCTTGGTCAGCTTGTGTTTGACTCTCTTGCCAACTTGTCTCCTGAGCTTGCCACCCAGCTGGCTCGCGACCCAACAGCATCCAGAACACTCCAAGCAGCATTAATGTCAGAGAACGCGTCCGTCATCTTCCGCCGTAAGATGATCCAACTATTTTACGGTAAAATTGGCGAGCTTGCACTCGACCCAGCAGCATCGCATGTCATCGACGCAATCTGGCAGGGTACAGCCGGTCTGGCCTTCATCCGCGAGCGCATCGCCGAGGAGCTGGCGGAAAACGAGAGTTCTCTGCGTGAATCTCATGTAGGCCGTGCCGTCTGGCGAAACTGGCGCATGGATCTCTACAAGCGTAGACGTAACGATTGGGTCACACAATCCCGCTACACAGCCGGCAATCAAGGCTTCCAGTCATTCCCAGAGGGTACTAGTGATGCACCTCAAAATCCTAAGGCGGGCAGGCAGCTCACGGCTATTGAGCTGGCAAGGCAGAAGCATGCAGCAAAGGCTGCACAAGGAAAAGACGGCAAAAAGTCCAAGAAGGGAAGCCAAACTACAAATGGTAGCGCGAGCAGCGGGAGTAGCAGCAAAGGCAGGAGTGTTGCGGCACAATAACAATGGCGACACCACGTACATGGCGTGGGATATTTTCTATACCAGGCATGAAATTTACACACTGGCTGCTTCATCACTCTGGTGTTAGATAAGGTGGATTTGTTGTAGTGGTTGGTCTGGATGTTTGGTTTTTGATTCGATGATCGTAGATACCTTTCTTAGTGGCATAATTTGCATGTGCGATTACGCATTTTTGGCGGACCAGGAATGGCCAGCTTGATTATAAGAATCCATGACTGTGTGTTTGCCATTTGCTCAGGTAGCCGGCACTAATGCCGATTAGCTCGGGCAACTTTGCGCGCCATTTCTGTGCCGTGATTTTTGCTCCTACCCATCACCACCACAGTTCTTTTCAATCCAATCCTTGCACTGACTTTTTTCGAGCTTGAATTGCTTCAATTGTCTGACGACTTGTGTCATGTCTTCCATACCCCGAAATACGCCTCTCAATCGGGCTGATGAAGTCAAAGATGTAAGTTCCTCGGAACCATTTTCCGAGCATTCCGACAGCAAATGTTGTGTAGCTCACTGCACATCGATGATGACTCCGATTCCTCATTCGCCCCCACCAAATCGCATGATATTAACACTACCACCAGCTTCTTGATGCTATTCAGGATTTGATCATCCCGTTCATTCGCTCTGCAGACGATGATGCTGCTACTAAGCACACCGGTCATGGTCTGCGAATAGAGGGTACTGGTGGCCCAAGAACTACAATTGTTGAGCATCACCCTCCCAAGAAGCTGGAATCCATTCTCAGCGAAGAGTTGGAAATCAATGACAAAAAGGTCGGGAAAGATGGACTAGTTAAGCTGGTGAGCACCGTGTTAAAGTATAGTGTCAACACTTGGGATCAAGGGTTCCTGGACAAATTATATGCGAGTACGAACGCTGTGGGTGTAGTCAGTGAGTTGCTTTTAGCGGTGCTGAACACGAATGTAAGTTTCTTTTCTTGCTTAGAAAATCAGGTACTAACTCCCTTCAGGCCCATGTCTATCACGTCTCGCCCGTGCTAACCCTTGTCGAAAAACGAACAACAAAGTACCTAGCCTCTCTCTTTGGCCTCCCCGAGAAAACTTGTGGAGGAATCTCCCAACCAGGTGGCAGTGCCGCCAACGCCTCCGCCATCGTCATCGCTAGAAATACTCTATTCCCAGAAACCAAAACCGACGGCAACGGAACTTACAAATTCACCCTCTTCACCTCAGCCCATGGTCACTACTCCGTCGAAAAAGCCGCTAACCTCTTTGGCCTCGGCTCCAAAAACGTCATCGCTGTCCCCGTCGACGATGATGGCCGCATGATCCCCTCCGAACTCGAGCGCCTCATCAACGAATCCAAGACCCGCGGCGAAACCCCCTTCTTTGTCAACGCCACAGCAGGCACCACCGTCCACGGCTCCTTCGACCCCTTCCCCGCCCTCTCCTCAATCTGCAAGTCGCACAACCTCTGGCTCCACATCGATGGCTCCTGGGGCGGTAGCGTTATTTTCTCTCCTACCTACGCCCCTGCGCGTCTTACAGGCTCCCACCTCGCAGACAGCATAACCGTCAACCCACATAAAATGCTTGGCGTCCCTATGACCAGCAGCTTCCTGCTCGGCAGAGACATGAATACTTTCTACCGCGCCCTTACGCTCCCCGCAGGCTACCTCTTCCACAACGCCCCCGGTACAGATGCCCAGGATATATACGACCTAGCAGACTTGACACCCCAGTGCGGTCGCCGTGCAGACAGCTTGAAGTTTTTCCTCGCACTACAATATTATGGCCCGCAACATTTCAGCGACTTGGTCGATAGAGCGTACGACAATGCGGAGTACCTACTCAAGAAATTGAAAGATAGTGGCAGTTTCAAAACGATTAGTCCGGAGCCGCTGCCTTGTTTGCAGGTGTGCTTTTATTATGCCAAGGGTGGGGTTGTGAGCGAAGATTCGGAGAAGAATAGTCGGGCTACGACGGAGATTGCGCACAGGTTGGTGAGTAGGGGTTTCATGGTTGATTTTGCGCCTGGTGAGCAAGGGAAGTTTTTTAGGGTTGTGGTGAATGGTAATGTGGGCAGGGGGACGCTGGATGGCTTGGTGAAGGCGACAAGGGAGGTGGCAGCGGAGTTGGGGTTGTGAGAGTAGAAGGGTTGAGTGGGTGGGTTTCCGCTTTATTTGTTTTGCGGTTCAACTGGGAGGATTATTGTTATAGAATACTTATGCGATGGTAGATCTAAGACGTAGAGTAAAAAAGAGCATCTTATAGAAGAGGGGAATATATGGTTAGACTGCCTATACCAGCAAGACATCCACATTCCTTGCGAAAACGAATTCCAGGACAAGTATCAGTGAGTCTTGGTAAAAGTAATGTTGACGGTCTTTGGCCCTTGTCGATTTCCATGTGCTGCTTCATATTAGAGATTGTTAATGATGTTCAAGATGTTCTGTCGCAGCAATGAAATGATTGATTGGAAAATCAGGGTATCTATACTACATGTGCTGCGAACCCGTCGTACCTCATACTTGCATAATCTCATAACCGTACGGGGAACGAGCTTCCGTATACATGAATAGGGCACCAGGCCACACAACGACCTGACCCACACGAAAAGAAAGCAATCATAAGATGCAGCCGTATACAGCCAAACGATGAAGAGGTGCAGACTCATCTCCACGACATCTAGCAATGCCATACTAAGACCTTCATGTCACCAAGACACCTACCCGATGACGCCCCAGAAACGCTCGGCGTTGAAAGTAGATGCCGTGTTGACCTTCCAGCTGGAATCAAAAGCGCTGAAGAGAAACATGTCGCCACTGAAAGATGCGCGGATCGACTGAAGAGCGATGCGCTGGTTCTCTGGTGAGGGGATAGCTTCACCGTTGGGGCTACCCTGGCGAGGCCAACCCGACTCGGTGACGACAACACGCTTATTGTTACAGGCAGACTGTACCATTTGGACTTGGCTCTTGACAAAAGGACCCGCCTCCGCTGCATGCGTGTGCTGGTCAAAGAAGGCGTGGATGTTAACCATGACCACGTCTGAGGCTTCGCAGATAGACGGGTTGTTAATGGTAGCTGGTGCCGTCTCGACAGCGCCAACAGGGCCGTTGTAGCCAAGTTGTCGTAGCTGGGTACGCGCTCTACCGATTGCGTCGACGACCTGCGGTGCAGTCATCCTACCCTCATTTACACGCTCATTCTCCACTGTGAAGAGCTGTATGACGTCCCAGTTGCCGCCGGCATGCTGATCGATAGCAGCCTTGTAGGCTTGAATGACCTCGCTAACATCTTCACCGCTACCACCTGCATCCAGGTACGCGCCGCCCATGAGCTTCTGGCCGTTCTTGAGCGCATTCTGAATACCAAGGGAGATCTGATTACAGTCCATGCCGTACAAGCGAATCATCTTGAAGTCTTTCATCCTACTGAACTCGCTCGCGATTTCAGCCTCCGACTTGCATTCTGATGAGCCAGTGTAGACATCCCAGGTTATGCCCATAGGCAGGCTGCCCGCAATGAGATTTTCGGTTGGGGCAGGTGCCGCAGGAGAAGAAGGCGGCGGCGGCGCAGCCGGAGGGGAAGGTGGTGCAGCTGGAGGAAGATACTGTTCTACTGGAGGAGAAGGTGACTCAGCTGGAGGCAAGGATGACGGCGCCGGAGGAGAAGGCGGCTCAACTGGGGGAGATGGGGGTGCTGCCGGGGGAGAGGGCGGCTCAACTGGAGGCAGAGATGGTTCCACTGGAAGTGGAGAAGGTTCGGCCGGAGATGGGGAGGGTTCTGCTACGGAAGAGGATTGGGCTGCAGGCTCCAATGCCTCAGTGGTAATGGGTGCCGCAGAAGAAGACTCGGGCGCGACAGCTGGTGTAAGTGGTGAAGCCGGGCTAGATACGACAGAAGCAATAGAAGAGGGAGTCGTCTTTGGTAGAGCGTCCTGAGAAGTGCTTGAAGACAGGACTGAAGACATAGCCATGACAGGGACCTTAACGGAAGTTGAGGTGGAAAAGGCCGCACCCCCTTCATCCACATAGATAACAACTTCGGCGACCACCTCAGTCACATACACAACCTTGGTGACGAGTTCGCGCTTGTTGTCTAGACTCATTCAGCCAATGGGGTCTCACCAATCGAGTGTATGACTTACAGAGAGGACGCCCGCTCGCGGAGCCCACAAGAAGGCCGGCAGCTACCAGAGCGCTCACCAAAACGACTGTCTTCATGGTGAAGATGAAGTGAAATTTATGAGATATTCGTGCTATACAGGCAATGCAAAAATTGCTGTGTGTCTGGTTGCGGTAGAGTGTTTGACTCGAGCACAACTCAAGTCGTCGGACAAGGAATAAAAGAGTGACTGCCTGCAGTTGGCAAAAGGAGAGGAAGCCGGGCCACGCCGAGCGAAGAGATAGGGAAGCAAACCAGGCAGCAAAGACTGTGTGCAAGGTGTTGTAGGTCAGATGTAACAAGAGAACGTGAGTGAGTGACCATATCCTCTTGCATGTCCGACCTCGCGCTTGGCGGTTTTGGGTCTAGCGCCAGCGCCGTTTGGTAATCGCGAGCAGATAGTAAAGGGCGCTGGTATTCTAGACCATTGAGCAAACGAAATCCCAAGATTATGAACGCATTGGGTGAAGTGGTGAGGGGTAGGGGGGCAATTACAATCTGGGGCAAGGAACAAAGACTGAAACACCAAAGTGCCTCAGGCGTTGGAGTTGAATCGTCAAAACGAATGAAGGTAGCCGATGACAGGAAATAGTTTCAAATCAAGCCGGGAAAATTATGCTGACATTTTGACGTTTGAAGTGCTGTTATTTTTCTTAATGAAAAGTAGGGTGGTGGTCGGCCAGATACCATGTATACCCGACAAGTGTAAAGACAGCAATACAACCATCATTAAAACGAGAACAGACAACTATGGAGAACGGTTTCTTAAGATAGCCTACGATACATACTCACTGATTAGCTAGCGAAGCTGCGCATTCAGTACAAGAGCGGACTGCGACTATTCCGGCGCATGCTAGTACTCATTGTAACTGGTGTCGGCGCAAAGTAATGGATATACACCTTGGCGCTTTGAGACTAAGGCTTGGTACAAGATGCTAGAAAGAGCCATTTCTTTGGCCTGTGTTTTTCATCTAGATCCCAGCCGAATCTGAGACTATGTAATAAAACTTGAAGGGATTGAAGACAGCAATGAGATATAGGAAGCAAAGACTCGAGGACCAAACGGCTCCCAAGAGAAACAACGTGGCAGCTGTGCAGAATGGTAGTTGCAAATAGGAGAACTCGCGATACTTGCAGCACTAAATATATTTAGCAAGCATGAATCGCAACAATCTTCTCGAAGGAATAAGTGGAGGAAGTCAGGTGTATTTGAGTCTCAGGTACTCGAGCCACATGAAACCAGCTGGAGACAGGGATTCCACCCTTGATACCATCAACTTCGCAAGTATACCGAGAGAATCCTAGAGTAGACTGAGAAAAAAACCATGCGATGACGCAGACAATAGCCATTGCCAACTCTTCACGAAAGGAGAGGAGAAGATGTCGTTCAGCGAGCTCCAGAAAGGCAGCCTGGCAAGCCACCAAAAGCGGGGGGCACGTGTCCCACAACCACTTTCACCTCACCTAGAAATCTAAGCCGCGGGGCCAAACTCACCCTCGATACCTTTTCGCTCTCCCCTTACCTTTGCTCTTTTCAGAAAACAACCAAAGTTTTTACAGTTGGTAACAAGGAAAGAGGAGCAGAAAACCTACCAGCCAGCAAGAATCCCAGACACGACTCGCGCACACCCCTCAGTACAGTAACAGACGAGCGCGCACGGCCAGCGCATTCGCCCGACCCTTCCCTCGCATGCCCGTCACGTCACTGTCCCTTTCGTATACAACGCACTGGCCCTCTCCTTCCCATAGCGTAAGGGTGCGCCCCAACTCTTGCATTTTGGAAGCCCGCCCACGCACTCATCAATCTTTGCGCAGTATATATATGATTTATTTTCAAAGTATGATTGTGCAGTGCGAGGATTTGTACGAACTCATTTCTTGCCTTTTACCAGAAGTGACCGCGAGTCCCGCACAACACTGCACTTACTCAATCTTTGGAACAACTTTTCACCCAGCGTGGGTTCGAAACTCTGTTTTTGCCATTTTCTTTTTGCTGCCCTTTTTTTTTGGTCACTTTTGTTTGACGGCCGTTTTTCAACCACGCCTTGTAGACAACACACCCTAACTGTGCCAATGACAGCTCTTGCTTGATTTTTGTGATCTAGCAAATCTGTAGTTTCTGTGTAGTAATGTAGGCAATGCTGTGAACCATGGGCACGACATCGCGCAGTCCTCTCTGCCACAAAGCGCCTATCTTAGCCTTGCCTATCTAACACTTCATCTTGATGCCTCTCCGCTTTTCATTTTCGCGCCACTCAAACATGAACTGCACGCCTGTAAACAACGCACAGCAAGCTGTCGCAAAGAACATCCAGCCAGACCACGTTCCCACAATACCACTCACGAGACCCTTTAGCCCATCCATTCCGAGTGCAAACCCAACGAGATTAGCTGTCATTAGCATCAGAATCTCGCCAACAGCGCCCACACCACACAGCCAGCGGTAAGAATCGGGATTGTTCTTCCACTTCTTCGCTGGGAAGATGTATGATGCGATGATCTCTGGAAGAACAAAGAGGGTAACAAGCCATCCCCACATGAGTAATCGGAGTTGAATGTCATGCCAGATGGCAATAAAGGTAAACACGGCGAGGTAGTTTCCGACCGCCCTTGCCTTGCCAAGGATGCCCTCGCCCTTACTACCACCAAGAGGAATATACAAATACCTCAAGCTCCACTTGTTGAAGCTACGGTGCCATCCGCGCCAAAAGTGCATAACAGAATAGTTGTCAGACATGCAACGCACCATGTTCTCCGGTGGATCAATGCCATCCATGAGTGACCAGAGGCGGAAGAAGCGCCATGGGATGAGCAGCTTTAGCCAAATGTGTTTGAGGTTGAAGAAGCCTAGCATGCTGAGCTCACAGGGTGTGTACTGAGACCAATCGGGCTTCTCGTGGAAGATGGCGACCATGTACATGTAATGAATCATAATCTCCATGGTAAGGAGGACAACGATGAAACGGATCAAGTAGAGGCTCGTTCGGTGAGTGGTGATGCTGTGAGGCCGGTAGCGACATTGCGCTATGTAGTCGTTGAATGTTATGATGGGTCCGGCCAGGTAGAGTGGAGAATAGGTGGCATATGCGAAATAGTTGCGGAATGAATAGTCCGCAGGTTTAGCAGGGATGGATACTCGATCACGCTCGGAGAGGTTGGATGGATCTAGTTGTTTCTTCTTGGATGTTATTAGCTATATCGAACCGAGGGAGGGTGGGAAGAATACTTCTAGGGGACTATTGTCTCGGGAGTTGAGTGACCAGTAATAGTCGAGGTTAAAGCTGATGAGTCGGAGGATGGTGAAGTTGAAGAGCACTTCCCAACGTGGAATGAGGCCACCATAGCTGTCGAGCATATGGCCGAAATCAGATCTTGACTCGCCCTTTTCTGAGGTAGCAGATGGAAGAAATGTGCCGAGGATAGTTTCATACGAGTAGCCCCGGCCAAATTCATTGGCAAATAAGGTGCCTACGTTGAAGATCCACGTTGCTGCAGGTATATACTGCCGAGGAAGCTTCTTCCCAATGCAGTAATTGGCATAGAGGATTGCCAGGATTTTGAATACCGAGAAGCCATGTAAAGCAACAAGAAATATAGCGGCGAAACCTACATCAAACGATATGCGCTGAAGCATGCGGGCGTCTGCGGCAGCGGACGGTGTTAGGCCCATGGTGAGGCCATTGCTCGCCGACGACCGTACTTGGGTATATGTACCAGCTCGCCAGAAAGAGTCATATGCTTTGCGCAAATTTGGATGCAGTAGTACTACGATAAACAGATATGGAATGTTCTGACGGAAGCCGCCATACTGAGCGTCAACATTATCCTGAGCAGTCAGTGGATTGCACATGACAAGGGGTAACACAACATACCACTTTCCGCCCAGGTATCCAGCCATCAGAAAGGAGATGTTCGAATTTTCGATAATTTGGGTGCGATTCTACAAGTTGGTGAACACATGGGTCTTACTTATGGTATCACCCAGCATACCTTTAGACACGTCCAATACGGATTTGAACATCATGAACACGCTGGCCGAGATGGCCACGTAGTAGAAATAAAACTCGAGCGTATTCCATCGCGGCGGCTGAATATCACTATCTGTACGCTTGGTGCCATCTCTTCCTTCTTTTACGGGAATTGGGCCCACTGGGTCAAGTTTGGCCTCCTCGAGCGCCTCCTTGGGCGGTGTGGTGGCTGGTATTACGAAGCGAGTGTCGAGGGTATCGAGTGCATACAGCTGGCGGATGAATTTAAGCGCCATGGTGACCTATATCCTATCTCTTCATTTCTCAGATCCTGAGAGACCTTGCGAACAAATATCTAGGGGGATGCGGGGCGGAGGCGCGAGGGGTAAGTGCGGTGGTGGAGGACAGGTCCGCAACCTCAACTTTTGGAGTTCGCGTCTTGCGACAGCTTCTCTTGAACACCATCACCAGCTCCACAACCACGCCCGCCTCGACTGACTCAGAAACTCGACAATTACGCGTCAATCCGCCGTACCATACCCGACAAATTTTCATTCACCAGTCTCCGCGCCGGCGATAATCGCGCGCGATGAACATTCCCAACTCGTCGACCGCACCCGCTGCGGGAGAGTATGCTGGAGGTACCTACGATTGTCCGAAGCTTTATAGCCCGCGCATAATAATAACAAATTATAGATGAGGTCTCAGCGATCGTTCTCGACCCCGGCTACTCAACAGTACGCGCAGGATTCGCCGGCGAAGATGTTCCCAAATCCGTATGCCCTTCCTTCTATGGCCTCACATCATCAGGCGACCGTCTGTTCGGCGAGAACGCGATACACGCTCCAGCCGACGGACTTGAGATTAAGAATTACTGGGGCTCAGATGGCATAGTAGAGGACTGGGAGACTGCGACCAAGCTGTGGGAGTATGCGATTACAAGCCGACTCACGGGCGCAAAACCGACAGACCCCAAGAAGAACGGGCTAAACGACGGCAACGACGAGAATGGAAATGGAGAGGCTATGGATGTGGACATGGAGGCGCTAGAGAACAACGAGAAGCCTTTGGAAGACAGTCCGCTGCTCGTCACAGAACCAGGCTGGAACAGCGCAAAAGCACGGGAAAAGTACATTGAGATTGCAATGGAGGAATGGGGAACCCCAGCCTTCTTCCTACAAAAGACGGGCGTATTGGCTGCTTTTGCATCGGGCAAAGCTTCTGGAATCATCATCGACGTCGGCGCCTCCCACACGTCTGTTACGCCTGTCCTCGACGGCATGGTATTACGAAAGGGAGTGCAAAAGTCACCTCTGGCCGGAAACTTTGTCTCTGACCAGATCCGACTGTCATTCAAGCAGGCGCAACCAGAGGTCCCGCTGATACCCCATTTCATGGTAAAGAGCAAGACGCCCGTCGACGCTGGCACACCCGCTCAAGCCACGTACAAGACCTTCTCCACACCGCCCACCGACTCCTTCCGGTTGAACGAAGAAGAGCGCATCCTGACATCGTTCAAGGAGTCGGTAGTAGAAGTATGGCCCGGCCCCGGCCGCTTCAGCACCAACGAAGAGCTAGCAAAGAGCATGCCCGGCCGACCCTTTGAGATGCCCGACGGTTGGAACCAAGTATTTGGCGTGGAGCGATTCCGCGCCGCCGAAGGCCTCTTCGACGCCTCAGCAGCCCTTACCTCTGATACGAGCCCAGCACCCAAGCCTGAGCAAACAATCCCCCGCCTCGTCCAGGCTGCTGTCCAGCAAGTCGATGCTGACCAGCGTCCCCTCTTGCTCTCCAACATCGTCGTCACGGGCGGTAGCACTCTGCTGTACAAGTTCAACGAGCGCCTCAACTACGAAGTCAACTCCATCTACCCGTCTACCCGCAACAAGCTTATTGCCCCCGGCAGCGTGGTGGAGCGCAAGTATGCTGCTTGGATCGGTGGCAGTATATTGGCTAGTCTGGGCAGTTTCCACCAGCTGTGGATCTCCAAGAAGGAGTACGAGGAGCATGGTGCGAATATCGTTGAGAAGAGGTGTCGATAGGGGATGGGCGTGTATGAAAGGGGGTTTATTTGGGAGCTCATGGATCGTGTAGAGAGATGAATATACTGGTTGCTGTGTCCTCAGTCAGGGATGGTCATTTTACTGTAATGTTTCTTGCGATGGTTTGTCTGTCTAGTGGAGTTGAATTAGTGATAAAATATCTGAAGTTCAAATCTTCAAGCCTTCAACATCCCCAATTGAGTCGCGTAAACAAGTGTGCAACGCCTGGTCGGTATGAGGACAGACATGGTTCATCATCATCATATTGTCTTCTAGCTATCCGATTCAAGGAGTTCATTCGACACCTGATACCGGTGTATAGTACATGTTCTTCATGTTCGTAACGCCATGTCGTATATCGCCCAGAACTCTCCATCTACGAATCTACATCCATTGTCTCGGCTGTGGCGGCCACGTCGTCGTCCTTGAGCTCATGCACGGTAACGTACTTGCTAATCTCCTCCTTCTTGATAATCTTTTCGTTGAGCACCGCCGTGGTGCCGCGTTGGAACCTGTAGTTTCTCTGCTTGGGCTGCCTGGTGTTTGGTGTCTTGTAGTTCCTCATCAGGGTCGTCTTCTCCTCTGTGATGACGGCCACGTCCACGTTGCTACCCGAGCCCAGATCGTTCCAGATACCGGCCTCAATGGCATTGGAGCACAGAGTGACGGCCTCGTCGCGCGTCAGGTGCGCCTTCCATTGTGTCTCAAATACCGACATGGCGGCTAGCGAACCGGAACCCATGGTGACGTATGGCAGCTTGTCGGTGGAGCCGTGGGCGTGGACGGTGAAGAGGTGGGCGCCAGTGGGGTCGACACCAGCAACGACGAGGTAGGCACCAATGTGGCCCTGGTGACGGAACAGGTGCTGCTTCAGCATCGTCATGCAGGTGACGACGCGGGGCTTGCGGCCCGTGGAGAGGGCGTGCAGTTCGAGATTGGATGAGATGATGGCTGTGGTGAACTCGGTGTCTGCAGCGGTACCGGCACCAGCGCACCAGATCTGGGGGGCGATGAAGTGAAGCTTCTCGCAGTTCTGCGGACACAATTGTTAGGGAGTGCATCGTGGTGAGGGTGGCATTCATGGCGGGGGAGGAGCGTACCTTGTCTGCGACGATGGGCCCGCTGGTTGCGCGAGTATCTGCTGCAATTACCACACCGCCATCGAACAGACAGCCGACGATGGTGGTTCCCGTGCTAGTGGCCTTGGGTAGGGGGATACCCTGGGCATGGAGAGCCACATTACGGTTGTGGTTGGAGAAGTCGAAGCCGCCCATGGTGTGTATGTGTGGATGAAGTGTGGTAAGCCTGGGGAGGACTGGCGGGCCGGTATTGCAGAAGCCGGGTGGTGTTCTGGCGAATGGGTAGTATTCAACTTCCTGGGCAGCACTACCGGCGGGGTTTTGTGTGCAGTTGTAGTATGTTGTGAGGCTGTTCCCAACACTGGTCGTCGCTCAAGGCAGGTCGGCGGCGGCGGCGATGGGGGACTTGCGTAGCTGGTCGTGCCTGGTGGGTGGAGCTTGGACCGCTGTGCTTGGCGCGGTGATCCGCCAGCTGCTAACCCCGACTTTTCCTAGACAGCAAAGCGCGTCTGGCAAAAGTGACGAGCTACTGGTTGCATGATTGCCGATGCATGCTGATGCCGCTGCACCAGGCTCTTTTTTGCGACATCACCGCCTTTCCCGTACCCGCCTTCTTGCTCTTCATCCTCACTCGGTCCCAGTCTTAGCCCTGTACTGGACCTCTCTTTGTTTCCCACCCCCCAGAATTCACGGTGACCGTGCACGCGCTTTCGCGCTAGACATCCAATGCATTTATGAATAAGCTGCGAACTCCAACGCGCGACACCAAGCCGTCTCTACTACGCGCCAGAACTTGTTCGGCCTGCAAATCTTGCAGAATGTCAAAGAGCCATGCGCCGGCGGTAGAGGTTGGGGCTGAGGTGCCCGAGATCGAGACGGAGGTAGCTTCACCTGCCAGCATGCAAACCACCCCCAAAACTGACAGCGCATCCAGCATCTAGGCTTCAAAGTCCTTAGCAACGGAAAGCAAGGCCCCAAGAAGGTCAAACTTCTTCCCCGACCATGGCCTGCCGATAATCTGCCCTCTGCCTCGGCCAGTCTCCTCTCCGTTGCCTCCAAGCCTGGTCTCCTTGCAGCCGCTGGTCCCAATGTCCTCGTCATCGCATCTACCGACGCCGTGCGCAAAGCCTTCGAGGGCAAGACGATAGCCGACGACATTGACAAGCCCGACGATCCACGACTCGAAGAACGCGACATCGACGTCGTGTCAGACTTCACGCCTGATGTCACCATCTCCACCGAAAACCTGCGTCACGTTGCCTTCTCTGCCGACGGAGACTTCCTCGTTGTCGCTCCCGAACAGCAAGCCTCCATTTCCATATTCAGCGTCGCCGAGGTCATTAAAGGTAGGAAAGATGCCGAACAGACTGTGCAAACAGACGCGCCCGTCCGCGCCCTTCTCCCAAACCCAGCCCCCGAGTTCGAGCATTTCTTCGCTATTGTCCTGGATTCTGGCAAGCTCCAGATATGCAATGTGACGGATGGTGCCAAAAAGACGATTCGCGATACTCACGTCAACTGTGCTGCCTGGAGTACGCGCGGAAAGGCTGTAGTCTCTGGTTCAACCGACGGTACCTGCGCCATTAACATGACCAATGGAGAACTGAAGGGCGTCATTCCTCGCGCACCAGATGTCGACGAGAGCTACGAGGTGACAGGAGTGACATGGCTGAACACGGAGGAGTTTCTCGCGGTCTACTCAGTCAGGGACCAAGATCCAGAGAACCCAGAACCCAAAAAATTCAGTGTTATCAAGTCCGCGAAAGGTTGGGGATCCTTCACATACCATGCTTTCGCCTGGGATCCTCTTCCCGAAGCGTTCGAACCGCCGCAACGACCCCTTCCTGCCCGCTTCTCATCCACGCGACTGCGAAACTGGAAGCCCGATCTCGAAGACATGCTAATTATCACCTCCTCGCACGCTGATTCAATCGCCATACTTGCTTCTACAAGCAACAAGATCTCTCCCGACCAACAAAACCTTAAGGAGCTTATGTTGGTCAACGTTGACGACACCAAGAAGGCTTCTGTACCACGTACAGCATACGGTGAAGATGAATTGGATAGTGTCTTCATTGGTGAAGCGCTGGATCTTTCGAGCAAGGAGAAGATTTTGCGTCCAATTCCGAGTCTGGAGGAAATCAACGAAGCTCCTTGGCCATTGCCAGCTTACATGGCTCTCACCCATGAAGGTCTTCTCACAGCTTGGTGGGTGGTGTGGAACCGCTCAATTGAAGCTGGCGAACGCTATCCGGGTCTCATCTTCAAGAGCGAGTCTACACAACGAGAGCCAACCACTACACCCCGGGCTCATACCCCTGCATCCAAGCTTCCTGTCGCTACTTCAACAACACCATTTGGACAGCCTTCCACACCTTCACACACTCCTTTTGGCAGATCGACAAACACTCCCGGAACTCCTGGAATTCCACACTTTGGCAATGCTGGACACAACTCTCCATCCCCTGCTCTGATGAGGCCTACGCCACCAGGCTTCGGAACACCTGGGTTTGGAGCCTCAACGTCAAGCATACCCACGCCTACATTGAGCAAACCTCCACAGCCTGCGTTCGGTGCACCGACTGCAGTGGGTGGTGCTGGAAAAGCAGCATTTGGTGCACCATCTGCGATTGGTGCAGCTGGTGGCTCTGGGTTTGGTGCAGCGGGCAGTATGGGCAACAAGTCATCCCTATGGGGGACGCCTACCCAAAGTTCTGAGGCCAAGGCTAACCCTTTCTCTGGAGGTGGAGGAAACTCATTCGGGTTCGCCAAATTTGGACAGAATGGGGGTACGTCGAGCTTTTCCAGCTTTGGCAGCGCCGGCTCTGCTCAAGCAAGTTCAGGATTTGCATCACTCGGACAAGGCCAACAAAAATCCGGTTTTGCTAATCTCAAGAGTGAGCCGAGCTTTGGTTCGACAGTCACTGTAAGTTCCGGAACCGGATCGTCGCTGCCTTCTTGGGGCAACACACCCGCCCAACAGAGCAGCTCCATCTTCGGACAGCCGAGCAAGTCTTCTTTCAACACAGATTCGTTTGAGTCAAAGGCTTCTGACATGAGTGACGCAAACGGCACGCAGGGGCGGAAGAGAGACGAGGCCACACCGACACCCCAAGCCCCAGCATCGCAAGGCTTGTTCGGGCTTGCTGGTGGCTTCAAGCTCGGCACAACTTTCAAGAGCGACGGCACTGCTACGGACGATCCGGCAAAGCCAGCTGCGCCTGCGAATGGCTCCTTCTTCGGAAGCGACTTTGCTAACACGCTTGGGACAACGGGACTCAAGCCCCCTGCTACACCCGCGAGCGAGCCCCCACAATATGTCTCCACTACACCAGCGTCACCACCAAAGCAGAAGTTGTTCCCGAGTGACACTCCTGCCAAAGACAGCGCAACCCCCAAAGCAGCACCTCCTGTACAGGAGCCGGCCACCCCTTTCGACGATGCCCCTCTTCCACCAGACTTCACCAAGTCAAAGCCATCCAAGGTCGATGACGCACCACTCCCTCCTGATTTCATAAACACCAAGCCCTCGCAGTCAAATGGCGACGATTTGCCCCCGCTTGCGGGTAGTCCAGGTGTCGAAGTGGAAGCTCCCAGCTCTTCGGTCGAGGCGTCTCCAATTGGCAATGGAGAAAACCACAGTGATTACTCTGAGGACGACCAGGACGATGACGATGATGAGGAACCTGATGATACCTATCCGCCAAACAACGCCTCAAAATCATACCAGCCAAAGATTGATACTCAATCAAGCTACTTTCCCCCTGCGCCAACTCCTCCTGTCATGAAGTCTGGAGGTACCTCGCAATCCGGCCGAAGCACATCACCGGCTCAGAACTCTTTGTTCGGACAGCCCGCTAAGCCCAATGGGACCCAGCCATCGTTTGGAGGTAATTCGTTGTTTGGACAACAATCTGTCAAAGCACCCTTTGGTAGCAGGCCCAATTCCTCATCCGCATCTGCAAAGCCTCCTTACCCACCTTCCGCTACCAACCGCTCTCAAAACCTTCGCTCACCCAGTCCAATGCGCCCCAGCTCGTCTTCCCGCTTCCGACGTGAGCCTCTGGTCGCACCTGGGGCTTCCCTTAGCTCTTCTCTTCAAGGATCCAAGCCACCGACACCCCAGCCGCAGGTTTCCGATCTGGAGGACGAGGAAGACGAGAGAATGCGTGCTCAGCTTGCGCAGCCTATCGAGCCAAGCCGTCATCTTGAGGAATTCGTAGCATATCAGAACTACACAGGCGGTAAGTCGCCTAATAAGTCTGGTCACGCCGCTCAGATCGAAATGATATATAAGGACATCAATGGCATGGTAGACGCTTTGGGCTGGAACATGAGGTCGATCAAGGCCTTTACTCTATACCATCAGCAACCTCAGCCTAACCACCAAATCGATCGAGGCATGCTGGAAGATATATTGTCCCAAGGACATGATGGTTCGTGGTTCGAGAAGTTCACACTATGTGAGATACAAGCATTGAAGTCTCTCGAGGAAGATTTGGAGCAGGAGCTTGACGCCGGTCGAGTGCAGGACGTACTCGATAAACTAGCACAGCTTGCTCGCCTCCTCCACGAGAAGGCTAAGCTGATGACTCGTCTCAACGATATTCGTCGCCAGATCATCAACCGCAAGGACCCTGAAAGAATCGAGGCGCTTCGCAAAGCACCCTTGCCAAAGGAGCTTGCAGATGGACAAAAGAGTCTGCGCAATGACTACGCTCAGCTACTCACATCGCTGCGCAAGGCCGAAGATGCCGTTGCTGTCCTTCGTTCTCGCCTTGCTACTCACAATGCCCAGGCTGGCAGCACCAAGGCTGTTCCTTCTATGGAAGCTGTCAAGAAGACAATCTTGAGACTAGCCAATCTTGCGGAGCAGAAGAACAACGACATTCTCGTTCTCGAGGCGCAAATGCGTAAGCTGGGTCTTGCCGAACCGAGCCGTCCATCGTCTTCCTCTTCACGCACTGGCACACCACGACAATCTCGCCGGACCAGTCTGCGTCGCAGTGTCGCCGACACACCATATGCTACACCTCCCACGGGCCATAAAAAGCTCACTCTGACTGAGTTGAACCGTCGCGCCCTTACCCCCGAGGTCGATAATACGCCAACTCCCGGGAAAGGCTACGGCTTGTTTTACACACCTGAAGGAAGCCCCGCAGCTGGTGGAAAAGATATTGCTCGTTTGTCAGACCTCGTCGACGAGAACATGGATACTTTGAGGGAGACGGCAAGAAGCAGGAAACAAGTTGCCAAGAACCTGAAAGGTGTTCTCCTGGAACGGGGAATCAAGGTCACAAGAGTCAATTGAGGGAGAGTGTTAGATGATGGGCTGGAAGGTCAAGATTGGTAATTTTGGAATTATGATTGTGTGTATGATTAAGCGTTTTTGGTGATACATTGCTGCAAGGTGTTCTATTTGGATAGCGAATGCATGGAACTAGGCGAGGGATCTGCGTTGGAGAAGAAAAAAACATTCGTTCACAATGGCGATTGCGCGATTGGATTCTTTGGTTGAAGATGCGATTTCTCGATTCGTGATTCGTGTGTTGAATTTCTTGATAGGTGTACATTTATTTCACATGCGCGAAATGCAAAGACTTGCATAAGATAATTGTCCACACTCATTAACGGGAGAGGAGGAGTATATGGTTGCTGATCCTTACCACATTACAATCCCCTATGTTCTTAGGTTCGGCTAGTGAGTGGATCTATTGGGTACCTCACCTCTACCCGACACCTATCGACCTAGTCATATGTATCAAGGGATGAAGATAGGTTCCGTGCACTGAAGTACTGTTTATGAGGTGTCTTTGCTAACATTTTTGGTCTATCTGTCGCCTTTTTCGCCGGCTTCGTTGATCTCAGAGGGGCTGAAATCAGTGTGGATGTAGATGCGTTCGGGTTTAATGTAGAGGACTGCGGCGCAGATGGTTAGGAAGCTGGAGAAGGGGAATTTGAGGACGTATTTTCGGTCCTTTCTGATTTGGACATGTTGGACTATGCTTGGTATGCTTCTGTGGTTGGATGTGTCGGTAGACTGGAAATATGCCATATTGCCTTGCGTTCCCTACGGGATGGACAAAGAGCGCGGAGACGGAGAGTTCAATGTGAGTGCATGAGCAGGTATTGGGAGCATTTCTAAAGGGTATATACTGATATACGCCGCTTTGGGGCCTGAGAAAGCTATAGTACGAGCGCAATTGATACAACATAACGGTTGAAGTGAGGCATCGAGTGGGCCTGCCATAAAGAAAAAGACTCAATGAACTACATGGAAGAATCGAAGAAAAGGAATTGGAAAACCGCTGAGAAAAGAAGAGATGACACGTCTGACGCCTAGAGTTGAGGGTTTGAAGCCAGGATGATGCTGGTGGTGATGGCCTGTGTAATCTTGTGAATAGGCCCGAACGCAGTCTGACATGAACGAAGCTAACAAGGTAAGGGGATGCACTAGAGGCACACAGGATCCGAGTTGAGATGGCTGACCGCAATACTTATGTGAGGGAATTGGTAGTGAGGTTTATGGCGATTAGTACATATATGTATGTATTAGCATGACTAAGAGTAGGCCCTTTTCGAGCGGAAGCACGCGGGTCCTGGGAGATCAACAGAATAGGCTGAATTTCATACTGTAGTCCCGCATTGGTATCCCGATGTAGGTAATCTGTGAATGGGGGTACTACCCCTGTTGTATACCCGTGCATCGCATAGGCCTGCGAAAACGGGACCTGCGATCTTCACGACGGACTAATTTCATTCAGATGGTTTTTACTGATGCAAGATAATGTTATAGAAAGGGCTCAGCTTTTCTCAAAAGTATATATTTTTTTTACCTGCCAAAATGAGGTTGTGGTGATGCTGATATCTGATTTGGGATATAGCAGTTACAACTGCCGGATGTTGTAGTGTGGCTGACTTGCTCGATCCTCGGAAACAAGTAAGCTGAACCAATGGTCATGTGACGCGCGCTACGTATTTAATCCGACTTGGCGACATGCGGCAGACAGCGCTTGTCTGAGCAGCCCTCCTCACATAATTATTAATTATACCTACCACCATTTCAATCGATTTTAGCAGAGAACTTCCACAATGCTGGATGTAACGACTGAAGTAGTCTACCTGCCATTCAAAACAGGACTCGATCTGTCGGCGGGCGAGAAGAAAGAGATATGGGAAGATGTCCTTAGTACTATTAAGAGACAGCCTGGTGCAATAAGGGTACTTTGGGGAAGACAGATTGAACACCCGGATACAGTCCAGCTAGTGATTGGTATGTTGTTTTCTTTTTGATAATATCTGGAAATGCTGTCTTTCCTCCTCCCTCCGCCACATGTTCGCTCGTCCATCACGCTAACTGTATTGAGACTGGGCATCGATGGACTTCCACAAAGCATTCATGGACAGCCCAATCTACCCGCCTTTCCTGAAAAAAATGGATGATCACCTTCTAGCCGGGACACCAGTCCTATATCATGCCAAATTTCCCTTTGCACAAAGCTCATACGGTGATCCATTTACTTCTCCTGTAACCGAATGTATCGCCAGCTTCTTTCCCGCAGACTATCCCGAGTCACAATATGAAACCCAGTTTACAACTTTCCGGGAGGAGGCCCTCAAAACCAAGGACCTTGCTGCCGATGGTGTGATCGGCGGATGGAGTATTGAAAGGCAGTCGCATGAGGCGTTGGGGGAGGGAGTAGAAGGAAAATTATTTATGATTTTCATCGGCTGGCCAAATGTAGAGGCGCACATGGCGTTTCGGGACTCAGCCGATTTTGCAAGAGCAATTCCGCATTTGAGAGACGGGCCGGTGGGGAAGAACATGTGGCATGTGGCGTTGAAGGAGCATAAGTGAAGACATGTTTTCTGGGTCCGGAAAGGGCCAAAAGGGCTTCATGTGTCATTTCTTAAGATCTATTTCTGCTTCTTGACATATGGTTCCTTGCAGGTCCGAACCGGAAGGAAGGTTTATAGCATGGTCGATACACTGCTCAATATTTTCCATTTCTTCATTATTGCATCCATATCAATCTTGAACTCCAAACAGATTCATAGCCTCCCTTTTGACAACTTCCAGGCTTGGAACATCTTTTGAGATGTGTTGAAAGCAGTAGTTTGTCGTTTTAAAAACTCGCTTGAAAAAATATGACACCAGGAGGTGTCGGGGACTTCATAAAAAGTGTCGGTTAAAAGTTTACCCAAAGATGGTAAGATTCGGAAGACGTGATCTCCTTTGAGGTGTAATTGCCAGGATCTCAAGTAGTATGATGATGGGTTAGGAAAAGAACTGGAGCTGGGGTACCCGGGAAGCAAGTCCTAATCTTTGCGAATCCGACGTGGAACAGCCGGAAAAGACGAGAAATTTCCTTTCAAGCGTCGATGATAGACTGTAATCCGTGCTTGATGGCCGAGGGAATATAACCGCTCATGACATACCCTTCGGTGGGAAACTGGACTCGCGCTTAAACCCTTCCTTTGAAATTCTGCAGAACTTGAGCATGGCCAGCTGAGCCCACATGCCGTTCCACTCCTTCAATTTGCGCAGATTGGCCGCATCCTCGAGATCCGGCACCCAGAAGCCAGAGGCGTACTCGTCCCGTTCAGTCTTTTGGTTAATCTCAAGCAGATTTTGGCGCGTGCTTGGCGGCCTTCCTGGACGGCGTTCTGCTTTGAGTTTCGCCAGCTCCTCATCATCTCTGCCTACATAATCTTCAATCATGGCCTGGATTTCGGCCACACTAAGTGGCGATTCATGCTCTGTGGTGTATGATTGAAAAGATTTTATCCGAGACACTGCAACATGTTAGCTATCTGTGTACTCACATCCCGGCATCAACTACACATACAATATGTGCGATTCTGGTTTTCTCGGATTTTGCTCAGGCGGTTCAGCTTATCATCTCTTTGCGCTGCGCTTTGGAGTCGCTTGGTGTCCCGACTGCCCTCGTGGAGGTTTGGATTCTTGCCCTTCTTCTTGGCAATCTGCTTATGTACCTTGTCGAGGCGATTGCTGACCATTTTGACCTTTTGCCGTTTTTGCAGCACTTGTTGGTGTATGGGGCAAGAAATTTTGGATAATGCGTCGGGGCTCGGCGCTGGTAGTCACGCTAGTCACTGGACTTGGTTAGCGTGTTCTTAGCGGGGCGCGTTCCTGCCATGGGCGTGTACCCGCGATGAGTGCTCCACTGCTGCATTTAGACTGTGACGGCTCTTTCTTTCCATACCTCTCTTGTACACTTGTTCTGGGCGGCTTCTCTTCTATTGACACGTCTGCGTTTCACACCAGCATGTTGTCATAGTGTTCGTACTGCAGCCATTGTATAGGCTCGACGCGTGAGCGGCAAAGGGTCCACAATGGGCATCTCAGGTCAGCGCACCCAATCGTAGGCTGTACATCACTAATAAAGGAACAGGACTTCTCCCACTGCTAAAGTCAGTCCAAAAACCAGGCAGTCTTAAGAAATATGCAGGCCAGACTATTGGCGTGGACACTTATGGCTGGTTGCACCGTGCAACTGCTGCCTGCGCCATTGATCTGGCCCTAGACAAGCCCACCACGAAGTATGCAGCTCCTGGCCCGGTGAGCGAAAGCTGTGCTGACAGTCTGCTAGATATGTCGATTTTGTCATGCACCGTGTTCGCATGCTCATCCACTTTGGTGTTACCCCTTACCTCGTTTTCGATGGCGACAATCTCCCAAGCAAGGCAGGTACCGAGAAGGGTCGAAGAGAGAGAAGGAAGGAAAGCAAGAGACTGGGACTAGAACTTTTGAAAGTTGGCAAGGTAGCCCAGGCGCAACAGGAACTTCAGAAGAGCGTAGATGTGACGCCAGAAATGGCGCGAATGGTTATCGAAGAGCTGAAAAAGAACAACATCCAATATGTTGTTGCACCATACGAGGCCGATTCACAGCTTGCATATCTCGAACGCAAAGGAATCATCAACGGTGTTCTTTCAGAAGACTCGGATTTGCTCGTCTTCGGAGTCAAGTGTCTGATCACGAAGCTAGACAAGTATGGAGAGTGTATCGAGGTCAACCGGAATCATTTCACAGCCTGCAGGGAAGTCAGCTTCGTAGGCTGGTCCGATGCCGACTTTCGAAGAATGGCCATCTTGAGCGGTTGTGACTACCTACCTGGTATAGGTGGGCTCGGTCTGAAGACTGCTCATCGAATGCTACGCAAACACAAGACTGTAGATCGTCTTGTCAAAGCCGCCCAGTTTGATGGAAAGCTTAAAGTACCTGCTGGGTTCATGGAATCGTTCGACCAGGCAGAGAAGACATTCCTTTATCAATGGGTCTACTGCCCAGTCGAAGAGAAGCTTGTCAACCTAACACCGCTTGGTGATGGGGTAAATATTGCCGACATGCCGTATATCGGAGAGGAGGTTCCACCCCACCTTGCCAAAGGTGTTGCTCTAGGCGACCTGTATCCACGTTCGAAGCTCCCAATGGAAATTGCTTGCAAGTCTAAATCCAGCAGCCAGCCGATGGCCCCCTCCCGACGGTCTTCAACGATTATGCAAACGCCTGATGCAAAGAACACGAAGCCAATTGACTCTTTCTTCAAGCCCAAGCGCACACCCTTGGCTGAGTTGAGTCCGAACCTCTTTACTCCTTCGCCAAGCCAGCAAGTCTTGCTTGAGCAGCAACGTACTAGTAGTGGCTGGGCTGCAGTGCCAGCTCCCATCTCGCGACTACAACAACAGTATCCCCCACCTCCCAGTACGGCACCCCAGCCTAGACGTACAATAACAGATCCGATTGGAGGCCGACGGTCGGTCCCTCCATCCAAGAGACCCCGGCTTTGTTCGGATTCTGTATTCGAAACTCCTACCGCTGGCGGTGAGGGTGTTGTGCGAAGTCAGTTCTTTGCATCCTCCACGCCAGAACCAAGTCCGACGTTGCATCGCAGGAAAAAGAGCAGGAGAAAGACCGACCAGGACATTCAGCTCTATTCAGACGACTCAATCCAAGAGGGAGAAGTAGAAGCTGCTGATTTGGAGCAGACTGCATCTCAGCGGAAGAACAAGTTGCGAGTCTTCAGTGAAGTGCAGTCAAGTATAAGTAGCGAATCACAGTCGACGATATTTTCGAGAGGTAGCACGGCCCAATCTCAAGAGACGGCTGGTACATCCACGCCGGCATCATCTCCCGGTAGCCCAGAACCAGAGTCATCCTTCAGCGCTGCGATATCTTCTCAGCTCAGCGATTTGCGGTCGAAATTTACCTACAAGGCCCCACGCATCCCTTCACCGACAAAAACAATGCCGCGAGTTGCTAAAGCTCGTCTAGAAAGGCGACCTACTGAGGTTTCGCAGCCTACGCCACTGTCGCTAGAGTCTGGTTCAGCTTCTCTTCCCGAGACACCTGCAGAATCAATTCTCCCTGGTACGCCGCCTCCCGCAGTCGAAGAAGCAGATCTGGCGGACTCTGCTTGGGCGGCTATGGAGTCGGAGGTTATTGTTGCTGCAAGTTCACCGCCCCCTGTAACACCTGCAAAGAGGAGGCGATCGTCGCTAAAAGGGAGCGAAGATCTGCTTGTACTAGATAGTGATGTGGAAAGCGTGTGTTCGCCGCGAAAGCCCATGTTCAATCTTGCTCGTTTTGCCTTTGCCGGATAGTCTTTTGCACGTTGCAAAAATTTTGTGTATTATTACGATGAGCATATGAGTTGTGGTTTGGCGTTCTGGTTTGGGCGTGGCTTGGGTGTGATTATGGTTATTTGAAAAAATCAGTATAGTTAGCGGGACCAGAGACTTGAAGTGTTATGACATGGATCTTTAACTGTACATATCATACTCTTAATACCTATCTGTTCCTGAATTGCCAATGCTTCTTTCTATAGTACTACTATCAGGAACCTAGATATGTCCCAGACCTCTTCGGCGAATGACAAGGAAAGCGAAGTCATGCTCTCGATTCCAAAAGCGACCATCTGTAGCATTGCTTTGGAGTGTTGCCTATGCGGTGAAATATCGCCCACCCTATAGTGTTTAATTGGTTCAGTCCTTGGTTTTTTCAAGCGAACTATGGCAGCAGTATATTCAGGCGAGACTGCATGTGCGAGCGTACAAAATGACCCTACTCATGCATTTTACAGCCATCAAGTAATGGAACATGTCACATCACTTCCAAGTATCAACTGCCCTTTCACTGAACCATTGTCGTTCTCCAAAAATTCAATAAGATCTACCATTTCCCGATTATCACATTATCAGGCGTACAACTACGTGGTGTCTCCTTCTCCTGCGACATTCATGCTAAACAACTTCGCAACCACGACAACCATACCATTTACCCAATCTGGCCCCTTATAGCGCGTAACGCTATTTTCGAAAATAGCTCGGATTCTGAAACGAGCGTATACGTGGTAGGCTAGTGGTTGCAAGGGGGCGAGGGGACCTGGCGCTGAGCCTATTTGGGATAAGGCAACCAAGATTAAATCGATGTCAACTATTGCCTATTTTACTGAATTTCCAAGCCAAGCATCTAGTATCGAATTGCTACTGCAGGAACGTCAAGGTGGAAAGGTGGGGTGGTGATTTCAGCCCCTTTGTTAAAGCATTGGCGTGTGGCTGAGTAGGTAGATTAGAAAATTGTTTAATTTTGTTTTTGATATTACGGGACTATGGATCCAATGGATGTATGATTTGGCTATTTTTCTACACTTTTAAATTACGTATTATACACGAGCAGATGCCGTATCCATTAAGTTATCCCATCATGAATATCGCTTTTTGGGGGTGCTAGTTGTCTAGCAGGTGAGGTCAAAGTACGGTGTATTGTTCTGAAGAGGCGTGATGGCAAAGGACAAATCAGTTTGGCCAGCATTGGCATCCTTGAGGGTGTACCAGAAGGTCGTGCGGACACCGAAGAGGGAGCAGCCGACTTCCTTCCAGTAGCGCTTCATGTTGTCGAGAGAAGCAATGGCATCACGAGAGACGGGTCCAACTGTGGAAGGAGTTAGTAATTGTGATGGGTCTGGAGTTCATTTGGACTCGTAGATAAACTTACTTCGTGGCCAACCAGTCTCAGTGATGATGACTTCCTTTCCGTCCGCTACACTTGCAGTCTGGGCGACAGAAGTGAAGAAGTTCTCACGTGCATTGTCAATGGAGTTTGGCCTGTCGCTTTCAAAGTAGGGGAAAGAGTTGTGACCGAGCCAGTCCACGGCGCGGGCAACGCCGCGATTCTCCGCTAGGGTCCAGGCAGTCCATGTGTCGACGTGGCCAACAGGGCATTTGCTGAGTCCAGTTCCACGAACCCAGTCACGGAGCCAACCGATGTATCCCTCGATCTCAGCTCCGGTAGCACCGACGCCAGCTTTGTTCTTGATTCCCTGCTCGCTGCTGCGGTACAGGTCCTCAGACCCTACACTGATTCCGATAATCCTGTCTGTGAAAGGAGTGCCCAGCTCCCTAGCAGCCTGAAGGAGGGCGTTGAGTTCCCGCTCATAAGCGGCACGTCCGGCACTAGCCCATAGACCTACAAGGATCCTTGTATCAGTGTCGATGGCTGCGCGGAAGGCTGATATAGGCTCTGTTTGGGTGCCGCATTGAATCGATGTGTACAAACGCGCTGTGTTGAAGCCAGATGTTCCAGGAAGGGTCTTAGCCTCGTTGAAGAAGCGGACGAAGTCGTCGTACCCGCGGCATGAGCCGTCTGCGTTGGTGGCACCATAGTTGAAGCCCTTGGATTGGGCGACGGCAGTGGCCGCTAGAGCGAAGAGTGATGCTGCTTTTGCCCACATTTTTTTTTTTAGAAATTAGAGGGTAGTACTATATATTGAACGAATGTTGGAATGTGGACTTGAGAGAACGGCGTTGGTGTGTAGAAAGGAGCAAGAATCAAAGAAGAGTCGGAACTTTATGCTGACATGCAGATGGAAGTTAAAATAGAATCTTGTCCCTGCGCCATTGGGGTTAGTTGCATGCCAACCCCAAGGATGACGCGGACGAGGCTCGTTCCTTTTATGTGCCAAGGGCTGTTGAGTGGCGATCTGCCAAGTACCGTGCTGGGCGGAGAGGTCTACGGAGTCTGGGCCTGAGGCACAAAGCAGTACATACTGTGCAACAATCGTGATTCAGGCTACGGTCTGGAACTCTTGTGCACAGCAGATGGAGATGAGGTATGCGGTGAGTGAGAAATGGGCCTGTGAATAGTGTGAGGCGGGTGACGAGGACCCCGTGAGCAGGACCGAAGGCGCCGCGTTGGGCCGGTCCCTTTCGCACAAGCGTGTATCGCGGATGCGCCCGTGTGAGATAGCCACGACAACGCAGGATGAAATGCTGGTACATGCAGGTTCCAGAAGCGCAGGTCCTTTCGCGAAAACAAAACATGGATACGCTTGGTTGTAGTGTCAACATGGCACATGAAACCCCCGACGCCGACTATCAACTATAGACCCTGGACGGGTACTTCTCCAACCGATGACATCATTCATCAACATATTTGCTTTGTACGGATAAGGCTGCGCTTTCACCCTGCGTACATATATTGCCAAGATACCAAAGAAGAAAATCGCCACATGAACGATGAAAAACGTAAAGTTCACAACCGCACCGAATGCAGTAATCAATTCTTGTCCGACCATAAGCTTTACCCAGCATCCTTTACGGCGGTCCAAGTACACCAAATAGAGTTTTCGCCATGTTAATTTACGGTGTTATGTCGTTAATGACGAAAATTCATGTGCAAATGGCATCCAGTAGGAGTGATGAAGTCGTAAAAATAGAAAGGGATATTTGACTTGGCGTGTTCGAGAAATCCGATTCACCCGTTGGAACATCTTAGCTCTCTGGCCGTCATACACACAATAGTCCAACTCCATCATGGCCAAGCGTCCAAGGACATCGAGCGCATAACCCGCCTCTGCCTAGCATTGCCACGCATGCTCGCTGTTGTATCTTGACGTGACGTCTCTTGGTGAGTAGGTTGGCATCCTCCTTTCTCTTGGCTCCACGTGCTCTATTGCGACTGGCGTCATACAACTGGATATCGGTATACGGCGTTCGCCACTGACTCCGCCATTGTTAGCAGAGTAATTTTCGTCCGTTACATCGTATTGTGTTCCTCCTGGGCGGTATTCTTTCTAGTTAACAATCCCAAAACGTAAACTACTTGCATTTATCGTGTTGGCTTGGCGATCAGGGGAGCCTTGCCATTGGATAGCGAGGAGGTTGGGATCGGTTATACCGAGAAAGGGAAGGGTACAGACGACACTTCTACCTTTAAGCCCGACTGTCGAAGATGCACACATGTGCGCAGTCACGGCCGGACCAAGGACGAAATTATGTACACCAAGACAATCAAAGTCGAGGAATGATCTGATCTAGGATCCTAGTAAGACTGAATGTACTGGCCTACGTGGAAGGATGTTTTTGTTCATTACCTTTGAGAAGCTGGCTTAAGCACTATCCTGACCCTCTTACATAGTACAGCCATTTACCGGGTAACCAAACCTCTCACTCTACCAGGTATATATGACAGAGTTCTGCAAGGCTTACTGTACGGACCAAATTACCCCCCTTTCCCTCCTAGGAACTACGTGTTTCTTACATTTGTCAATCATGTTCGTGTTTGAAGCACTGCACCAGCATCGAAAGCCTGTTCCCTAGATGGTGAATTGATCAATCGTGATAACAGACATAGTAGGTAGTGCATTTCAGACAAGGAGTACCTCATTAAGTATTTTTAATAGTATGATTCGGTGCAATTATCAGAATGCACTTGCTATGGTTTGGGCACTAGCGATTAATCTGATGGGCAGTACATCGATGGTCTACGAGGTCTATGTTAAAACAACTGATCCGCATAGACATACAGCATATCTTCAAAATAATACCAGTGTGTTTCCACCTAGCGAAGTACGCGTAAAGCTGGTTCAAGCACATGCTCTACGTTCCGAGGGGGGGCGTTCGCATACTTGACCAACCATGACGTCAAGACCTCACATCCATCAAAAGCAGCAGTATCCTCATAGACTGTACATTTCATGTAAATCCAATATCAAAATCAATAAAAAATGACTCTGCCAGTAACAGGCAAGTCCGGCAAGGACACCCTCGGCGCACGTCTCGAGCACGACTTCGAGAAACGACCCGACCCCGTCTCACTAACCCAGAATCCGGATCCTTCGCAAAACACCTCCTCAGGCGTGGACTACGAACCGCATCCTGAGAAATCGATCAAACTAGAGCCCGAGAGGGAGAAAATCGTACAATCCATATGCAACTTGTACTCTGGAAGTGCGAGCAAAGACGATATGATGGTGTACGCCAAAGAAGCCATATACGATGACCCGTGGAGTTATTGCGACACAAGATACAAGATCGCGGGCCAGTGGTATGGTATGTAGCTTGCTAGCTCTCAAAGCTATGTGGTAGTGAAGGTGGCAAAGCTTTATTGACATGTGATAGGCATACCCATCCTCATGAAAAGCAGTCGGACTATCAAAACAGAAGTCGTGTCATCTAAGCCTGATGAGATTATCTTCAAGCTGCAGCAGGAGTATACGCCGAAACCTGTGCCTGTTGCCAAGAAGGTTAATAGTTTGGTTACGTTGACGCTTGACGAGGAAGGCAAGGTGAGGTATCACAAGGTATGTTTGAACTATTTGTATTTTTGGAGCTTGCGTAGCCTGTATGACGGTAATGAACAGGTGAGTTTGGCTGACTTTGAGTAGGACATGTGGAATGAAAAAGACTATAGTCATGAGGGTCTAGGCAAGATTTTGAAGGAGTTGAACGGGGACCATTTGACGAAAATCACGCGACCTCCGGAAGATCTTTGAGAAAGAGAGGATGATGGATAGATGGTTTTTTGATCATGTTTCGTGTTGTCATAGAATTTGTTATTGGGGTGGTGTCAAACGTTAATGCGGGCAGAAAAGCAACTACAACTCAAATGTTACATAGTTTTTTTCCTAATCATTTCCGAGACCCTCAGTGCATTAGCGCCAATGACTGTTGATTTGCATTTTTGTATGTCAACATTCCAAGCGGTTAAATGTTTGTTTTTTACATTTAACGACTAACGTACATCCTTTTGTGCCGAAACAACTGGTGTGGTGGAACCTTACGATCTTACCGCTTGAGAGAGGTTACACTCATAGAAATGACGTTTGTACCTCCCAGCTTTAGAGATCGCTTAAACCTCTAAGCTTCCAATGGCATAGCCTTGCTACTATTCTGCGCAGTACCGAGCTACGGGTTTGTTTTGGTATCCTAGTTAGTGCAGTCTGTTAGTGGGCGTCCATTGTACAGATGACTGGCACTTACCCATCTTGGAAATGGCGTGAAGATATGCTTGTTCCCAAGGTACATCAGGGAGCCTTCATATCTGTTCAGTTCTAACAACCCCGGGTATGTTAGCGAACCTGCATCGGACCATGTCATGTTGTCCATTATCATTCGCACGAGATCAATGTCAACCTTCAGCTGCTGGAAAAGAACAAGCAGTTCCAGCCAAGATGTCAGGTACTGTCTGTCGCGATCTTCATAACAATGATAATGGTGCTTCTCCAACGTCTGCTGGACCCCCTTCTCAATCATCTCATCGATATGCTCAAGAAACAATTCGATATCGTGTGTCTTTGGCATGCCTCCGGAGCATGTGAGGTAGTACTCGGCTACCTCATATAATATCCATAGGCGTGGCTTAAAAGGCGGGTAAAAGTATATGAAGCCAGCGTTGCGGATGATGCCTGACATGGTCCGCAGGCCATGATGGAAGTACGTTTCTTCTGACGGTGATCGTGGATGCTGAGGCAGGCATGTCCAGTCCACCCAGATGTATGACCAAGTTTGCGCCTTCAGTTCAGCTTGGTGAAGGCGTAGAGTCTGCCCATCTGGATCGGGGTTCTCCCTGTTGCGCCAGAAATGACTGATGAAGAAGCAATCTGTCCGCCAAACATAGCCTCGCGCGGCGGGTATGAGCACATAGCCATCTAAGGCTTCGCTGGACCACTTCCTGAAGCGTTTTTGCGACATGAAAGCACCTCGTCTTTGGAAGAACCAAAAAGTGACGGACTTAGGACTCTCAGCAAGGAACTCGTCCAAGGAGTGATATCCGCTTAACAATTCCTTATGGAGATCTCTGGAGTCCGGCTGCTCATCAGGTACGAGGTCATTCCATGCGGCGATACTCCGACGCACAAGAGAATACCATGCGGAATCTTTTGTTGGCGTCACACGCGGGAGAGCCACTAATTTCGACATCGTGTGCAGAGTTGAAGTAACTCTCGAAGTAAAGGTAGTGTTGGAGACACCGGATATGTTACTCGGGGATTTGGGCAGTTTTTAGGCTATTATAGCAGACTTATCAAGCCCTGACACATGTATTGAGCTGATTGGGCGAGGATTAGGCGCTGGAGCCTTGAAGGATGGGTTGCTGTAACACAAGATCACGTGACGAAGTGCTCACATGAGTGAGGACAGTTGACCCCCTGCTGTGAGAAAATGCAGGCCTGGGTGACTATATTGAATTTCTTGATGTGTATATAAGCAATATACATCGCGACGGGTAATAGTAACAGCAGTGGCCTTGAAATGGTGAGATTTAATATTGAGATAAAATAGGTCTCTTTGCGTACCCAGAGGGAGGTTGTTTATACTGCTCTAATTTCTATGTTAATAAGGATTTGTGAGTTTAAATTCGGCCCTAGTATATATCTAAATGATCAAAAGTAAGTGTTGTGTTACCCGTTACCTACGATATTACGAGGCAGTCAAAGTACCTACATATAATTTTGTCTGTCACGGTGGTTGTTCCGTTAGAAAGGCATTCATGATAGTTAAGAAATATGATTCTGGATTAATTAAAATAGCATGGCGCTAGGGAGTTGAGATGGAAATATTCATAGAAGTACCTTGGGCAGAACATCCTTAAATATTAAACGGCGAATGCTATTGATTCTCTCCATTTGGACTTTGAGACATCGTCGCAGTACCCATAACATTTGTTTGATAACCTCACCGTGTTCACTCGAGCCCATACCAAAGATTCGAACGACTGTAGTCTCGAAACGGCACTGCTAAAACTGCAGTCAAAAAAACTTTTGCGTAGCGTTTGCTAGAGTGCGTATTAAATTCCATATACAACAACTAAGCACTCTGAATGCATTGAGTCAATCCACCCCAGTTATCCTTACACCACGGAGCCAATACTATGGCCCTCTGGGCATCCCCAACATCTCCCGTACTGTTCATTGCACCAGCTAAGCCAGCAGCACCAAGCGAGCCTTTAGGAGGCGCGTTGCGCATCGCCGTTTCTCTTGCAAGTGTACTCGCGAATTCATTACCGCCGGTGGCATCTGCGAGCTCCGCCCAACCAGTATGCTTGAAAGGTGCTAGCATGACACTTCGACGTGCTTCGTCGAGTTCTTGCTCCTCGCCACCGAGACTGATGGATATAGCTTCCATAACCTTTTCTACCCGCGCCAGCTGGTGGTCGCTGAGATCCTTGTTTGTGCGCATGCGATTGAGGTCGTCCTTGATAGCTTCCATGGTTTCGAGGTCATCATCGAGAACCGTCATGGCGCCAATGAGGGTCAGTAAACCCACATGACCGTCATGTTTCTCAATGGCAGCGAAGAGCTGATCACGAGCCACTTGCTTCTCATTTTTACCGCCTTTGGCCCAGAGAACCTCAGCCAAGATACAAATAATGTCAGGGTTTGCACCAGTTGTTTCTAGGGCTCTGCGGAAGTATGCTATCGCTGCGTCAAAGGAGCCGTAGAAGTAATGTGCGAGACCAGCTGTGAGACGGGCGGATAGTTTAGTCTTTGCAATCTGGTCTTTGGATAGAGCAGTCTGTTTGGAATTACCTTGGATCTCTGAAAGAAGATCGAGAGCAGTCTCGGCATCCTCTACTGCCATTTCGTCGGATCCAATGGCGAGAAGATTGCGGGCTAAATCCGTCTTGGCTTGGGCCACCCGAGCGAGTGACTTCATCGACTCAGTCTTCTCGTATTCCTGCTCAACGGTCTCATTGACCGTATCCAAAGCAGTCACAGCCGCATCATAATTGCCTACACGCTCCAAGAACAACGCCGCCAGATGTTTGTGCGGGATATCATATGGCGCTTGTATACTTAATTGTTGGAGCGCAAAGAGCGGCTGTATGAGGCTTGTGATATCGCTCGAAGTCGACGGGGAAGAAACTAGGAATTCAAACGCTGAGACCGCATACTGTCGCTTGGTGAGGAGTAGCGACGACTCAGAGAGTTCAAACGCGTGAGTAAAGTGGGATAACGCTTCGTTGGAATCCCCAGTAAGTAGTGCAATGATGCCCTCGCCTACCCATGCTAGAGAGTAATCGGGGTCTTGTGACTGTGCCCTCGAGAAGGCTGCATGAGCGAGCTCGGTGTCATTCTGGAGCAGATACAGCGCTCCGAGGTTAGTCCAGGTGTGTACACTTCGCTCGTTTAGATGCAACGACCGGACGAAAGCATGTTGAGCGACCTTTGGGCTTAATGTTGTCGTAATTACACCAAGCGAGTTCCAGAACTCAGAGTTACCAGCCTCAAGCTCAATCGCACGCTTGAAGCACTTCATAGCCGCTCGAAGATATGTCGTTAGTTTAGAGTCCTCGCCAGATTCCTGCTCCAGGCACACGTGGGCTCTGTACTCGGTCCAGCCAAGATTGTACCAAGCTACTGCCTGTGCGTGTATGTCGTGTGCACAGCTTACGATTGCTCTCTTTTGAGCCAGAATCGCGGCCTTGAGGACTTTTGTCAGGATCGAATCCCTGTTCGTGGAAAGTGAAGCCAACTCTGCCTGACCAAGCCCATCAATGTCTTTGTGCGCATCAAAGTCAAGGTCCATGTCTGACTTGCTTTGCAGAACCTTCACAACCAGCTCGAATGGACATTGATCAAGCTTGTCTTGAACCCAGCTAAATATACTGCAAGCATCACCGACTGCCTTCCACAAGTTGAAGGCGTCGGGCTTGTATCCTGTGATGGTGTCGGCAACCTCGATACCTCGAGTTACACTGTCGGCAGCCTCCCCAAAGAAGCCAGTCTCGACACAATGCCATGATTTTTCAACAAGTGTCTGCAGTAATGCGATGGATACGCCAAACTCCTTCGGTCGTACTGCGAGTACCGCTTCATAACCAGCGAGGGCTTCGTCAAATTCGCTTAGTTCGCGATTGACGTTGGCCAACATGTACTTTGTGAACCATCCCTCCTCATCTGATCTCTTCATTACCACACCATCTGTGGGGTTCTCGGCATAGTTGAAAGCACGAGAGGCTGAGTTGTATCGTCCAGAATTATGATAGCTCTCACCAAGACCAACATAAGAGTAGTAGTCGTCTGGACTGATGCGCAATGCTGAAAGAAATGATACTATACTCTTTTGGTACTCCTGCTTGTTCATCTGGACCACGCCGAGAGCTGAGTAGGGCCAACTGATGCCCTTTCGCTTCGAACCAGGTGTTTGCCGGGCCTTACCAGAGTCTACCACTCGCTGAGCGATAACTTCTACAATGTCCCATTCTCCTTGGTTGGCGAAAAGACGGGCTAATCGCTCAGCTGCCACAATCTCGGAAGGTGATAGCTCAAACGCCTTTTGGAAACACTGCCTTGCGCGCTTGCGGTCTTTGTTGTAGTCCTCGTAGAATATACCGAGGAGTGTGTATGCAGGAGCATAATTTGGATTTGCTTTGATAGCTGCAAGTAGCTTGGCATATGTCCTTTGTCGATCTTTTCGCGCAGCTTTTGAGTGATCGAGCTCCCATAGACAAACACCTATCCTATATAGGGTCTGTGCTCGAAGCTCACGGCCACGTTGCTTGGTCGCATCGAGTTGGGGGTAATCAAGATACTGTTGTAGCCTTTCCAATCCAGTCTTGTAGTCCCCAGCCAAAGCCTGACACCAGGCTGACTCCGCACCGATGCGGCCATTTGAGGGGTCTTGTTGCAATGCCTGTTCCAAAAATTGGAAAGCCTTCTCGTATTCTTCCTCTTCTTCTAGGACCAGACCAATGCCAATGAGCGCAGAGGTGAATTGAGGTTTGCGTTTCAAAATAGATTCGAAGATACCTTTGGCTTCCAAGTGGTTTCTTGGTGCTTGGTAATAGACCAAAGCAGTGGCGAGGGTGCTGCTCAGAGCATCACGTGTCTTTTGGAACGACAAATCAGTCTTTTTGGCCTCCGCAGCCGCGTACTTGAGACCTTTTCTGGTAGTCTCGACTGCACTCTCATACTCCTCAAGGAGCAGGTAATAATCTCCGAGAAGGCAGTGAGCTAAGGGAGACTTTGGAGCTTCGCTAAGACCTTCGGTCATCAACACCAGGCAATCTTCCTGTGAAACTGGAACATCTTGGGTAAGGGCTACCCCGCCTTCACTCAAGTCCGGCCCTTCTTTTGAATCGCCCTCTGCAGTAAGCGGGTATTTCGCTATGCCACTGCTGAGCCAACCTATGATGACTTTTGATAGACCCTCGTTCGGGAATAGCTCGATGAATTGCCGTAATGTTGAGATGTCCAGATCCAGCAAGTCATGTGCGCTGTCTGCGTGTGACGCCATGACGGCGGCTTGATGGTATTGCCACTCGGCCAATGCAATAAAGGCCGCACACGTGAGATTTCGACGGGAGAGTACTGAGGGAAGATGATTTTCCAGCTGCCAACGCAGAATGATGGTCTTTGTTGGACTGATCGAAGTCGGGATTAACGCGCCAAAGTGCCGTGCGTCATTGGATCTCGCGCGCCCCACCTACGTACACATGCAACTCAACCCTCCATGGCGCATTCATAGCAAGCATTCAGCCGTACAGACGGCCGGTTCGTCACCACCTGGACTTGTACTGACGCCATGTCTACGAAGACAGCGCTCAAAGCTGCCAAAGCTGCAATTGGCGCAAAGGACTGGGAAGAAGCGAAGAACCAAGCTAAAGCAGTACTCGACAAAGACCCAGACAACTACTTTGCGTATCTGTTCCTGGGCCGCGCAAACGATGGACTGAGCAAATTCGATGAGGCCGCAAAAGCCTATTACAAAGCGACCAAGATCAAGCCCGAAGATCCTCAGGCATGGCTGGGTCTGAGGGCTATGTACGAGGGGCTCAAGGGCGCAAAGGTGGACGAGAACATTGATGTTGGTTTGGCACTGGCACAAATATACATGGACCTGTACGTTCGAATTAAGCCATACAGTGAAAGAGCACGTACTAACAAAACTCCAGCGACGACGCCCAAAAATCCCAATCCGCAATCGACAAGCTCGTCGACCACGCCCGCATCCACGGCACAAAAATGCAATACGCCCGCGCCCTCAGCACCCAACTACCCTCGTCCCCCGTATACAACTACCTCGAAGGTCGCCTCACCGACCCCGCAAAAGTATACAATCGCATCGCCGAAATCCACGAGACACACGACGCTGCAACCATCAAGCGCCTCGTCGAAGAGCGCCGCCTCCGCGTTGGCGCAACACTTGAGGGCACTACCGCTGCTGTCAAGAACGAAGTTTACGCCGCGAGCCCACTGGAAGACATATACGAACAGGCAATCAACTGGACACGCGATGATGAGCTGCGCAGGGAGTACGAAGAGAAGCTCCTAGCGCGAGCATACGACACGCTCATGGTACTCCCCACAGGCCAGAAGGCAGAAAAGAGGGAGAAAGTTATGAGGCTAGCACACGACATGGTCGTAATCAAGCATCCAAACCTACTAGCCTGGACCATCGAATTAGAATGGCGATCAGGCATGGAAGTCGAGGCGCATTAAGCACGTTGCAGTTGAAAGCATAGTCTGGCGTTCTGGAAGACCTGAATTAAAGATCCATTACTACTCGCACTTTTCTCGTGCTTCAAAATTCCCCCTAAAAGCATAATAAATAAATCATATCCAAACTCCATTACTCCCCCCCTCCCCCGCCTTTCTGCTCCGCCAAGAGAAACAGAGAGAAAGTTAGACTGTAGCAGCAGCACCAACAACCCTCCTCCTCTCCTCCCCACTAAACAGCGTCTCCCCTTGCTTCAACGCATGAATAAGCATCGGCACGCTACTCGCTTTGAAATCCGGTGCTTCGCGTACTTTGTCGAGGTCGTCTGCGAATTCTGCGGCGATCTTGCGGAGGTACAGGGCGCTGAAGTCGTCTTGAACTGTCTTGCTAGCCTGGCTTGGTGCTGGCTTTGCGGTTGCTGCTTTTGATTCTTGGGAAGGAGGAGAAGGAGGCGCATCTTCCATGGTCACATCCGTATCCGGTGCCGAGGAGGTTGATTTAGATTTCTTCTTTGATTTCTTGGGTGCGATGGCATCGGGGGAGTTTTCCTTGTGCTGTTGCTTTGGAGTGTCAATTCTGAGTTTTTTTTTGGGGTATCTGGAGTTGAAAAGAAGATGGCGTACGTTTGTGTCAAGGGGTACGGGTGTAATGCTCTTCTCGCTGGCGACATCGCTGTCGCTTTCGCTCGAGGACGAGACTGGTAGCGCAAAAGAAGTTAGCGGTCACGCGGTTGCGACTTGCGTTGTAGATTGTTGATGGTACCTTCTGTCCTTATCCTTCGCTTCCTCGCGCGCTTCTTCTTTTCTACACCGTTTGCTCCTCTTTGCGCCGCCATTGTTATATTTTATGTAGGATATTAGATGGAGATTGGGGAAAAAAGTTCGAGACGTGAATGTCGCGTTATCGATAGGGCACGTGCAGCGTGCTAAATCAAGGGTCTCTTGCATGGGTTTGTCTAAATCGCCATCGGTCGAACTGTTATGAACATCACGTCATTGGGTGGTAAATGCTCATGGCTGGTAGCTTCTTAGATCATTATGTAACTACCAATGAAATATGTACTCCTTGAAGTTGATCTACAACCTATTCTCTATCGCAGCCAATTCCCCCATCGTGTTCTCAACACTCGTCTTGAGCGCCTCCCCAACCGGCATATACGGCCGTCTAGGAGCCAACCTCTCCTCCGCACCTTCAATCCCCGCCGCCTTCGCACTATACTGACCAACCGCATACTTCGTCGGCGCAATCCCAGCCTTAATCGGGCTCTCCGCCAGCGCAGCCTTACGATGCAACTCCAGCGCCTCTTGCGTCTTCCCACTCGTATACAACTCGTATATCTTGGAGCAGACTTTAGGAAAAACGTTACTAAACGCCGACACGCACCCCGCGCTACCAACAGCCAGCCCAGCAATCATCCAATCAGCTTGACCGGCAAACGTCGAAAACATGTCGCTCGGTAATTCAGCACAGAGCCGCGTAATCTTGGCCACACTCCCGCACGTCAACTTCACGCCCACAATCTTGCCCGGGTTCTGCTTTGCAAGCGCGGCAATAGTAACGGAATCGAGATCCACGCCACTGCAGATACCCGGGAAATTGTAAATGACAATGGGCAACGAGCTCTTTTGCGCAACTTCGTTGTAAAATGCCATGACGACTTCTTTGGATGTTGCAGGCCCGTAGTACGCCGCTGGCAACAGTAATCCGTAGTTTGCACCAGCCTCGATTGCGTCGCTGATGTTCTCTAGCACCTGGGGTACAGAGAAGCCTGAAATGCCGACCATGAGGGGGTAGTCTGGTCCGACGGCTTCGCGGGCGCATTTCATCAGTGCTCTCTTTTCGTCTCGGGTGAGTAGAAAGGCTTCTGCGTTGGATCCGAGGATGACGAGTCCTGTAAGCCCGGACTTGGAGAGGTAGCTGAAGTATTGCTTCTGTGCGATGAGGTCTAGGCTCGCTGTCTCGCTGTCTGGTGTGAAGAAGGTGACTGCGGGGCACCACACGCCTGGTGCTGGTGGAGGCGCCATTGTGATGTTGCCTGTAGAGGTCGATGTGTGTTGATGACGAGAAATTGAGTGCTGCTGCTAATACAACAGCGTAGAGATATTGAGGGAGAAGCGATGACTGGAATTCAATTGCTTTCAACACGAAAACATATAGTGTGTCGTCCTGAGGCCGATCTACATAAAGTGGGATGCTCATGCAATGTCGGGCGTCGTTCCGAGATCCTTCAATAGCCGGATTGAGTATTCCGATTGTTCCGAAGCCAATCGCCGAGGTATCTGTTGAATTTCGTTATCGCTTTGCATTTTAAACATGTTTACTTGAGCACTACAATGCATACAATTTGTTCTCTTCCTTATGGTCATTACATTCCAGGTCTACTAAAACGGATGTTCTTCGCAACCAAGACAAAGCATTCTACTGACATACCTTTTTTTAGAGGCGAGAAAGGCACAGGCAGGCAGCGGAAGGACTTGGTGGCATTTTGGCTCGACGCAAAATTGCTTCACACATGACTCCGCACAGAAATTGCATCTTACAAATGACTCCCCTAGTTCAAACAATAAGGTCTCGCATTTCATAAAATTGCACTGCTGAGCCCAATGCCCATGCTATGCATACCCGTACCCCCATACCCCGCTGCCCATTCATCCCATGGTATCATTCCCCTGTCTTTCCGATTTTTCCCCAGCCCCCAAGACCATTAGCATTATCGCTCTACCTTACTGCCCTCCAAACATATCGGCAACGCCTGCAAGACCCGGGCTCGTTCCACGAACAATAGCTGGCTGTTGATCAACAGTCATGTATTGTTCCATCATCGCCGTCCTAGTCTTCGCCTTTGGCCGCTGGATTTTACCTTGCTCATGGATACTTACACCCTTGATACTACTGAGCAGATCCAAGACGATGCTCCTCTGCATCCTCTCGTCCTGACGGTTCGCACTTTGGAGTTTTGCAAGCCGGCGGTCGACACGAGCTTCGTCACCCATGCCAGGCAATGAAAGGATGATGGAGCGCGGAATCTCATCGTCGAGATGGATGATACCTGCAATCAGAGACGCAAGTTCCTTCTGGCAATCGACAAAGTACGGTTCGTGTAACGATGTGATGGCAGATTTGAGAATGTCATTACAGAAATAATCCCGGATCGGAGACTTTTCCTTGAAGCGTGGAAGAAGCGTCCGCATGACACGCACAATAGTGATGACAGATCGAGTGTCTCTTACACGGATGGTAGAGTTGCAGAAGAGCAGAATCGGCTCCAAGACTGAGGGTGTAGTGAGAATGAAATCACACATTGGTGGCGCATTGGCTTCCTTGCGACTTTGATCATCTTGTCGAGCAAACTCTGTATGTATACGTTAGTACCAAGTTTTCTGATCTCAAGAAGCGGAAACAAGTAACCACGATAGTGAAAACTCTTGTACCATTGGTACTTCGACCGCCCACTCCACACCTGCTCAGAAATGAAATCAAACTTACCCTGCCGTGAATCAAGCAGGACGGCGACAAGCGAGACCGAAGAGTATGTAAGCTGACGAAGGATACTTTCGGTCTTCATCTCATCTGTCAAGTTGTCATTATCCCCTGATTCCGCCACTTGGCGAGCAATCTCGCTCCATTCCCCAGAGATCTTCCTGTCTAGTTCCCTGAATAGTCCTTGAATCATAGGCGGTAAAAACTGTGACCGTAACTGTGACGGACACCCCTCGATAAGATGCGTAGATACGGTGAGCAGAACGGACAAGTGATGTGCGGTCAAGGCACCAGCGTGCCCAAAGAGAGCTTGGCTGAGCGGTCCCGGTAGGTCTTGTATGCCGTAGAAGAAGTCTCGGAACCTTGTTAACGAGTAGAGGATGTAATAAGAACTCTCTCTGATTTGTCGGACAGTGCCTCGAACGGTTGACGCGAAACCTTCGTAGGTGGACTTGGAGCCGCTGACCTTAGCGAAGAAGTCATCTCTGCTTTCCGTCGAGATGCCCGCTTGCCAGAACCGATCAGTCAGAACACGTCGAATGACCTGTTGCAGTTCAATTGGCAGGTGTGACCAGTTGCTGTCAATGTCGTTAAATGCTTGCGCATGGCTCACGAGCTGGAGAAGATTGGGAAGTAGCACGGGTATCGTCTCGGCCCACAAGGCTGCAGCAGTCTCATATGCAGCGGTACCGTCCCGCAACTTCTCAGTCGATGCTGCAAGTAGTGTCTTGGTCAGTCGCAGCGGCAGTTGTTGAGATCGCTCAAGGATTGAAGCTTGCAATGCTTGACCGTCACTGGGCAATTGTTGTTCAGACCAATCCTGCACGCCGCGAAAATTGTTGGCAGACAGAAATTCAGGTAATTGACCCATACCCAGGACGTCGCAGAAAGACTGGAATGAAGAGATGGCTTTAGTAAACTCATCGTTCTGCCATGCTTCCTTGACGCGGTTCAGCATCTGTCTCATGCGCTCTGTTTGAATGGTGTGGTCTAACGTTGTACACCTGTGTATGATGATGAAAAGGAAAGCAGAGTATGCCATTCGTTGGCGTTCGTCAGTCGTAGGGTCATTGATCATCTCATTGATCTTTGCTTCTAATTGCTCGTAGACGTTCATAAAATCATCGGCGAACTTCATGGCTAGTTTCTGCATCTCCAAGCTGCATATGCGCTCTAGGTCCTTTACTGCTTCCGAGTACTGCGCGTAGCTGGTGTCATCCGCTAGACGTATGGTAAGCATGTACTCAAGGAAAGTTAGCGCAAAGCCAGGCCGGTCGCCAAGTGACTTGGTGGCAAGGGTGGCCATGAGCGATATGATCTTTCTGGCAACTTCAGGATCATCGAATTGCGTTTGCAGAATCTGACGGCCCCATTGCTCCAGTGAGTCCTCTAGAACACTTCGCGTTCGCTCATCGGCTTGGGCATCTTCGCCTTGGCTTTGCTGCCACTTCATATAGCCTTTGAGAGCAGCCTCAATGACCGTGACTTGGGCGTCGACCTGAAGAACTTGGGGCGAGTTTTTGCTAAATATCTGTGGTTGAAAAGAGGGACGGTTGTGGTACAAGTTTTGCAACATGTTGGTTGCTTGAGCGAGAATATGCTCCATGGCCTCAATCGGCGTCTTGCGCACGAGTACCTCGATTACATCTGCGCAGAACCTCCTATAGTTGCCTAGGAAGGCATGTCGTTCGGGAACAGTGTCAATGTCTTCATTCAAAAATTGCAACGTCACGTCTTCGGCATCTTCAGGAAGGGCCTCGTAGCGGATCAATCGCGCACAACATGTCTCGAGCAGACCTCCAACCATGGAGTTTACGACGTCAGACTCGCGGACAACGCTCGATCGCAGTAGCTTAGTCCAACAGTGAAGGACGGGTATGGAAACGACGAGACTTGGGTTGCGCATAATGTCGTACAGAAAACCCAATACACCGGCGAGATCGCTGTTCTCTGGAATAGACTGAGGCTTTTGTTCAATGAACAGACCAAGGTTGTTTGCCAACTGCGGTCGTTAGTCATGGACACAGGGTTGATTAGGATGGCAATTCTCACCTCAGACAGCCTCTTGCAAAGCATGTATTTCTGATCATCGATGTCATTGACGTCCATGTCCACGAGTGTCCAATTGTATACTTCCCGAAGGAGCGAGACGCTGCCTGGCGTAAACATGGGGCATACTAGCTCCACAAACTCGTCGTCGTGTAAGTGTGTTCGGTTGTATATAGCTTGTAGCGTTTCGACTGCAGCCTGGGTCATGTTAGCAACGGGGTCTTCGTGTTGGCTTGAGTCGCCATACAATCTGTATCTCGACTGCCGGGGTGGCTAGGGCCTTGCAGACAGCCTCAATGACCTGAGTGGCCGCAATGGCTTTGGGCATGACCCATGGCATGGCGGCTCTGAGCGCATGCATGGATTTGACAGCACTGGCTTTGACGTTTTCCTGGTTCTGGTAGTCCTGTCCCAAACACCAATCCAGGTTTTTGCATAGCCTCGTCAACCAACCTTCGTCTCCGCACCGCAAATCAGGACCTTTTTCCCTAGTAGGAAGCTGCTCTTGTATAACAATCTGAGGCGTGAAGATCTCGACACAGGCCCGCCCCAGGTCGGTGCCTCGCAGGCCGGCGGTAGCATCTTCGCGGTTGAAGACCTCTTCGGAGAGGGTTTCAAGGACATAAAGTACTATGGCCTGGTGGTGTAATGAGTTTGTCCAGAGGGCTACTAATTGCTCATCCATGTCTAGCCATTCTGCGCCCCAGCTGCGTTTGGCAATCTCTGTCCATAATTGGGCAATTTTGTTCCGAATGTAGACAGGGTCGGTCTCTGTTACGTTCTGCGCAAGCTCGATAGCGTAGCCTCTCAGCGCGGTACCTTGGTCCACGGTGTAGTCCTCCCAGCCATACTTGATGGAGTGCTCAAGCATGGTGAGGCCATAGTAGCGCAGTTGCGCAGGCTGCGAGCGGTCGAGGGCGAGCGTGTGGCCGTGTGACGGGGCTTCGGGGTGACGCTTTGCTTGCTCGAGGTATTCGGTGGCTTGTCGGCGGGTCTCGTTGCTCGATGTCGGGGCATAGATGGCCTGCAGGGCCTCTAGGACCTGCGAGAGGTCTGAATGGGCATTGTCGTGGTGATGCGCTCCGCTGCCGCCATTTGCTAGACTTGTTTGCGGGGCTTGGCCGTCAACCCCAGCATTCATCGTGGACAGGCAGCTTCTCTGGCCGCAGCGTGTGGGCGTGTGGCGTCAGGTGTGCGGAGTGGGTGGCGGAGAGGCGTGCGCGCGATGGAGGTGAGAATTGTCGACTTGGGGGATTCTTTTGGTCCTCACTGGTGTTTCGGGCGGAGGTTTCTGAAAGCGGAAGATGCACAGCACAGGACAAGCATGGGGCTTTGACAAGCTTTGGCGCGCACCGTCTGCAACAAACCACTCAAGATGGCGGTGTAGCGTGCAATAAATAAGCCCAGGTCTATGGATCCGGCCGCTGGAGACGTGTGCTTGGTCGTCTACGCCGTGTGAAAAAAACAACTTCCAGCCCCATCTTCACGGTCTGCGTGTTCCACAAACGCGCTCTGCTGCCTGCTTGTCCCAAGCCCACGGCACGCGTCGACGCGGTGTCAGCTGCTTCAATGCAAAAAGCCATCATCATGTCCTCGCTTGCCTCTGCAACCACACGCACATATGCTCTGATCAAACTGTTTCCACATGCGCTCCAAGCGCCTAACAATGTACACAACACTGGCAAGCCTCATGTTTGCAAAACCACCGCACTTTGCGCCTTCACGCTGACTGCGTGACCTGAGCGTCGCATGACAATTGCATCACTGCGCATTGGCCACAGCCCCCCGCAACACCACAACCACATATCGTCGACTTCCTGCCCTTCGCTTACATGACTGCGCACGCCTGCTTCTGGCACTGCTGCAGGTACCCTTCATCCTCATCCGTCCCTAGCGCACTGCCAGCTTTCCGCACCACTCCCTTGACCGTTATCGTCTGGTCACCTTCTGCATGCCACCATCGCAGTATCTGCTGCAATGCCCCGCTGGTTTCTTCCGAAGTAATTGTCCACTTGCCCCCGGTGACCTCAACACTTGTCTGGCCTGACGGGAAGTGGAATTCGGGCAGGTAGCACACCGTTGGAGCATCCTCTGATGTCGAACTTGGCGCGCAGAGTGCGAGCTTGAAAGTGCAGTTCCTGAGGTCAAACCCGTAGGATGAGATGTCTCCGTGCACTGCCACAGGTGTAGGGCGGATAAAGGCCTCTGCGGCCCGAAGTCCAGCCACATCGCCCTCGGTTCGTGTTGACCTCATTTGCTCCACAGAGACCGTCTTTTGCAGATTGGTCGGCGTGACGCTGAGTGTATCCGAGGACTGAGCCCGCGAATATGTCGGTGAGTTTTTGTCGAGCGATGCGCGAGAGTCCTCTGGTGAAAAAGGTCCTGCTGGCACTGCCTTGTCATCCAATGAAAATATCGATAGGTCCTCTCCGTTCCACTGGTCACCCCAGTAATGACAGTTCTATATCCACATTAGTTTTGCAACACCCATAACTGCATTCCGACTTACGTTAACAACATAGGTCCATAGCGCGAACCCATTGGCCATGCTGTCTTCAAGTGCAAAGTGATTGGCATCCAGTGCCGCTATCTGGCTGCTGTAGTTGCCTGTTTTGTACGCATACTTGTCGTCCATGTCGTACGGTATGCCGATTTCAGTGAAAACGCAAGGATGCACTCCCATATGTTCAGTACCCTCTTCTCGAATCGCTTTGAGTTGATGTGAGAAGCAGTTTCGAATGGCAGTCTCTCCGACCTTGATGGCAAATGCCGGTGTCAGATACTTTCCTCGCAGCACCCCAAAAACATCTACGTTCCACACTCGATTCCTACATCGTGTTAGATGGAGTCGCCAATTTACAGACATCAAAACATACCATTTTTTCGTGATGAGAGTAATACCATCGTAGTAATGAGGCGAGAAGATGATATTGGGATCATCATCCTCAGTGCCCTTGATGTTTGGAGGTATCTCAAGCACTGGAGGCTGGAAGAACATCAACGAGTCTGGGAAAATAGACTTAACCATCTTGCTGTAAGCCCGGTAATGAGCCAGCCAGTAATGGTTCGTAAAGTATTCGTAGTTGATCTTAGCGCCATTCTTGGGGTCGATTCCAAAGTAGTCCTTTTTCAGCACTGTGTCGGTCTCTGGGTCCCATACTCCATGTTGCGCCCACAAGCACTCACCCAGACGCCACCCGGCGTCACGCTTCCAGCCGTACTTGGTGTCGTCGTAATCTTTCGACAGCCATGCTTGTGTGCCCTCGGGATCTACTAAAACAAATCCGCTCTTGTAAGGTCCCAAGCCACCAAAGTCCCAAGTCGCGATCTCGCAAGCCCTACCAGATCCAGTAAGTATTGCCTGCCAAGCTGTTGGTGACGTCCCCTTCTGCAGCTTTTGTTCGCTGGGAATCTGTGTAATGTCTTGATAGCTGATGAGGCCTCTGTTGGGCTCGTTTATGCTTTCCCAACCAACTACGGGGTCGTGCCAGAGGTCCCCAGCTTCGTGTATACGCTTCGCAAGGTGCTCGCATGCGCCGATAAAGTGCTCTTGCAAGTAGTCTTGTATGTTTTTGCCGTCTATGATGGCCTTTGGGGCAAAGTCTCTGCCGCCAAAGAACAAAGTCCACATGACTTGACATACTAGGCGGGTGTAGTTGGTCGTCCAGATCATCTTGGGATAGGCCGCAGGGTCTGGGTACGTGTTATGTACGAGGGCAGCTTCAGTGACCGCAAATTTCTCGGGATCCAGCCCGCAGGCGTAAAGAGTCCACATGGGTGCACCGGAGCCTCCAGAGAATCGTGACCACTGGGTGACGTGTTAGGACAGAGACATTAAATACATTGGAACGCTACCTACCACATCCTGGTGGGGATCCATGAAGATGTAGAAGCCATAATCTTTGGCCTTTCGTAGCACAGCAATGGTGTGGTCTATCCACTCCTCATCGTACTTTCCTGGTCCAGCATGCTCTATTGCCTCCCAGGTGAAGACGTAGCGGATGGTATTGTACCCCCAACTCCGTAACCGCGAAAAGTGTGTTGCCGCATCGTCCAGAGAAAACGGCCGATTCACAAAAGAAACGTTGTCTCCATCGAAAAAGTTATCAGGTATGTGTGAGGGTTGGTTAGGATTCGCAGGGAACTTGGCATCGGCGGCGCAGTTGATGCCATGCAGCGTTACTTCGCGGTTATGGGAGTCGCGGAATGTACGTCCATCGATACGCAGGCGGATGGCAGACATTAGTGAGATAGATATATGGAGCACGGCAAGCAGGAGGCAGAGTTCAAGGGTAGAAGAGGCGGACAGTGAGGATACAGCGGAGTATGGGGATAGGCCAGCACTAGCCCGCCCGTGTCCGCATGCATGACGCACCACTAGCGTACCTGGAGTGCCTGGGGTCCAAGGATCGGGGTGGCCCCTGCACCACCGCCTCGACATCAGGACAAGTTGCATGAACGAAAATAACAATCGCATATATTACCCTTCACCCTGTTTCACTCCTTCGCTCATGCCTAGATAAACTGCTTCTGCCGCTGCCACCTTGCGCGGACTATTCCCTCTCCCAGGCCCTTGCCCGCCTACAGTCCCTCGTTACTTGTACATTCGCCACTACACAAACGTCGCAACATGATATTTCGACTTTCCTCGTTAGCCCTCGGGCTGCTCCCTCTCGCAAGCGCTCTGTCTGCCGCTGACATCCCCGCGGACACGCCCGTGTCGCAGCTGGTCAAAGATGCCACGGTGCAGATGGCGACTGGAAATACCCAGGATGCCCTCACCTACTTCGATGTGGCCATCTCCCGTGACCCGCGCAACTACCTCACCTACTTCCGACGCGGCGCTGCCTACCTCCAAATCGGCAAGACGATTCAGGCAGAGCAGGACTTCAACAAGGTGCTGGAACTGAAGCCTGGCTTCGAGGGCGCATTGGTGCAACGAGCAAAGATAAGAGCAAGGAAGGCTGACTGGGCTGCGGCGCGCAAGGACTACGAGGCAGCCGGTAAGCCCGACGAAATCGCCCAGCTGGAAGAAGCACAGGCTGCGGCTCTTATCGCACAAGAGGCTGCCGAAAAAGGCGACTGGGACTCCTGCATCACCAATGCAGGCGCTGCCATCGTGGTCGCAAACGGCGCATACGATATCCGTAAGACAAGAGCACGCTGTCGCTTCGAGAAGGGTGAGGTCGTCGAGGGTATCAGCGACCTACAACACCTTCTTCAAATCAACACGGGCGACATTGAGCCTCACCTTCAAAGCTCCGCCATGGCCTTTTACTCCCTTGGTGAAACCGACAAGGGAATCAAACACATCGCCCAATGTCTTCAGTCAGATCCAGACTCCAAAGAATGCATGAAGCTGCGAAGGAGAGAAAAGAACCTCGAGAAGGACATCAAGAAAGTGCGCAAGTTTTTCGAAAAGCGCCAGTACGCCACCGCATCGAAACTCCTCATCGACCGCGGCGAGTCAGACCCAGGACTGTTGAAAGAGGTCAAACAAGACTTCAAAGACTACACAGAAAAGGGCTACATCTATGCCAACTCCCCTCAAGGCCTTTACCAGAACCTCGTCGAAATGACCTGCGAAGCCTACGTCGAAATGAACAACCTGAAAAAGGGAACCCCCTATTGCAAAGAAGCCCTCGAACTCAACCCCAACTCCCTCCACGGCCTCATTCACAAAGCCCAAGGCCAACTCGACGCCGACGACTTCGAAGACTGCATCCGCACCCTCGAACTCGCAGCAGAACACCACCAGCACCAAAAGATCGACGAGCTCCTCCAAAAAGCCCGCACCCTGCTCAAGCGCTCAAAAGAAAAGGATTACTACAAGGTTCTCGGCGTCTCCCGCGATGCTGATGAGCGCGAAATCAAGAAGGCGTACAGGAAGCTCAGCAAAATGTACCACCCGGATAAGGCATCCGCGAACAACATGACGCCAGAGGATGCGCAGAAGAAGATGTCAGATGTCAATGAAGCCTATGAGGTCCTGTCTGATCCGGAGCTCAAGGCACGATTTGACCGTGGTGACGACCCCAATAGCAATGAGCAGCAGCAGGGCAACCCCTTCCAGGGCTCGCCGTTTGGCGGCCAGCAGTTCATGTTTAGGCAGGGTGGCGGCGGCGGTTTCCCCGGTGGAGGTAACTTCAAGTTCCAGCAGGGTGGTGGATTCCCTGGTGGAGGTTTCCCTGGTGGCTTTCCCTTCTAGATCAAATCATACTTTTTACTCATTCACTTCTTTTCGCTGGAAGTTTTTTCCGTTTCTGATTTTGAGCGCGGGGTTTTAGTGCAGGTGAATATTAGGGACTAGAGCATTTTGGCGTTTTTTTTTCTTGCTGTATTTTGTGATATCATGGTAGCTACTGAGAGATGAATTCATGGTTTTATGGGAGAAATGATTTGTTCGTTTCATTGTATCTAAATAAATATTGAGTCCGTGCAAGTGATAACCCCAACTGGACTCCAATATATATTCTGCCTTTTCTTCTCTCTCTAGACCGCCCTCCATAGTAGTGTCTATCGGACCTGTCCCTAGTTCCCTTAGGTTCCTTCAGCAGCAAGCTTACTCCTCCCCCCGTCCGCTGTGACCCTTTGTCTCGTCTTAAACTTGACGTACGTCCCCTCCATCTTTCCTATCTCTCCTCCAACAACCTTAACCACAGCCGATGGGCAGAACAGCAGACTTTCTCCAAGCTTGAGCCGAACAATCTCATGGAACAATTCTGTATCATCCTTTTGCACTTCTGCCTTCTCATCGGCACCTGCGCCAGCCTGGGAAGCCGTTGGCAAGTTCAGATACAGAGCTGCAACATGTCGCTTGAGCACGTTGAACCACGCAGGACTCGTACATCTATGCACCATCGTGATACTGCACAGATCCAACAGCTGCGTGTTGATGCTGGGTTCCTGGGTTGCAATGACAACCCTAACGGCTTGATGTCGCTGCTCACGCACTGTGCGCAAGAGCTTCTCAGTGAAGGCTTTGGCCGCACCACTGCCTTCCGTCATGTAGTTGTGCGCTTCGTCCAGCGCGACAATCTTTCCGCATTTTGTCTGCTGAACAAATACAGAGAGGCATATATCGAAGAGCGCGCAAGCGGAATCAGCGTCGATGACGGGATCCGTCAGGTCCACTATGGTGAGAGAACCTGGAGTGCCAGTCAGGAAGTCGTTTTCGGTGTTCGCCAGAATACTGGAGCCGTTCTTGCTACGCTTCATGAATGATTCTAGCAGGTCAAGGCGGAGTTTCATGGGACCATCTTGGCCACTGGTGAACTTGGTGGCTGATAGCTCGTTCTTGAAGGTGATGTAATCGAAGGCACCAAGACCTTGTGATTTGATGGCCATTTGGCGGAGGATCATGAGTATTGTCTAGTTATGTTAGCATATCTTCATCAGGAGAGAGGAGAGGGAAATTGACCTGCATGTACAACGGCACATCATCCTCTTTCCCCACAGCCATCAAAGTCTTCATCTTCTCCGTATCAAGGTACTTTGGCAAGACATGGAGCTGTTTGACAGAGATTTTTGCACCCTGTTTCTTTGCCATGGCTTCATATGCCATCTTCAGCCTACCGTAGTTGCTCGGGCTTACGAGAACAGTTGTCGGAATGTTGGTGCAGAGATAGGCGGCCTCACAAACTCCGCTGCCCTGGCACCGATCGTAGTGAAACACCAGTGCGGCGAGTGGATGAGGATTTAGTCCAACTCGAGGAAGAATTGTTTTGTCGGTCAAAAGACAATTTTCGAGCATACACGACAGAGTATGCGATTTTCCAGACCCTTGAGAACCGCAGAGAAAAGCAGACCAGGGTGAGTCGGTGTTTAGTAAAACCGGGGTTCGCGTTGTGCTACTTGGGACGGATGCGCCGTCTTGTGGTTTGTTATTAGCCTCTGGAACATGGCCTAGTACCGCGTAGCCACGTTGAACCTGTTGCTGGGGCTCAATGTGCTCCTTCACATGCCACCAAACAAGGGGTGCCATCCGAAGTTCCTCTACCATTGGATCGATTGCATTCTTTTCGTCAGGGCCAGTGCTTTGACGATCTCGGAGTACCGGTTGGTAGCGGATTAGCTCTGGTGAATTTGTCATTTTGCCAGATGGTGGATGTGATAGAGAACATCTGCCGCAAGAACTGTGCAGTGATATAGTCCAGCAATGTCTTGCTTTACAGCAAACCAAGACTAGTTTGTCCCATGTTGTATCTTTCGAAATCTCAGCAGTCTTCCAGGCAAACAGAAATTAAAAGACCTAGGAAACATTGTGTGTAGTCGCAAGCACTATTCCCCCACTATCATGCAGAGTGGGACAAAGTATTGTTAAAGCTGATGTGCGGTGCCAGAAAATTTCTCGATCGAACACGCTGGACTTGGGTTGAAGACTTCTTAAGCGGCTCGAAGCGTGTGAAGCTGGGCCTAGAATGGCTCGGACTGCCAGTGTCGCGAATCCGGTTTGTACTGCCGGCCTTCAGCGCTCCCATACCTTGGAGTTTGTAAGGCTATTATGAATCTGTCATAATCAAACTGTCGTTGCTTCTTAATAAGGTCAGCGTCCGACAAAAATCGCTGCTTTGTTAGCTGCAATATTGATTGTTTCGTCACCGCCGTCAATTAACTCTTGGTAATACTTCCTTCTTTATTAGCGACTTTGAGGACTACTTGAGCGCTCGAGATGTGTATAGAGAGCACAAGGAAGATGCAGTTTGTGATATCATGGTAGCTACTGAGAGATGAATTTATGGTTGTATGGTGACATGATTTTCCATTCTTTTCCTTCGAGACCACTGCGTACGTGTATATCATGTATCTGCAAACGATAGCACCACCAACCCCAAGATGTGTTCTGTTTTTTCTCAGGTCCTTTTTGTCGAACCGGTTCCGAAATTGTTTCAATCGGCAACTGCTCTCTCGCGGTAGGACTCAGGCTGAACAAACCAGGGTCCTCTTTTGTGATGTAGTGTTGAACGCACAGCAATTAAAGCTAGTGACAATTCTTCGAAGAAGTCAGTTCCTCGAAGACAGGCGACATCTTTCATGCAAGGGGACTGGGAATCCACAAAGTGTGCCCAGATGTCAACCATGAGGCAGCGCGCTGGTGAGCCTTTGGGAGTGCCGCCATAAATGATCTTGACAACTTCTCCCGTGAGACAAAATTCGTTTTTATCTATACGAATCCTTGCCAACATGGATTCCATGACTGCGTTCTTAAACACTCGGTCCAGGAACTTCTCACCAAGGACATAGAGTTCACATAGAAATTCTGTGGTTGATCCATAGCCCACACAGCAAGGGATTTTGCGCGAGTAAAGCCATCGGCAGTATGCTTCAACGGCTCTGGGGTCCTCTCCAGACAAATCGATGGGATGTTTACCGTCAGCACACCATTCTGGCTTCATGGCACTTTTCAAAAACTCCGAGGTGGATGTAAGGACATCTTTATGCATATGAATTTGCTTGCCCTCAATCAACACAGGAACGATTGCCCCCGTGATGCTGTAAGTTTTAGCATACATTCGTTTGATCAATATTCCCTACTCACAAATCACTTACGATGGTGATTCGTCGTCGAATTTCATACTGGCCATGGTTCGCGCGCGCTTTGCCTTTGGCGTCTCTGCTGTGTCAGACATCTCAAATGGAAACACTGGATTGTAGCGTCAGTACCAGGCAACCGTCTATTGCTTATCGTAAAAGATTGAAAACACTTACAGCCGCGATAGCGGACGCTTTGCCTTCTTTCAGTGCGAGATTTCACAAGCGGGGCAAAAGATTGCTTGAGGGTAGGTGGATGTGGGGAGCAGGTCTTTTCGCAAACTGAGCTGATATATTGTGAGTGAGACGCTAGAGGGGTACGGTTGTGAAAGTGAGGACCAGTCACCATGCCTTGGTGAGAGGTGAAGGCAACATCAAAGTCAAATTTAGGGAGGATGCTTGGGCAATGAACGAGGTGAAATAGCTCATGTTATCAAGAAGCGTTGGAGTAAGGTGGACTGTTACGTCACAATCAACAGTCAACAAAGGAACAAGCGATCGTAAACAAACACTCAACTATGAACTTTGGAATGAGAGAATTTTACGGAAATGCTTGCAAAGAAGTGATCATTCAAACAACCATGGCAAACCCCTCTGAAAACCATCGCGCAGTGTTTAGAGCAGTTGAAAATGCCATGGTTCTTGATAAATCAGTTTCACCTATTGAAACCACTGTTGAAAGTTGAACAACAACACAACATGAGATATTTCTATGTGATTCACAATCTATACCCTTCTAGCAGTGATAAAAATGCCAAATACAATTCTCTGGAATTGGATAGTAGTGGACACTTAGTTTGCCTCACCAAAATCACTATGTCCTGTCTCTGTTGCATGCTGGATCGCTCCCCGTTCTCCAGCTCCCTTCCAGCCACATGTATTGCACTTGATGTCGAATTTCTGCGTATCGGTGTAGTAATGTTGCTTTTGCAGCTGGCGACAGAGTTCCCGTGCAGCCTCGAGTATGACATCATCGTTGGCATCAAAAAGCTTGATGTCTTGAGAAGGATCTTGAGGCGAAACTCCACGCGGAACCAGAGCGATAGTGTCGTAATGAATACCGGAATATACAAGGATACAGCGGCGCGGCCGGCCCTCATTGAAGCGATCTACGCGGTTGTCTTGCACATTGACACTGGCAATCTCGATATCGAATTCTTGAGAGAGAATACTGAGCTCAATTCCACCACCCCATGAGTCCGAGTATGATATCCATTTGCAGTACTCGTCGGGAGACCGCTGCAAGATTGCTTCGTTATACTGTTCGGGGTCTCTTTGTATAGCTTGGGCGACCATCGACCGAAGTTCGGTCATGGCATCCAGCGAGTCGGAGAGAACGGCGCTTCCAAGAGCTCGGAACATGCACGAGTTATCATCCGGCATCACTCTCAGGACAATGGTGCCAGCACGTTCTGGCACAGGGACTTCGGGAGTGTCTTTGAGCGCGGAGTTCTGCTTGCGTTGTAACGACAGGGGTGCTGACTGAGATGTAGCAGACTGGGCTTCTTCTTCTGCTTTCCGTTCACTTGGATCGCCTGTAGCTTTGCCAATGACGATGATGGAGGCGCCATTAAGTTTAAGGTCAATGTCCTTCAATAGCGTAGACATTCCGTATAGTGAAGGATCGAGCGGCTGGGGTGGGTGATTCCATTTCAATTCAAAGAGTGGGAGTTCCGTCTTTTCGCTGATAGATGATAGAAGGTCGGAAACGGCGGCATTGTCGTCGAGGGAGAGGGTATGGGTGCCGTTGGGCGCTCGTAATCGGAGGCGAATGGGCATGGCGATAGAACTTGGTACTGACAAGTGCGAAACGAGAATGCGCAAAACTATATGCTGTGTGGCGATAACTGTTACAAGTATAAGAGCCCTGACGGCGTGGAGTGGTGGAAGTAGTGGGGCGCTTTGGCGGGACGCAGCGGTCCAGTTGTCACAGGTAGTAAGTTGCGATGGCCGAGTAAGAGGCAGGTTGAAAAGAAATATTTTCACGCAGGAGTAGGCACTGTGAATGTTATTGTAGGGAGAGCATATGTAGTTTGTCAGCTATGGCATTAGTCGCTAGAAGCGACAGTTGGCGCGAACAAGTGGCACGGCGCAAGTGAATGTTCGGGAATCCTGGAGTTGGCCGAGGCGGAGATGTGCGACAGGCATGCTCGGATAATCCTAACGCCGCCGCCGCTCCGCTCCAGTCGCGACTTTGTATCTACGACGCGACAACCCCAACACCAAAGGGAGACGACGGCGCAACACCACAACACCAGGTGATCCATCGCAGCAATGGCGTCTGCACGCGCACCGAGCTCAACGCCGGTGCCTACAACCGAGACGGCCGAATCCTCTGGGGCAACTTCCACGGTGACGGAGCAAGAATGGGAGGCCATGGCCAACTTGCTGAAGAACGTCTACGACTATAGGATTGACGAGTGAGTGATTGATCTTGGCGAGCTCATGCGCCAGTGCTGATATATCTCCAGTGGCACCTATGACCCCACAAAACTCTTCCAGCGCAAAGTGAATAAGCGCGCCGTGCCCGACTACTACGACATCATCAAAGAGCCCATGGCCCTCAGCACTATCAAATCCAAGATCGGACAAAAGGAATACAAGAACTTTTCCGAGTTTGTCCGCGACCTGGCTCTCATACCTCACAATGCGCAAGTGTACAACAGACAGGACTCGCAGGCCTATGTCGATGCGCTTGAAGTAAAGAAAGTCATTGAGCACGAGCTGAAGCGCCTTGTTGACGATAAGATTGTATCTGAGGATATTGCGACTCTGCCTTTTCTGGGTGAGATTCCAGAACAAGACCCGCTACTGCCAGAAGACGAAGAAGAGGAAGAGGAGGAAGATGACGAGGAAGAACTCGAAGTTGACGAAGAAGACGATGACGAGGATGAAGAAGATGACGGGAAGCGCAAAAGGAGAAGGCCTGCGCGGTCCGCAGCAGCTAACGCCAAGCGCGAAGGAGGCTCAAGAGCGGCTAAGGAGGACGCCAAAAACGACGATCCAGAGTCCCGGAAGAAACGCGGACGTCCGCCGCGGGTTGATACGCCTATGGAGGCACGAATCAAAGCCATCATGAAGGCCATCCGGAAGCCTCGTAATCAGCAGAACAAGCTTATGGTTAGCGCATTCGAGCGTGTCCCCGACAAGACGGTCATGCCCGAATACCACTCTGAAATCAAGAACCCTATGGCCATGGATATTTTGAAGCGCAAGCTCAAGCGGAAGAAGTACAACTCGGTAGATCACTTCATGGTCGATGTGGAGCTTATGTTTGAGAATGCGAAGCAATACAACGAGGAGGATAGCCAGATTTACAAAGATGCTGTACACCTTCAAAAGGAAGCACGCAAGGTCGCAAAAGCTGAGAAAGAGAAGCCAGACACCGAGTACGTCATGGAAGAAGGACGCATACCCATGCCCAGCGGCATCGTTCATAACGGAGAGTTGTGGAAGGTTGGCGATTGGGTCCACATCCAGAACGCGAACGACCTCACGAAGCCCATCGTCGCTCAGATTTATCGTACATGGCAAGACGCTAGTGGTGGCCAGTGGGTGAATGCCTGCTGGTACTACCGTCCAGAGCAGACTGTGCATCGTTTCGATAAGCACTTTTTCGAGAACGAAGTTGTCAAGACTGGCCAGTATCGAGACCACCGCATTGATGAGGTTGTAGATCGCTGCTTCGTCATGTTCACAACGAGATACAACAAGGGCCGCCCGCGTGACTTCCCCTCGGACAAAGAGATCTACGTCTGCGAAGCCAGGTACAACGAGGAAAACCACAAGCTGAATAAGATCAAGACCTGGGCCAGCTGTCTCCCTGATGAAGTACGAGACAAGGACTACGTTATGGATTTGTTCGATGCGCCGCGAAAGTTGAAAAAGGTGCCTAGTCCGATTGCCTACCTTCTCAAAGATGATCAAAAAGAGGACGACGATCTCCCAAAGCCAGAGTGGGGTGCTGAGAATGCGCCTCCGAAGATTGGCGCTGTTCATCGTCGTCCACGCGACCCAAAGGTAAGTGACTGGACCTTCATACTACCACACACTGTCACTCACAATAATTCCAGGACTCGCCACCTCCCAGGCCCACTCCACCACCATCTCCAACACCACCGCCTGCGCCCGTGATGCCGACGCCAAGCTTGCCCACTCCTTCGGCGCATGGCTTCGAAGCATCAAGAAACTATCCTATAGCTCAGCCACCTGCCCTCACCCCAATGCCTGCACCAACACCACAGCAACATCATGTGCCTCCCGCATACACTCCGACTCATGCGACACATTATCATGCTCATTCTCAGTCACCCGCACCGCACATGCACCATCAGGCACCTCAGGTACCTGCTTACCAGCCAATAACGCCACATGTTCCCTTCACACCTCAGCCTACAGCACCTATGCAGTCCTTCCAGACGCCACGACCTACTCCAGGCTATCAACAACCGTACCTCCAGCAGATGCCTCCTAACTACAAAGCACCGCAACCCGTTGAAGTCTATGTCATGGCCGATCACGCGAACAATAGCATACCGCCTGAAATCCGTGAGCAGTTCCAATGTGACGAGAAGGGTCGCGTGCTCTTCTTCACCGCTCCTCCTCTCAATATCGAGCAGCCACTTACCAAGGACGGACGCGCACTAGGACACTCAGCTCGCTACCTAGCGGCTAAGGCGAAGAAAGAAGCTATGAAGGCTGCGAAGCGCAAGGCAGGGGAAGCCAGTATTGACGAAACCAAGGGAGCGGCTAAGAGAGCGAAGGCGGCTGAAGAAGAACAATTCAAGAAGGCTGTCTCTGATCTTAATACCAAGGCAATAAAGGCGCTAGAGGATCAACTCGCAGTAGCTACAAAGTCAGATCTTGCAACTTTATTCAACGGCCAGACTGAGGAGGGAATCGCAAAGGTTCTGGACCAGCTTACTCTCGTCCAAAATGCGACGGTGCAGAAGGAACTGGAGCGCGAGCTGCATGCCCTGGAAAAGGAAGAGAACAGACGTGTGACAGTGACGGGTATGACGGCCAGGTTGGAGGAGAAGTACTAAAGGACCATTGTACGATTTGCTGTGTTTCTGATATCCACTGTATGCTTAAATGGAGAACGCGGCGTTTTTTTATGTATTGGACTCGAAGATTGTTCTGGGATACGGGGTATTATTCTTCCAGGGTACAGTCGACTCTTAGTTGAGATATCTGGGGATGCTCTATGATAGGTCTATTAGAACAGGCTCTCTTTCCCCCGACTTCGCTCTTTGATATTCTTCCCACGTCTCGCGACGCAAAGCCACTTCGTTCCCGTGTTCCCTCGCCTTTTGCAATATAAACTCAGCGTCCGGCCACGGTACTTGCTCTTCTATCAAGGCCGGGTCGGCTCCATTTTCAAGAAGAAATCTGACACCTGGCAAGGGCTTATCACTGGTGCCTCGGTATCCCGTCATTGCGGCATGACAAAGAGCAGTGACGGGCTTCCCGTCCAATGGCACGCCGTCGACCCGCGCGCCGTACTGCAGCAGTACACGCGCGAGGTCGTAGCGCTGATAATACACGGCCCATCTCAGTGGAGTTTCTCCGCCCGAAACATTCGGATCAATGTACTCGTTCTCGATCAAGGACCGTAGAACAGACGGCGTGGCGAAGTTGTAGATATACCGCATCTCACTCTCAGTCAGACACCCGCCGTACTTTTTCCGTTGGTCCAGTATCTCGCGTACAAAGCCCCTATCCGGGTATTTTACCGCTTCCTCGAGTAATCGCTGCGTGCCAAACCGTCTGTCCGTACTTACATTCGGTCCGGCGTGGAGGCGGTCCAGGAAGATCTTGCCCGTCTCCCACTGACCCATTCGCATCGAGATGCACAGCGCGACCCAATCGCTCAGCTCCGGAATCAGCTGCGAAACGCATCGCCGGCTGGTCTCGCTGTAGGGTTCTTTCAACATCTGGTCAGACTCGAATTGCAGGATTTGGCGAACCAGGTCGACGTTGCCGCATGCACACGCCGTTTCGAGGGGGCTGGGGAGCACAGACCGGCCTATGCGGAGGATAGCGGGATTGTCGCGAGTTTGCTCCATGAGGCGTGCGTTTTGCTTTGTTGCGGCGAGGGTGGAGGGGAGGGTGAAAGGTATGGATGGCCACATTTTGGTCATGGGAGATTTCGAGAAGAGCAGGTAGCGGAGTCCTTTGGCGTTTCTGCTGCATACAGCGTGGCAGATTTCCATGGTGTATCTTTTGCGCAGGTCATCGGTCACGGGGCCTTCCTCGAGGTTCAGAACGGCATCCACCAAGTCTCTCAGGTACTTGATTCCTGGGAGCGAATCATCTTGCTGTCTGCGAAGGATCTCGTTTCCGATTATGATGCTGCCATGTTGCGCGAAGAGTTTGTCAAAGCGTGCATTGTCAATAGCGATGGTAATGTGACGGTCTGCCGGGTCCCCCAGCTTGCGTCTATCTTCGGAATACGCAATGAGTGGCTGGCGCTTGAGGATTTGTTCCTGGATTTCATGTGCGAATAGCCCTATGCAAGTTAGCGGGCCATGGACTTATAGTGGTTTAATAAAGGTGCCAGTACGGCAAACAAGGCGGTATTGCGAAGCAAAAAGTGGGCTGACATCGCTAACAAGATACTCGAAGATGCGCTCCACAAGTTCACAGGGGAGTTCGATGATTTTCATGCTGAGTTGGTGTGCTCATGCAAGATGGTGTATATGTGTTTTGCATAGTAGTTGGCCAAGATAGCCCAATGGCGGGGCACATGACTTGGTCCCTTCCCAGCCTGTCCAAATGACTGATCATGACTGATCATTACAAAGCCGTGAGGCCCGAATACTCATGATCTAAGAAATTACTTTCCCGAATTCGACATTGTGCTTATTTAGGGGTGCGTCGTGACATATCCAGCTGCACCGAAAACACATCAAGTAGTTTATGTTGCACGAGCACATGGCATTTGGTTCACATTGAGAAATCCTATGTACTGCTATAATACGTTTCATTGATGCCAAGGGAGCCATAGGCTGCATGCATGCTTCTTGGGGAACCAGAATAGCCGGATAAAAATGCCCATACCACAACAGTGCAACTCCTTAATAACACTGACACCACGCACTGCTTAGCTATAAAAATTGCGGAAATGAGGAATCATATACGGATTAACAAGTTTATCCATCTTTTAGATTGAAAAAATCTGCTTGTCGAGACCTTTTTGTAATTTGAGATGATGTTAGACATGGTATGATCCGGCTACTTACTTCCTGAGAAGCCATGTCAGGTTAGCGTCTCCTCCACGTGAAGACCACCAGCATCTGCAACCACAAGGCAATTGCAGATGGATATGAGCGTAGTACTTTCGGTCTTTATGAAGACACGTTATTCGGAGGGTATCAAGAATTCATATAAGCGAAATTGATTTGGACATCTAGTCGTGATTGGTCCGGGCTAATACGACTAGTAGAAAAGGATCGCTTCCCTTGCCCTGCATGTGTCTTTGTTCCGAGTTTCGCCATGTATAATACAAAGTTTAATAATGAAGCGGGAGAGCCAGAAGGTCTAAAGAATCTTCTAGAGGGCGGTGAGACAGTCGCTTGTGGTAGAAGCTGAAATTAAGGTTTCTCAATGATATCATCGTCTGGTTTCGCTGGCTGTGTGAAACTCAATATCATAAGTCACAGCTTCTAGTGCAGCCTTGGTATGAGCGTTGAGCGAAAGCGCTGAACATACTTTAGATTGTACAAGCAAATTGCCTACTACTCGCTTGTAAAAGCCACTACCGGAAAGTTAGTCTACGTACTAATCAGTAGAAAAACGGCTGGCGTACTAGATGATACAACCATAGAACTTTAGTAATTAGAGCGTGCGCTAGAAGCGGACAGCCTTACGACGTCCAAACATAGAAAATAACCTTTCGTCGAATAAATCTCCGCAGCCTAGTATTAGCTTGACAGCAACAACTTCTAGGATGCACCTGGCGATGCACTTAGGGTCGGGCCGTCTGAGCTCAGCGAACTGCGGATAGAACGGGATCTGCCTATTCAATACTTCACATCATACAGAGATTGCCTCAGAGGCAGTCATCCAAACAACTGCTGTGATATTGAGAATTCCGCTCGTAACTGATTTTGTGCATCTCAAAGCTTTATCCATCATCGCTGAATCTGGCATGAGAAATCTGTAAATGGCAGTAGCGATGTGGCTACGCCATCTGTCTTTTTACATACTGTGAATGCAACTACCACAGCCTTAAACTCAAAATCGCAGGGTGGAGATTGTGTCCTTCAAGTTTCAATTAGACCTGGTTGAGTCGTGGTAACCTAGAGATGGTGCAGCCTTGCTAAAATTAAACAGCTTGTGCGCCTGATATGTTTCTTTCTCAATGAACGAATGAGAGATAATAGGCAATGGGACGTAATGCAAGTGGAATCGATCCGGGTCTTCGATCTTTGATATTTAGGATTTGAACTACAGCGTCAGTACACAACCTTAGGTCGCTAAAGAAATGGGACAGTCGAGCTTTGACTTGACATTGCAGAAGGCTAATATGTAAAGTTTTGACGTTTGAGTGCACTAGGTAGACAGAATGTCAATGTCATGACATCACAGCATCAACGCTACGATTAGGCACTTCAACGTAAAGGGAAATTACCACAATCCTGTGGAAGTGGTGAATCAGTTCTAGAAGCACGAGCATTAGATCAGATAGTAGGTGTGATAGAGACAGAAAGAAGTACTTAAACAGATGAAACCCCCTTCTCTTTTAGAAGCATCTCACACAGCATCTCACACAGCATCTCACAGTCACTCATTCAGAGACTCACTTGACAACCTTCCACTCTTTTTATCACAATCATTTTAACGACAGACCCTGTCTAACCTTCAATCTTTTAAAATGGTTCAAATCGCCTCCCTCTTCACCCTCCTCGCCATGGGCTCCTCCATCTTCGCCACCCCAATGGTCAACGTCGACACCATGTCCGTCGAGCAAGGCCTGGCTCTCCGGTGCGTCCACCTCCCTCGTTCCATCCCCGCTCCTACTAACACTCCACCCCAGCGCCACCAACGACCTTCCCAACGCCGCTCGCTCGCCCGCTGGCGGCGCAGCCGCCGCCGCCATCGCCCCCGTTGTCATCGACATCGCCACCCGCGTGGTCAAAATGATCGATGGTATCAGGGACGACATCGAGGTAAGCCCCACCTTCGCATAGCATAAAAAGCATATCTAACAAGCAATCCCCCTTATCCAGCGCCGCAAGCAATTCACCCAACGCGTCGTCGCCGATGTCCACGCCCGCTACCCCGGCTTCAACGTCGTCGTCTGCAACGTCGGCTACAAGCTCGAGGGCCCCGGCTACCAGAACGTGGTCTCGACTAAGTACCATGCCGCGGTTGGCGCGGATGTTACCTTCGATGTTGTGTTGTTTAGCTCGCCCAAGACGTTTACTCGCCAGGGTGATGGTGGGTTCCAGAACGTGAGTGCAGAATTGATTAGAGGATGGGAAGGACTTGGCTAACTTGTGGAAAATAGTGGGCTTATCTTGTTGGAAAGCAGTGCCGCACTGATGGTGGATTCATTGACTGCCCCAGACGCGGTTAGGGGCGGAGTGTGTGAGGGGAGTCGGTGGGCTTTGATGCATATAGATTTACGAGTATAGAGTTTAGAAAGCTGGTGCTGGATGGAGTTCCTCGGATGCGACGAGCTGGTGCTTGGCCTTTTAGATAGTTAGATTACTTGTTTTTCTTTTGCTAGATTAGAGTGAGAGTGGTGGGCTCTAGGGTAATTGTTTACTCAATACATTCTTTTTGATTGTGTTCGAACAAAAATAGCTGTTTTTCTCTCTCCCATGTTCATGTGATGATGATTGATTCGGCGTAAATATTCAGATGTAACCCAAAAAGTAATCGCAAAAACAGTATCTCTCGACTTTTATCAAGCTGCTCTTCAGCAGCGACATCGAGAAGTTCATATCCTAAGTTTTTTTCACAGTTCCATCACAAACCTCCCACGAAATCGTTTTTCATTCGAGCACGTTTCCACCGTGTCGTTGTCAAGTTGATCGCCGAACACGACAAATCCACTTCTGTTCATGTAATTATATAGGTTAAAGGGTATTATGGGAACTAGTTGCACAATCGTCTGTTCTTTGGAGCGAATATAGTACCAATCACCACGGAGACATTCACATCACCTTGGTCTCATCGACTATCACCGTTACTCAAGGGATGAATGTGATAACTAAAGGAGATTATTACTCTCGAATGTGGCGATATCTCGCCGTTTCCCTGATGTATAAGGGAGTTGCAATTCGGAGTGGTACAGACCAGGTATTGTTCCCAAGAAGAGAGTGCAACCCAACGTATCTCTTAGAATCCTAATGCCCCCGATGTGACAAGTTGCCATCCACGTACTCAAAAACTAGACCCTGCCACACTATATCTAATCATCCAAACCTAACCACACTATATGCAACTCCCCATTCTCGTCTACATGTGTGTTCCGAAACTTCAAGTGTCGGATAGACTCAACGCCTTCCTTCTTTGCTTTCTCAATGAGCATTTCACACCTGCCCCAGCAGTTGGAACGAGCGATTTCCCAAGCTTCATTGTATATAGATTCTGTGAGAGAGCTTTCCCCGCGAACGAGAAGAAATTGAACGTCTTGATAAAATCCGCGTTCGGCCGCAAACATGAGTGCTGATTCGCCAGTCCCATCTTTTGACTTTGCGTTGACATCCGCACCATTCTCAATCAAGACGCGAGCAAGATCATAACGCTTGTTCCTCAAAGCCAGCATGAGAGGTGTGATGTCTGTTCTAGTGGAGGAATAGGGGCTGTGCGTGTTGGGATCCACAATCTTGTGCTTGAGAAAGAACTGCAGAGTCTTCACACCACCATATATATAGAGATGATGATAATCGTCAGAATTGATGATCCAGTTCCTGATTGCACACTCTTTCGAGGTAATGAAGCATCCGTATCTGAGATGGAAAACCCTTGGAAGTAAGGCAAGGTAGCTATATTTTATACAATATTCGAGTAGATCATCCGCGAGATTGTTTGAAGTTGACAGCAAAAGTATCTTGTTTCCGACTATATAGTCAAACAACACGTGCGCCGTCCTTGGTTTGCGTAATCGAATAGCTAGTCGTAATGAGCTAACAACTGCGAGAGCAACATCGCATACCTTGCCTTGACCCGGGGCACTGTCACTTCCCGCTTGTCTGAGAAGACATGTGATAATAGTAGACAGGGATCTGCTGCATCCAGAGATCGTTGCAGCATCGAGGGCGTTTGGTAATGCTTTACACCCAGGTTTAAGCAGGTGCGAGCCGGTATTAACGTGTTGAAGCAACGTATTGGAGTCGTTAAATGCTGCTGCGATTGCAGGCATGATGGCTTGCATCTTTGGGATTCGTACCAATGCGGTTGAGTCCTTTTTGCCTTTCAGCCGTGACTCAAGAGAGACAGGCCACAATGCGATTAGCATGGTCCATATTTTGAAAGTGCACTGAAAGCGTGGTGACTCCTGGCTGTTTTCCGTTCTTATACCTTGCGACAAAGCAAAGTCCACACATCTTCGAACAAAGTCGAAAACGATGTTACTTTTGTCCATGTGACGAATTGTCCGCTTAGTAAGGATAAGAGCGCGCTGGAAATGAAGGATATTGTTGAGTCGTTGGCTCCCAAAAAGCTCGTTGAGAGGTACCCTAGTAGCCTGCTCATACATCTCTGCAGTTATGTATCGCTTGAAAGTTCCTAGACCTCTTAGTCTCATTGTCCTAACGTGTAGGAATCTTTTTTTATCAAACTTACTGCAAACCCCACGATACTTGACAGCATGTTTCAGTTCTTCTGAGACCACTAGGAAACTGGCGATGTTTTCGAATATCTCGGGCGGTAGTTCTAGCAAAGGCATCTTTGTGTTAGGGTTGGGTAAGCGGACGGAAGAGATAAAGCGACGGAGATGGAAGGTTAACTGGGAAGAGGCGACGCCACGTGACGCGGTATACACAAATTCACCTTAGCTCTGACGTCACCGATTTCACCTTCATTTCATATAGACCATTCTGACATACCAGGTGTACGAGTGGGAATGGCTGTGGTAGGAAGATCCTGGCTCACTCCTATCCCGGATTGCATAGCAGTGACATGATACGAAAGCCAAGCACCCTACTACTCAAGTTAATCCAAGCGTTCCGGGACACGTAGTGTGACAGGACACTTTTTCTTCTCGAATTTGGACTATTCTTCAACGTGTTTGAATACGGACGTGCACAATGTGAATCTGTTCTGCAGCTCTCGTCCTTTCACCGCAGCAAACTTCAACGGCAAAAATGTAGCGAGGGTGTTTTCACCTTTACCTTGGTTTTTCATACCATGCTGGTGTTCAGGTAATTAGACACAGCAAAAAAAACGTAGCCATAGAAAAGCTTTGCAACAGTGGTGACTGTTATGCAGTTTTTAGGCGCTGAATGGCCCAATGACAATACGTGCAGGTGTTGTGACGAATCAGCGCGTGCAACCTGTTCACAGCTGCAGCCACCAAACATCCATGGAGCTGGCACACAGCCACAATCGAGCCAAGACTATTATGTTGACTCCAGGCTTTTCCAGCCTACTTTCTGCCGCCTAGACAAGCTTTCTCACTTGGAAGCCTGTCATATCGTGGACCACCATTTCATCTTGTTCAATGCGCCTTCTCAAACGTAACGAAAATGGCGCGATCATCATCGAAAGCTTCAGCGACGGGCTGGCGCCTCCTTATGCGATATTGTCTCACACATGGGGCCAAGACAGTGACGAAGTAACCTTTGCGGATATCGTTAACGGGAATGGGGAAGGCAAGTCCGGCTACAAAAAGATCTGCTTTTGCGACCTGCAAGCACAACGTGATGGTCTACAATACTTCTGGATCGATACGTGTTGCATTAACAAGGACGACAAGGCTGAGCTTTCTCAAGCTATTCAGTCCATGTTTCGTTGGTACCAGAACGCGAAAACATGCTATGTCTATCTATCAGACGTACGAACAAAGAAAAGAAGATTTGAAGAAACAGTAAATGGGCCCGATTGGCAGGCTAAGTTCAGATCTAGCCGCTGGTTTACGCGTGGCTGGACGCTCCAAGAGCTGATCGCGCCGTGCACGGTCAGGTTCTTCTCCGAGGAAGGGGAAGAGCTGGGTGACAGATCTTCGCTACGATGCTTGATCAACAAGATAACCAGCATTCCCCTTGAAGTTCTTGATGGAGGTGCATTATCTCAATTCAAATGCGATGAACGGCAGCGATGGGCAAACGAGAGGCGCACAAAACTCAAAGAGGATAAAGCATATGCTTTATCAGGTCTTTGCGGTGTACACATTGCGCCTGTGTATGGAGAGGGCGAAGAAGAAGCGTTCAGACGGCTTCGCCGTGAGATTGAGAAGCTGGAAGCCTGCGTTCGTCATTTGTGCAACAGCGATCCTCGTAACGACAAAAAGCGCATCGAAGAAACGAAGGGTGGTTTGCTATTTGACTCATATCACTGGGTCCTAGATAATCGCACCTTCCAGCAGTGGCAGCACGATCCTACTAGCCAACTGCTCTGGGTGAAGGGCGATCCTGGCAAAGGCAAAACAATGCTGCTATGCGGCATAATCGACGAGATACAGAAGAATATACGACACAACACGGTCGCGTACTTCTTCTGTCAAGCGACTGATTCGCGCATCAACAATGCCGTAGCAGTTCTACGAGGACTGCTGTATATGCTTGTAAATCAACAGCCACTCCTGGCGCAGCACATCCAAAAGCAACATGAGCATGCAGGCAAACAGCTATTTGAGGATGCGAACGCATGGATAGCACTAAGAGAAATCTTCACAGACATCCTTCAGGATCCAAACCTAGGCAAGTCATGTCTTGTCGTCGATGCCTTAGACGAGTGCATCGTTGACCTACCAAAGCTGCTGGATTTTGTGGCTAAACAGTCATCGGCATCTTCGCGCGTTAAGTGGATCGTGTCTAGCCGCAACTGGCCCGACATTGAAGCACAGCTAGAGCGGGCAGGACACAAAATCAAGCTGAGTCTTGAGCTGAATGCAGAATCAATAGCCACGGCGGTTGGCGCCTTCATTGAGCAAAAAGTGCACATTCTAGCTACTGAGAAGCAGTACACACCAGAACTACAGCTAGAAGTGCTTCAACATCTGACTTCGAACGCTAATGACACCTTTCTGTGGGTAGCATTGGTTTGTCAGAATCTGGAGAAAACACCTAGAAGGCATGTACGGAAAAGCCTCACCGAATTCCCACCTGGCCTGGACGCTCTATATGAGAGGATGGTGAGCCAGATTGGGGCTTCTAAGGATGCCGAAACCTGTTCGCAAGTTCTAGCATTGGCTGCAGTTTCATATCGACCTATAACCATCTCTGAGCTAGTCGCTATAGCCGAACAAGTTGAGAAGAATGCTGAAGACGTAGATGAGATCGTCGCTTTCTGCAGGTCTTTCCTCACGCTAAGAGAAGGCATCGTTTACTTTGTACATCAATCAGCTAAAGACTTTCTGCTCACCAAAGCAGCTTCGCAGATCTTCCCAGACGGAGCAGAGGCTGTCCATTGTTCGACCTTCTTGAGGTCCATAGAAGCCTTGTCTAGCACACTGCATAGGGACATCTATGATCTCAAAGAGCAAGGAATTGCTACCAAGGATGTTATAATACCCGCTCAAGACCCTCTCGCCCCTGTACGTTACTCTTGCACTTACTGGGCGGACCATCTGTGTGACTCGAATCCTGACTGGTCCGCTGATAATGCAGAGAAGACAAAAATCGTAGCTACTATCGAGGGTTTTTTCAAAAAGACATATCTATACTGGATCGAGGCGCTCAGTCTATTTCAGAGTGTAGAACAAGGCATCGCAGCCGTTGTTAAAGTGCTTCAACTGGTGCAGGTATGGTTGATACTGACAGCTCCTAGCTAGTATGCTAACAAGGATAGAATGACCAAAGTCGGAGTGAACTCGCCGCACTCGTCAATGATGGATGGCGTTTCATCATGCATCACAAGAGTATGATTAAAAGCTGGCCCCTGCAGGTCTACACATCGGGGATTCTATTCAGTCCTAGAATGAGCATCATTAAAGATATTTTCAAATCCCAAACACAAGGGTGGGATGTTCAACTAGATCTAGAACACGAATGGAGTGCGTGCCTGCAGACGATGGAAGGGCATGGCGATGAGGTTGGATCAGTAGCCTTCTCACCCAATGGAATGAAACTGGTATCAGCATCACACGACGAGACGATGAAGATCTGGGATGCGCATAGCGGGCAGTGTCTGCAGATACTCGAGGGGCATAGCAGTTGGGTCCACTCAGTAGCCTTCTCGCCTGATGGAACGAGGCTGGCATCAGCATCAAGCGACACGACGGTCAAGATCTGGGACGCATATAGCGGGCAGTGTCTGCAGACGCTCGAGGGGCATGGGTATTCGGCCAACTCAGTAGCGTTCACGCCGGATGGAACGAGGCTAGCGTTAGCATCAAGCGACAAGACAGTGAAGATCTGGGACGCGCATAACTGGCAGTTTCTACAGAATCTTAAGGGACACGGCAATCCGGTTAGGTCAGTAGCATTCTCGCCCGATGGAACAAGGCTAGCGTCAGCATCAGACGACCTGACAGTTAAAATATGGGATGTGCATAGTGGGCAGTGCCTGCAGACGCTCGAGTATCATCGTGAATGGATCAGGTCGGTAGCCTTCTCGCCAGATGGAAATATGCTAGCATCGGCGGGACATAAGGTTATGATCTGGGATGCGCATAGCGGACAGTGGCTGCAGACCCTCGAGGAGCATAATGATCTGATCAATTCGATAGCCTTTTCGCCCGATGGAACAAGGCTAGTGTCAGCATCAGACGACAGAACAGTCAAGATCTGGGACGTGCAAAGTAGCTATTACTTACAAACGCTTGAGAGGCATAGTAGTCAAGTACACTTAGTAGCTTTCTCGCCCGACGGAACGAGGCTGGTAGTGGTAGCAGACGAGGTTAAGATTTGGGATGCGTGTAGTGGGCGGTGTCTACTGACCCTCGAGGGGCATGTTAGTTACGTTGCATCAGCAGCCTTCTCGCCTGATGGAACGAGGCTGGTATTAGCGGGAGACGGGGTTAAGATCTGGGATGCGTGTAGTGGGCGGTATCTGCAGAGGGTTGAGGGGGCTACACGTTGGACCAGCTCAGTAACCTTTTCGCCCGATGGAGCGCATATTCTTACCGATGAGGGCAAGTTTCACCTTGATGCCTCCATTGGTGGCACCGCTAGCAACATCATCAATCTTGGCGATATGCACAATGCTGATATAGACGTATGCGTGGACAACAACGACAACGACTGGATCTCAATTAAAGGAGAGAAGATTCTCTGTATTCCTTCAGAGTATCGCGGTTTTAAGTTCGCTGTCAGGGACAACAAGATTGCAGTTGGCACAGATTCTGGCAAAGTATGGATCTGCACTATCGATAGCTCGGTTGGAACTTCTTAGAGAATCACGAACTTTTTGTCGTTCTCAATCATACCCCTTCTCTTCTTCTTGGTTTTCTTCAAATTTGATTACATAAAAGGAACAAGAACGAAAAAGTACATAGCCTCGACACATTCACTAAGAAGACTAGCGAAGGTACCAACTCAGCCATATCACCGCATACGCCACAATCTCAGTCTAATCAGACAGCATATCGGGCGCAGCGCGCAATATGTTACATAAAATGCGTAAATACAGCAGCACGCTACTACAAGCTACTATATATCAAGACACGGTTAACCAAAACGACTACTTCTAGGCGTCACCAAGATCTTGCCGTCTACGCGGAAAAATCGTCGGAATGTGTATTTCTTTACTTCAAGTCAACTCTTTACAGCCTACTAAGGCACTCCCTCACTGCCCCAAAAAATATGTTTCAGCATTGGAAGTTAATTTGCCGGCGAAATTTCTGCTCAAAAAGTGCGCTAGACAACGATCCGAACTTCAGGAGGAGGAATGGCTACAAGTTACACTGAGAGTGGCAGCACGTTTGGATTAACGGTACATAGACTTCCATATTCCTCCTTCTCCTGCTCTCCTGAGAAAATGAAAATGTAAAACGATACCTCTTGGGAATAACAAGTCAGCGAAGTCACTTCGATCTTTATTCGCGCCAGAAAGCGATGAAAATCACAAATACAACCGAGGGCTGTACGCGAACAAGAATAAGGTTCGTTGTTCGGTGTGGCAGTCTCTAGTGAAACGAAAATATGTCTAGACCACTAAGATAAATATCTAATATCTAAAAGAATACCATACCACAATATGTATCCGAGACCCATCTACCACACATGCCCCTTACTCTGCTTGATATCCTTAACATTAATATTCCTCCAAAGGAAAATTCCCAAAGCAGCCAAAACCCAAAGCCCCGTCGCAATCGACAGTAACCGCGTAAACGCATCTTCATACGCGTGCTGGATCGCCAGACGCGTGGGCGATCCCATAGGAAACGAAAGCTGCGTCGTGATATCACTATAAATCATGACGAGATTCGGAATATCGTCTTCTGGTAGATACTGCATCAGGCGCGAAGGTAGGATATCCGTCCAAACAGATGCAGCAATGGTGTACCCGATTGCGCCTCCGATATTGCCGAAGATACTGACGAGGGCGAGCATGGAAGCGACGTTATCGTGGGAGCCAGCGGAGAGAATTGCGATTTCATCGGTGATGATGAGGAGGCCTTGGGAAATGGAGATGAAGAGGAAGCACATGACTATATACCCAATATTTCCTGGGGCTAAGAAATGGATCATGAGTCCCTGGCCCAGAATGCTGAGGGGAAGCCCGACGACTATGGAGATGAGCTTGAAGTGGCCGGTGCGGTGGATTACGTAGCCGGCAGAGAGAGCGACGAGGACGTTTAGGACGGTGAAGGATTGGGTGACGTAGCTTGCGTTTTTGACGCTGAGGCCCTGGACGACTTGGAGGTAGGAGCCGAAGTAGCTGTTCCAGACGAAGTAGCTGGCGAAGAGCGAGGTGCAGAGGAGACAGGCGCCGAGGACGGTGCGGTCGCGGAGGAGGCGGTAGGGGAGGAAGCAGACGGGGGCGAAGAATCGCTCCCAGATGACGAAGAGGATCATGAGGACGATGCCGACGACGAGCATGCTTATGACTAGTGGTGAAGACCAGCCTCGACCCTGGGTGGTGTAAAGGTTGAAAGGTAGGAGGAACAAGCCGACACCAGCCGAGAGGAGAATGAGACCGACAGCGTCGAATTCGCGGCTATAGTGCATGATAGACTGCAGCGTACTCCGCCCACTGTTGCGCTCAGGTATGAGGCCCAGACGCTGTGCTTTGCGATAGTTGCTGAGAAGAAGGCCATACAACGGCAGCACAACAGCCGGAACAAGAATGCAGAACATCCCAAAAGCCCAGCGCCATCCAGGACCCCCAAGAAACCCTTCAGCAACAGGTCCAGCAATCCATCCTGTGATCAGCGCCGTCGTGTTCATAAGGGCCTGCATCAGTCCCCGATTCTTCAACTTCGTCGTATCAGCAATGAAGACAGACATGATATACTGAATCCCATTATTGCCAACAGTATGAAAAATCATAGCAGCAGCATAAGCTTCGACGCCATTACAAGCAGCCATCATAATCAACCCCATAGTTCCGAGGCCCAGGCAAAACAGGAGACCAGGCGGCCGACCAAAGACATCGATGACTTTGGCAATAGTAAGGTTCGTAACGCCACCAATGACACTGCTCAGGATACTAACAGTAGGCGTGAGCGAGTGCGCGAAAAAAGCCGACGTGACATAAGGCAGCAAAGCAAGTGCCGTGCCACCCAGCAGCGTCTCGACAAAGTAAATCAGCCAGAGCATAATATACGCCACGACCAAACTCGTCTTCGTCCACGCCATCGTCGTAGCCTCGATAGCTTGCACACCAGCCTGCGCATCAGAATCCAGACGCTCTTCCTGACCCTCATCGTTAAAAGGCGAGGTAGCCTCCCGTTGCTCCGAACTAACAACAGTCGGCCTGCCATTTTTAGTCTCGTCCGCAGACATGTTGGAGGACGGCGATAAAAGAGGCTCTTCCTCGACGGAAGCACAAGAGTTCGAACAGGAAGAAGAAGAAGAAGAAGAAGGGGGATAAGACGACTCCCCGGTGTAGAATGGGGATCGAGAGGTAAACACCATGCTTTTACACTCAACTCAGTTCGTCCGTTTTAATATAAGAAAAAAGGATAGATAGTCCGGGTGTTTGAGCAAATAAGCGAAAGAGGAAGGGACGCGGGGGGTGCGCTTGAACATGGCCTGTTAGGATAGTAAGAATGGGAGGGTGGGGGCGAAAAAGGAATGGGAGGAGGAGTACAAGAGCCAAGGAAGGGTATGCAGGCGCAAATGCAGGTGGGTCCCGCGGTGTTGGTAGGAATTGAGCACATTTGCGAGTGTTGTGGCGTAGACGGCACCCCTGCTCGTGCGCATGTATGTGGTGAGCCGGCGCAGTTACGGCGGGAAACGTGCCTTATGTCTATGCTTGCGCCGTGCTGAGCCTATGGTGCATGAGATAAAGATTGGGTCGGTGATGTTGCTTACTGTCCGGGTTTCGGGGTGACCCTTACTGTACGCCTGACGGGGTGCCCGCGTACGGTAAGCTGGTGGTCAGCTTTGCCCTGGGTTTCACACGTCCAAAGCTTGAGTGTCTTGTTGTGAACGATTTATATTGCGATAATATATTTTGCATGCAAAAATCACCCAAAGAGAAAATAAGTGCATGATCTGGAAGCTGGAGTACTCTACAATGGAGGGTGGGTGAAACTGTCCGAAATGCAAGTTGAAAAGTATAGAAGATAAATATCAGCCTGTGTAATACTCCTGTTCGCCACTCTAAATCCAACACCCCTGCATCAACAACTGGCCACATCGACCAGATGTGCGTACTTTGTGAATTCCTCGTCGCGTGCAAGCATCTCCCGTTCCTCAGGGAAAGTACCCAACGCCAACTCCACTCCACCATCCGCCTTCAGGGGATAAACTACCAAAAACCTAAATCGTCCGCTGCCTCGTTCAAGTTGAGGCCTCATTGTCTCTGGGGAGCCTCCATTAGCGAAGTAGCGACCACCAAAACTAATCTCGCTCATCTGGAACAGCATCATGTTGGAAATCATGGCGTGCATGTGGTCGAGACCCATGTTGGCCGTAGAAAACCTGGCGTGATCTGGCAGTGATTGCAGCAGGGTAAAAGCATCGTGTACTAACGAAGGCGTCATACGCGCTGCGGAACTACGCAACACCTGCGCAATGTGCAGAATACTCGTTTCCTGGTCGCAAAGCTTTTCTATGGGCATGCTGGTGCGATTGAGCGTAAGCAGACTGCCCATGTATGTGGACGGAAGCAGAGACGAAAAGTATGGTCGACCATCAGTGGGTAACTCCAAGATGGAGCACTCGTTCGCATTAAATTCCTGGCCATTGTTCTTTGCTACAGAGTAGCGGGCCCTCAGTGCTGAACGCCAGAAGAACGCTTGAACAATGTCGCTGATGGAGGGCACAGAACCGTCGAGTCCCGACTCTCTCGCGACATCTTCTTTCAACAATTGGACCTTCTCGGGGGGAATGAGAAACAAAGTTGTGTCCATCTTCCGCTCTGCAGCGGGCAGTGGCCACACTGAGTGCAGAGGGTATTTGAGCAGCGACGTTCCTGACTCGGTTTGTTGTGAAGAATGCTTTGCGAGAGCTTCATCCGATGGAACAAATGGCAAAAAGTTCCAGACACTGGGGTCGATCTCCTCCACCGGTCGCGCATATCCCTCGAGTTCATGAAGAACTTCAGGAAGGTTGTGATTGAAGCTCTCTGCATCGAACCACTCGCAGGAGGCCGAGGCATTCCCTTGCAGATTCTTACAGTTCTCAGCCCATGCTTTGACAGCAAGGACGGCTCCAACCCCGTCTAGGCAGCAATGGTTCAGATCGACAGCCAAAATGCATCCGCCCTTGACAAAGTTGGCTTGCGCAACAAGTATGTCCGCAGGTAGCTGTGGGAAAGTATCTTGCCTCAGTACCTGCTCATCCCTGAAGGCGGACGGTACAAATCCGCCATCCCGCAGAGCCTCAAAGGATGGAAGTTCGTTGCTCAGATCCTTGAATACTAGACGTTGACGTGCTGGAGAGCCAAAAGGTGGAATTGAAACGCAGAGATCACCTTTTGTGAAACCAACCTCCTGTTCTGAGCATTCGATCATTTTCCCTCCAAGGGCAGGGATAAGTTCTAAAGTCTTGTCGAGTCCCGCTTGCAGATTGGCAAAAGTCTCCTCGAAAGTTGTATCTGCGCGAAGAGGGAAGTAGAACATGAGTCCCATGTAGTGGTTGGGATTGACGTAGTCGAAAGGATTTAGTCTAAAAGACTGGTGTGCTTTACGCCGCGCGAGCAACTGTTGCATCTTTGTTTGCTGGCTCTGCACCTGTCGCTTCGCAACGGTAGTGCCTTGTTCTTCAGCCATCATCGATTCAAGCGCAGCGTTGAACCTTGCTAGACTTGGGTTTGCATAGAGATGGCGGGGAGCGAGTTTGCTCAAGCCCTTGGTCGCTGCTCGGATCGCATTGATGGCTGCTGACACTCCAAGCGAGTCGAGGCCAAGTGCAAACAAGTCATCATCGACAGAAGCGTCGCGAACGGCGGGTTGAGACGACGCAAGAATCTCCCGAATAGAATTCTGCATGGCCGCTGTAGAACTGGTATCAACCACAAAGCTAGTCTCCTGTTCCCGAGAGCTATAGAACCTTTCAATGTAGTCTTCGTAGAGAATCAAGGTAGCCTTGCGCTTGACCGTGCCTTTGTCAGTACGAACAAACGGCTTGTCCGGTTGAGCAAAAGCAACATAGTCTCGCGATAATTTCACGGTAAGCCGCGACGATGACATAGACGTTTCGATATGAGACCAGATACTCTCCGTCATTTCTTCGTCCTTCGAGAGAGGGTCTTTCAGCTCTATGAGGAGTCCGGCCTGAGCTTTGTTGCTACCCACAACCAGACATCCATTGATTGCAGGATGTGTGCCAATGAGAGCCTCGATTTCAAGAGGCAAAATCTTGTATCCATTAGACAAAATAATCAGATCGTCGTTACGACCATTGAAAGCCCATAAGTTTGGCTTCTCGGGATGTTGCCGGTACAAGTCCTTGAAGTTGACAAAGGACTTGTCGGGGAATGTGTGAAAGATACCCTGGAACAAGGATGCGTGTTCGTTGCGGTATACCCAGTGCTCAAAGACTCCTGGTTCTACTTCCTTGAACTCGAATCCAGAGTAAGGATGGAAAGCAAACCAAGACCAGTCTTCTCTGTCTACCACAAGGTTGCCAATGAATAGCCCCTCCGTGGTTCCAGTTAGATTGAGCACTCTGATGACGTCGTTGACCTTTCCAGCACTTGAGAGAGTGACTGGACCGCCAGATGCGCAAATAAACTTGGAAGGTGAGGATTGGAACTTGGCCAACACATCTGGTGTCTCTCCCAGCTCGTCGACAAGTGAAGGTACCATGCTCCATATGTTGATTTGGGAGGACTCAACAAGCTTCTCAATCAGTGATATATTTGGGATGACACCAGACGGCCCAAGCACGCAGTGAAGGCCAAAAAGAGCGGGCATCAGAATGTCCATGATGATCCCTGCGCCATGGCACATGGGAAAAGACGAGTATATCGAGTCGCCTTCCTTCCAGTCAGCAGTCCAAGGAACCATGTCATCGACCGGGGGGAGCAAACGGACTGCATCCATTGTTCCAATGAGTCCGTGAGTCCACGGGATGGGCTTCGGAACTCCTGTGGAACCCGACGTGTGTAGATAACAGAAAGGCTCGGTGGAGGCCTCATCGAAATTCTTCGTGTAGGGAAATGGCTTAGTACCCTCTGCGTCCAAGAGTTGATCAAGTAGTGGAATCTCCAGCAATTTCATCTGACGTTTCTGTAGAACGTCTTCGACAAGAGGTACCATTCCCACTTCGCTTGCTTTGGCCCAGATTTGGCACTGAGTTGCTTCTAGCACGGCCAATGCTCCTTCAGTACTGTTCTTAGGAGAAAGGTAAAGGGCAGCATAGCCGACCTTGACGCAGGCGTAAGTGATCAAAATGTGACGTAGATCATGCGGGCCAATGTAGCCAATGGGCTGGACCGATGCTGACTGCCCAACCTGTTCTTGGAGCCACCAAGCTGTCTTATCAACAGCTTCTACAAATTTTTTGGCGGATATGTCTTTGAACTCTAGGGATTCGTTTGAAGCGCTTGCAATAGAGAAGACAACGCGTTCAGGGTCCACTGCTGCTAGTTGGTCCATGATTTGAGGAATAAGTCTTCTCCCGTAAGGGATCTCATCGGCACCGTTGAGTGACAGAGCTTGAGTGGGTTTAGTGTTATCGCTAGGCTCACTCCAGGAAATGAGCGGTGAATGGCTATGAGATGTAGGCGGAGTCGAGAAGCCACTACGCAACGACATCGCACTTGGCGAAGAATACCCGCTCTTGGTGCCGTCAAAAAGCTTCGGAGCCTGGAGGTAGCTTGCAGTTGTCTCGTTGATCTCGGGGAAGTTTGTCGTTTGCGGTTGTTCTTTGAAGTAGCTGGGCCGGCCGTTCTCGTAGACTAGCTCGAGACGTGGATCCTGCTGGAACTCTCCCATGGGAGCGCTGACCCACTCTCCATCGGCCAGTTGAGCTACAGTGCAATGCCATGGCGTAGTGTAACCAGTCCTTGTGTTCAAGAGACTTATCGATAGTTTGTGCTCTCCAATCGATTCGTGTATCGACAATCTAACGTGGTTTGGGAACGCTTTCTTCACTGCTCCAGCAAACGCCTAGAGTCATTGTTAGCATTCCAACCTAGCAGCCTTCTTCTCAAACGTGAAATCTAGATACTTACATAGCCCCTCATGAGCATCTCCTTTGCGAGGTACTTGACGTCTCTCTTGTATTGATTGCGGCCACGATTTTCTCCAGTGTTGAATATGTGTTTCAGATCTGACTCGAGGAATTTGCGGTAGCCGAGATATGTCAATTTAGTATCTGGATTGACTGTGATCTCTTTGTCAATGTCAATATCCGGCCTTCCAAACTCATTCAAGAGTAACCGTCTGAAGTTTGTGCAGTTGGCAACATATGTGATTTCTCGCATCTTTTCTGGCAGTGGAAAGTCGAGTAAATCTCGTAATCGGGAGAAAGCAATAGAAGTGAATTTCTTCTCCGTAGCCATCTCTCGTAGAGCTTCTCCGTAAGCCCAGGTATCGCGATCTGATATTGACAATAGGTCTAGAATCTACATCAGTAGGCTTCCTATGTACTATTGAGAGATTCGTTACCATTGTATGTGATGCCGTCTGAGATGATCGTTACTCTGGCTCCAGGCTTGTAGACTTGCTTGATTCTTGTACACATGCTGTGCAGTCTCTCGAGAGCCAACTCTTCAGCTTTATCTGGGAGAGATCCAAGCACTTTGTAGACTTTGTTGGCTGACTTGAAAGGAAACGCTGGCAAACATGCTTCTACACGTTGACCTGCTTGAACAAAAGCGTCAATCCTGGATAAAAGATGTTCCCGCCCAGCAGCCAATCGCTCCCTGGAGTCATTGAATTTATTGAGCGCATGCTCGTGCATGATCTCGAGAATTTCATTAGATATGTTGTTCATTGGGCTTGGGGTGATGGTGACGGTTGGTTCCTCTTGTTGAAGCGATAGGCCGAGTCCAATTGAGCTGTCATGGCGTGTATATGGTGGAGGCATTTGGCTTCGCACCGAATCGATGGAGGGACTGTCGGATGTTCTGTACATAATTATAAATGGATAATTTGATTCCCAAAACAGAGGAGTGACTGGAGTATGTGCCCAGGTTTTTGGTGTGGTCTTGGGACGCTTTAAACAGTTGAGTAGTATGGTAACCGGTGGTGGAGAAAGAAATGCAAGGATCACATGAGTCTCTAAATGGGGTAACAACTGGTGGCCCTTGTCAGAGCATGTGGATTTGTGTTCATACTTGGAACACAGAGTTCAGCGCAGGCAGAGCTGACAGTCAGTTCTCCAGTAGGCGCAATTGTAGTGGCTAGGCATGTTGGTGGCCCTGTGTCTGGACGAGGCAGTAGACGATGGGAATGGGGCTCTGCTATCCGTGGCGGCATGACCTGACATGTCTATCTGACACAGGAGGGGGTACAGCAACGGCTGAGGTGTGCTTAGGGCAACATGAAGCTGGCCCAGTTTGCATTCACCTGCTCGATAGCCAAGCCGCGAGCTCAGGAATGAGAAGGTTAGCAAGCGAGAGGGTTGGTGCGTCCAGTGACAGGGAGGGGCGGAGTAGGGTGGTGGTGCGCCGGCCGGCTGGGATGGCAGGGGCCCTAGTCCTGACTAGTGCATGGTGGTGATGGACACGTCGCAGTGACTTGCAACCACACTCGAATCATAGAGGAAGCTCACTGCATACCAGCCACAAACATGTAACTCTAACTTGCAACAACACACCAACACCGGGGATGCGCTTGTTGCATGCGCTCGGCTGCAGTCTGACATCTCACCCATGTTCAGATGGCGAAGGAAGGCCAAGTGCAGCAAGATGATCGCAAAGCCACCAAACACACCAACGCTTCGCAGCGTTGTACTACATCCAGGCTATAGACATCTGCTTAGTGGAGACGGCGTGCTTCTTTACTCAGTTTGAGTGGTTCAGTAGGTATGGCGTCGCTTATTCTTTCCACGCTTGCCTAACGCTAATTGCTGTGGCAGATGCTCAACGCTTCTAATAAAAAACATCAACGACAAAAACTGACGACTTAGGCGGCTACTGCCGGCCTGTCAGATACCGTAGGGGCTTGGTCATGGTTTGCCTAGTTCGAGCTGAATGTGAATAGCTCTTCCCTCCAGTACGCTAAATCTCTCCAGGCATACGCATGCAACTCATAGACCCAACATCACAAATGCTATGTGCCTGCGCCCTTTGTCATGTAACAGGCACAATTGCGGACGGCGGTTCTACAGGTAGCATCAGTGGCGACGAAATCAGAGACCACTCAAGGTTGGCTAATGTAGTTTCCAACAGCCGGTTGTGTGTTCCACAGCCCTTGCGTGTGACCCGGAAGTTCGTTCAGTCTCTGGCCCCATACTTAGTGGTACAATGACGGCTGATAAGGCAGCCAGAAATTTACGTTGTACAGAACACGCCACAAAGCCAATACCTTTTTTCCCAAGGCGTATGTAAGCATTCAGTACTGGAACCGGTTCGCATTGGCCTACATCTTGGTCCAACTCAGCCGCAGCCGCGAAACTCCACTCGGCTCTCGCACGGGCCCATATTGAACGGGAAGTGCGCCAGTAGAAACCAGCAGGCAAAACTTGCTCACGTTGAAATGTGCTCACGGCAGATGGTTGAGTTGATTCGCTTGGCAAAGGATTGTGCAATCTTGCTCGTAACTTTTCGACCTTCTAAATGCGGCAGCTACTAGTTCCATCATACAAGGCCAAGGGGCTCAGGTCAGCGCGGATCGACACATTTTCCCCCACGCTTCCATTGACTGTAAGATCGCTTGTGTGTGGCGTTTGGGCGCCATGCGCAGCGGCGGACTTGCTTCTCTGACCGGCACAGCAGGCGGGCCGTTACAAGGGGCTTCGGGACCATATCTTTCTGCTGTAAGGCTGACGCATGTCCAGCCCCCGGGTCGCGGATCCATTCATCTAATCCACGTGTAGTCGAGATCCCTAGCCCGAGCGTTATATGCGCAAATAAAACCGTCTGCATGGGTCGGAGAGGCACTGCACATACATGTACGTGTCCAAGCGCACATCTACCTGTGGCTCACTAGCACTTAGTTATCGCCATGAGCTCGCAGCCACCACCCTATCCCTATCCCTATTCGCAGGCTGCCCGGCTCGACCCACGCATCACACTGCCTCGGCCAGCCATCGATGCCGCATTGGCGCCTATTGTCGACTCGGTGCTGCTGCCGGAAGAGCTGGACGTCACCTTTATGCGGAGCTTCGATCTGAGCGTGACTCTTGACATGATACTCGAGTCTCATCCATATCTGACGCATGTACAGCATGCAGTTCCAGGCTCAGAGGGCCATACTATTCCTCTATCTGTCTTCATGCCTGCAGGAGTACAGGACCCGCTACCAGTCTTGTTCTTTGTGCATGGAGGAGGAATGATCTCAGGTGACCGCTTCAGCACCATTCCTTCGCTTGTCGACCTGGTGCAAGATGTGCCGTGTGCCATTGCGTCAGTCGAATACCGCCTAGCCCCCGAAACTCCTGCTCCTGGTGGCGCCGAGGATTGCTACGATAGTATCGTATGGATGTCGACGCATGCTGCAGACCTGGGGATTGACGCCGCTCAAATCATTGTTTGCGGCTCATCAGGCGGTGCCCCTCTTGCCGCAGCTGCCTGCTTGATGGCACGCGACAGATCAAATCCTTCCATCCCTATCAAAGCCCAGATGCTTCTTTCGCCTATGTTGGACGACAGGTGTAACAGTGTCTCCGACCGTCAGTTTGAATACGGTGTGCCGTGGAATGGCCTTACCAATCGTGCCGCCTGGAGCCATGCCTTGGCCGGTCAGCGCGACACGGAGCATGTTTCCCATTATCAATCACCATCCCGGGCCACTGACCTGTCCAATCTGCCCCAAGCATACATTGATGCTGCAGAGTGCGAGGTCTTCCGCGACCCTGCTGTCATGTACGCCATGACTATGTGGCGTTCTGGTTCTTCGTGTGAACTGCACGTCTGGCCGGGAGGCATCCACCTATTTGACGCCATTGACAACCCTGAAGTACCTGTGACCGGTGCAGCAATTGCTGCTAAGCGCGCCTGGCTCAAGAGAATGATGAGAAGTACAAGGGCTGACAAGGATATCGCATAATGGGTAACATCTCCCGGTCTTCTGTCACATGTCAGTCCACGCTAAGGGGGATGCGTTGCCGGACTGTTCGCGTTCCAGAACAAACACACTTACTCAATGGTGGCATTACCTAGACTGAGACGACTTTCCTCAGCCTCACTGTATAGATAGTATCGTCTACGAGAAATCGACCGTTCTATCATTTTACTGCTCTGAACACCAACAAGCTTGGCAATGATGTTGCATAGGCATTCATCTTTTGGTTACGCGCCAAAATCTTCCACGTAAGATACTAGTCAAACCTACTAGACATTGACATATCAACGCTCAGGATTCCCAGTTAAGCAAAGATCGGTGTTCGCAGGGGTTAGTATCAGCCCCACTGCAACATCCCGGTCAAGTGACTGAGCTCCATCGGGGATTAGCAAACACGGAGTTGTAGTTTTGCCTGTTTTGAGTTTGGATTACACGGCTGGTCTATCCTTTCCCTGCAATCCTTTGGCTGCCCCAGTTAAGTGAGCATTTTTGCGCCTTTTCGTCAGCTTACCTGCAGAGAAGCGGATACACACAGCTATTACACTGAGAACTAAAAGGAAAGAAAATGCACGACTCATGCGCCACGACTTGGTATTGTTTTTTTTTAGCGTTTCTCAATCGCCACTCAGCAGGGTCATCTTGACTAAGGAGGCGGTGTTGGTAACGGATGCACTACAGAGTGTGGGATTGAACGAGTGTCCTGCCTGACATTAGTGCTAGACTGTACCCCGAAGGATCTCACACTTACACAAAGGACATAATAACAGCCCCGCGAATAATGTGCGGGAATCTCATTACTCAGCCTTGTCACCTAATACAAGTGCTAGTTGATATATCTATAAGGCGAGCAAACTGACATTGTTTACATAAAATCGTAAGAACTTGGACATCAGCCTCTACTTCTAGCCTTGCAGTAAACAAGTGAACAGCAAATCAAATATGGGAGATTTTGAACAGCCCCTCAAACTACGTTCGCTGGGTTGGTAGCCACACACCACATGTCAATAATAAAGCCGTAACTGATCAATAACAGGGCGATCTGAGCAGCTTTCCGCAGTCTCTCACGCCCTAGGTTTTTTCAACAATGTGGGCTTATCTGCACACTACGGAGTATCCGAACCTACTGCTCAGTACGATCTACAACGCGTTGTTTACGCTGCATTGGCACGTGTGATACAAGAACATGCCATCTTATCAGCCATTCCTGTCGACGAAGACTCTCCAGATTCGTACTGGGTCCAGCTACCAACAATCGATCTCGCACGCTCAGTTACTTTTTTGACTCGAGCACGGCCACTGAAAGAGACCAGAGAGGACTCTGAACTCGATGAGATACTTCAAAAGCAACACAACATAAATTTCAAATCCGATTACGGCACACTGCCTTTCTGGCGCCTGGTCGTTCTCCGAGATGCAGAGAAAAAGCTCAGCTTCACTGCCTCATTCATTTTCCACCACAGCATCGGCGATGGTGCAGCTGGTCTAGTCTTCCACAAGTCCTTCAGCGAAGCACTAAATGCAGCTTCCTCATCAAGCGAGTCCCTGTCAAACACCACCACACTCGTCCACTCCTCATCCAATGCTCAACTCCTACCAACCCTCGAACAACTCCACCCACTCCCTCTTAACCCAAACCCAACCGACCACCGCACCCCAGGCCTCCAAGAATGGACTGGCGATTCCATCCGTCTCCCCTGCCAAACCCACTACCGCACACTCTACCTTTCCCCATCCTCCACCACCTCCTTCGCCCAAAAGTGCAAGTCCAACAACCTATCCGTAACAGCCGGTCTCCAAGCCACCCTCGCCCACGCTCTCTTCGACACCCTCCCACCAACCACAGAAGCCCTAACAGGCATCATACCCATCAACCTCCGCCCCTGGCTCAAACTCCCATCAGGAGACTCCACCAACACAATCGGCAGCTTCATCGACGCCATCAAAGTGCAAATACCGCGTTCGCACTTCGCTGCTGAGTCAGAAGACGCAGTGCTTGGACTGCCTGCTGCACGCCACACCGCAGACGCGATATCCAAGTATCTAACCGAAAACCTCTCGCCATCGGGTGAGCCCTACACTTCCGTCGCGTTTTTCGGCGCAATTCCAGACGTCGCTGCTGTGTTCAAGAGCATGATTGGTGCACCTCGGGATGCGGCGTTTGAGATTTCAAACATCGGCAAGTTCACAGGTGGTGGTGAAGTAGAAGAGGCGAAGTGGCGCGTGGGTAGGATGGCGTTTAGTCGTAGTGCAGTGGCGTTTGGGGCGCCGCTTAACACGAGTGTTGTGTCTGGTGCGGATGGGGAGTTGACGATTGGGTTTTGCTGGCAGGAAGGCGTGTTGGAGGACGGATTTGTAGATGGGGTTGTCAAGGGGTTTGGGGGGTATTTTGAGTCTGAGGGGTTTTAGGGTGGGAGGTGCTGGGCTTGAATACTTGTGTGAGGTTACATAATTTGTGATATTCGGGAGTACTGGAGAGTGTTTGTCAAAACTTGCCCGTAGAATCTTGGTTCTAAAAGCCATAGGGGGAAGGAACATGATGTTCGAAGTGCTGTGTAGAAACAAGTAGAGACGGTGGAATCTTGATGACTAAGATTTTGATTCTCTTCCTCCCCCTTCTTAACAAAACAAGATTCAGCCCAGAATCTCTTTTTTATCATTCTTAAATGAAATCCAACTTTAAACTCTTTCATTTCCTAGCTAACATACCAGTCTACAGAGCTATTCCCAGCCACTGACTACCTTTCTGACACCTCATCCCAATTACAAGAGCCAAACACCAATTCATCCATCTACTACCACCTCAACCATCAATTAATAGGCAATTCAGCACTTTTCTCGTATCTAGTTCTCATATACCTGCTCTGTCGTAACCGAAACACAAGGCAATCAGTGCCTCAATAGCAGAAATCGTTATCTTGCAGATTGTACACCCGTACCCTCCAAGTCTCCAAGTCTTCGAAACCCCTCAGTGCAAAAATGAATTACTTGCAATATTGTCTTTCAATAGAACGCTCCTATTACTCATGAAATAATAGTTCCTCCAAGTAGATTAGCGGTATTAGAAATAGCTAGTACGAAAACTATGATCGAAATGTCCATGTCCCATAGCAAAAGGTCTGCGATATACGTATAGACACATTTTCATATCGGCTTAAGCAGACATTGAAAAAGAAATAGTTATATAACTTCGCGTTTTTCATCTATATGTTTCCGAATACAAGAGTTGAGTTTTATGCCACTCTCCTGCTCTTACCAATCCACAAGGCTCGAAGAGTAAGACGTTGCCATTCATGAACATTCATAAATACAAAACGAATAGGCTACCAGCACCCGCTATCCTTACTACAAGACCTATATCGAAGCTCCTACACCTGAACTCCAATCTCCAATTGACTTCATCCCTCCCATCGATCTAAGTAAAAAAAAAACAAATGCTATCATATACATATACAATCCAAGAAAGAAAAAGCTCATAAAGCGCACCTCATCATCACACATGCCCCCAAAGAACAAAATGGCTTACTCCCTCCTCCTCCTAATCTTAAACCCAATCCTCGTCTTCGGCTTCTGCGTCCCCAGCCCAAACCCTGACGAATCCATCTCAAACTCCCTCTCCTTAACCTCAACCTCAAATTCAGTCACCAACAAAGCACACGTATACAGAATAATCCTCTTCGCCAACAGTCTCCCTGGGCAGGCGCTAAACCCGCCTCCATACGGTATCCACGCGCCCGCGAGCCCCTTTGCCGAGAAATGTTTTTCCTTTGTCGACAGCTTCGACCGGATATCGGTGGCTTCAGGGGTAGATGGATCCATAGGACCGGACGCGGGGTCCTCCGGGTCGAGCATGAAGCGGTCGGCCCAGAAGGAAGTAACGGGGTGAGCGCCGCCTTGCTCGTTCCAGAGCGCCGTGTTCATATGCGCGACGTACGAGCTTGCCATGCTGACTTCGTTGCGGGGCAGTGTCCAGTCGCCGACGGTCACGCATTCGTGTGCGGAGCAGCGTGTGATGTAGGATTGGACGTAGAGGCGCAGTGTCTCTGCGTAGACGGATTGGAAGAGATCTTTTTGGAGGAGCCTGTCCATTGAGGCGGAGAAGCCAGAGGTGGAGGTGTGAGAGACGGAGTCGGAGATGCTGGTGCGGATCCGGGAGAGGAGGGCGGGGTCCGAGAAGATGTGGAAGGCGGTTAGCATGGTGGAGGGCACGACGTTGGTGACGGACGTCCAGATGAGACCGAGGTCCGTGGAGGCGACGGCGTCGTCGTCTTGGCCCGAGATGCTGAGGAGCATCGACTGGCGCTCGCGGTTCATGATGGAGCCCCAGTAGGGGTCCCATTGGGTGTCTTGATCGGTGTTGCTATCGCGGAAGTGCTGGCGCGCGTAGTTGTACCAGTTTTGGATTTGAGAGAGGAGGCGCTCGCGGACGCGGAAGGCACTGGGGATTAGGAAGCGCGGGAGGCGCTTGGCGAGGTTGACGACTTGCTCGTCGAATTCCCAGAGGTCGCTGGTGAAGTTTGGGTTGATGGTGAGGAGGGAAGGGCCGAAGAGGGATTCCAGGACGGCTTTGCCGACATTGTTGCGGAAGAAGGCGAAGAGATCGGGTTGCTCGATCCATTCGTCGCCAATTTCTTCGGCGTCGAGGTTTCGTTTGAGAACGGCTTGAAACCGTTCAAATGTTCGTAGCATCGAGTGGCTCGTCAGCCCGCGGAGCAACGAGTCATGGGTGAGAAAGTCGATGCGGTTTTGGGGCTCAACATTGCTAAACGGATGAGGCTTGCGATATGGTCCCGAGTCGTCAGCCGTGTAGGCTTCGATGCCTTTCTCGTGCATGCCGAAGATGTAACGCAGTCCCACCGTGTATACGTAGATGGGACTGGAAAGGTTTGGGTTCTTCCACATATCGGCAATGGCTTTGGGCTCAGAGACAAGATAGATGCCATTGATGAGTAGTGAGATGCGGACACAGGTCAGCTTGCCTGCGTATGTTCTACGCCTCGAGTCAGCTTTGTTCATCTACAAGATATCGACCAAGACTCACGTTGCTTTCGCCACAAAGGAAGCGCTATCCCACAAGAACGAAAAAGTGCTTCCTATGATGGGCATTGCGGGATACTCAGGTGGTGTCTGCCCCGGTTTTTTTCGCATATTTGCCCAATGGTATAGTGATAGTGTGAGCAAATAGTTGAAGATGAAGGGAATGGCCAATATGCCGCCTGCGACTAGAATTTGCCGAAGACTGTTCATCCATGAACTCGGAGTCATGTCTAGGTCGGGAGTCTGAATGACAGACTCATTGTGTGGAATGTATTGATTTTGAAAAGGCTCGTACATGGCTTCTTTCAGGCTGGGCCAGAATGAGAGGCTGGTCTGAATCCCTTGAACGACCGTCATCGTGAGTGAATACAGACGACTGTAAATTTGAATACAAGGGTATACTGAAGTGTCACCAAGCTTGCATGGATGTACATATCTCTTGCACAGATACCCTGTTATATAGACACTACATAGATATCCGCTGACTCTTTTTTCATAGATACCATCAGTCAGCACATCGATCACATCAACCACATCAACCGGCTATGGCAGTGCTTCGTGAGCGTCAAGCTAGAGTCGGCTTACCTTTGGACGCCTAATAGTATGCGTATACCCGGGGAATACCACCAGCCTCACATGAGCGCCGAGGAGTCCTGTTTAGGCGATTGGGTTGCGCGGAAGCAGGGGTGCGGAGGCAACCATGATAGAAAAGCTGATGTTTTGTCGCTTTGGCCCCAATGGCATCAGCGCTTAGAGCCCCGTCACCCTCCATGATACAGGATGGCAGATTGAGTTTGTACAAGCGTCCTTCTTCATTGGGCGTTCCGGCAGCTTGCTCCTCCCGCTGTGTGTGCGGGGTGCCGTGCGCCGTGGCTTGTTAGCCAATGTTCCGATCTTGTATGGTGGTGATACGTGCGATGAATCCCAATGTCAGCCTTGAGCACCGCACTGCCATTGTGACCCCCACAGCTACGTTCTTTTTTCCTGATTTTGCGGCACAGTCTGCATATATTGAGTGTGTCGCGGTCATAGGCAATAGTTCGTGCAGCTGTGTTTTTTTGGACCCCCGAAATGCTTCTATACATATACCACGCCAAGTACAAATCGGCTCAACGGCGGTGTTAAGGCATGTGAACATCCCACCTTATCGTCATTTGCCGGCTGCAGGCGCCGCCCGTGCCGTGATACGAGTGCATGGCATGCTAATACTGTGGGGTTTTCGGCAAGGATTCTAGAAAGCTGCCTAGTCTAGCTGTGCACTTCCCTGTTCCTGCACTCCCATTCGTGGAATGTATTGAATATTTTTGGCACATTGTAGCCAATCGCATCTACAGACGTTGCCTTGTACAGCAAAGTTGAAGTTGCGGATATGGCGCTGTCGTTCATGTTTTTTTGTAGGTACTCAGAGTAACATCGTGGTAATCATTAATTCATTCAGTTGCAGTACAACCGGAGATCTGGGGATTGGGAAAAACGAGTCTTTCATCTCAATCGCCACCGATATCCCCAGGCTGTTTTCTTATCGCTGTTAAATTACAAAGAGACACCCAGCCACTATGGAAGGCGTGGGAGAGTAAGAAACCCAGCTTACACGTCCCTTATCACTACGACTGGCTCTTTGCTAGACGCGGATGAGTGCAGCCGAGCACTACCTTCTTCCTTACTGTAAATAGTAGACTCTGGCGAGTTTGCTTGGATTGACTGGATCTCTCCTTGGTCGTTGATGAATGTCCGAAGACCAGTCATCTGAGCCCTGGGAACGGTCGGTAAGCCAGAAGGACCCCTCCCGGTCCCAGACTCAAGTGTATCATCCAGCAGCGTGTCTTTCTTCTTTCGATTAAACTTTGCAGCAAAAGAGGCAGAGAAGAAGCGCTGGGCTTGCTCTTTGGGCGATAACGCCTTGCTGTTTTTCCGTGATACGAAAAAGCTTCGGAAAGCAGTTGCTGCCGCGAGGAAGACACCGACCTGGGCGCTGACGACAGTCCAATACAACTCCCATATGGTATCAACCATGTCGTTGTTGATCAGTCCAGCGAGACGAGCAACAGTGGTGGCCATCATGATAACTGTCAAACAAAGCGAGGATGCCAAAGCAAGCTTTTGCGTCCACTGTACTTTGATCTGCCAGATGATGCAAATGGGTATGGCAAGGACTAGAGGGTATCAGACATGTTCTTAGAATGCATGGGACAAGCTTACTCATAGCATCACTGACAAGATCAAGGACCATTTGGGCAGTGGAGTGGTGAACGAGAAGCTTTTTGAACCTGCCAGTGGCACATTGGACTAGCTGGATGTCAGCATAGTAAGGGTTGGAGGACTAGCGTACTTACGTTCTCTCGGGTCGAAATAGTAAGGGCACCCGATATACCAGATAGCGATGCCATATCCAAGGCAGGCCAAGTTGAAAAGAACCACCACCCACCAGTAGTAGTTGAGTACCGGTACCCGGTCAATCAGCTTCTTGAAGAAAAACAAGAAGCTCAACTTGACCGCGACCACAGAGGCCCAAGCTACCATACCACATACAGTGACCCATTTGTGGAAGTGGAATGATATCTGCATCCAGTCTGGAGGAGGTATGACTCCCGGGACTCCAGTCTGCAGAGCAACAATGAGATACATGCGGTCCATGACTTCTGTGAACATAACTACAACACTGCACAGAAGGAGGCTAAAAGCGAGGAGCAAGAAGCCATCATCAGCGGAGAAGGATTGCTTCTGCACTCTGAATCGAATGATGAAGCGTGTGGTGACTGCTACCACACATAGGGCAAGCATCACTGATTGGGATATCTAGCAATCATGTCAACGCAGAACAATTGGATGGACAAACGCCATGCTCACGATTAGGGCCTCCTTGGGCACACGGCCTGCTGTGTCCTCGGGCTTCATGGTTGCGTAGAGAAAGAGCGAAAATTGATATGAGTAGGTATGGAGAGGGATGCCTTGTCAGCTTGCACGCTGGCAAGACGAACGAGAGACACCCTAATCCCTATATCATATCACCACCATTCGCATCTCGCAGTGGAAGCACAGTGCCGAAGGTGCGTCGTCAACTCCGCATGTCTTACTGCTTAATCTGCTAGGGCTTACAGGAATAAATCAACTCTATACCCCCCGCACATGGTTCAGCCTCGTCCAAGTGGCCAGTTAGTCCCCGACGTAGCATTTCGGCGCCCCAGCCTCAGCACTGCCCGTGCTGCCTTCCGGCGTGCATGAACAGAGAGCCTGTTCTTTTTTGGGGGCCAAGGCATATTATAGGTACGTGGGTTTGTAACGGGCGGCTAATCGTGAGGCAGTGGGTGAATTGCCCCCACATTTTCGATAGCTTCCATAGTGGGGGGCGGGTTTGGGGGCCGCATCCCATGTCGCCAGCCCTGCGCTGCACCACAACGATCCACGAGTACCCGCGCCGCCTGCGCCTCCTTAACCGAAATTGGTACTCGAGGCAGCAGCAACAGTAACAATAGCAACAATAGCAACGACAATAACGACAATCTATCCAGCCTTGTCTCCCCTTTATCAGAAGACTTTCCGCTTCATCCTCATTGAGAGGCTACCACATCGTCATGGCTTCCTTCTCATACAGCAGCATCGCATGGCAAATCGCGCTGCCAGCGGCTGTCGCCGCTATTGGCGTATTCACTTTCAAGATGATCAAAAACCGCATGATCTTCTACAGGCTCAAGAAGCAAGGTCTGGTACGCAGCTGCGGTAGTCTCTTTGCGCGGTTCCTTGCTGACGCTCCCATCTTTAGCCAATGCCTTCATGGGACTTTGGAGCTGGCAGCCTCCAGACCCTTCCAGCTTTGCTCGAAAAGTTCCCCAAGGGCTCGCAGCAATCAGATGCCTTCACTCTCCTCTCCTACGAATTCAAGCAGTCGGATGGTTGCTTCTACATTGATCTTTGGCCTTTTTCGAGTCCGCTGATGGTAGTCACTTCTCCCGACCTTGCCATACAGGCTTGTCAAGAATACGACCTACCCAAGCCACCTATTCTCATTCCCTTCTTCGCGCCATTTGCCGGCGGCCCGAATCTGTTCGATATGAACGGTGCCGAGTGGAAGCGTTCAAGAGCTCTCTTCAATCATGGATTCAGTGCCAACGTGATGCTCGAGAGTACGCCCCACATTATCGAAGAGGCCGAGGTATATGTGGCGCTGCTGCGTGAGCACGCGAAAAAGGGCGACACCTTTTCGCTAGACGATCTGACATGCGACTACATGATGGACGTTATTGGTTCGATTACAATGTAAGCACACATGAGATATATCGTACTTTCGTGCAAGCGCTGACCATATCAGCAATGCTCGTCTCCACTCTATGACTCGACACAACGCACTTGCTGCTGCCATGCGGAGTTCCATCCAATGGCATTGTCAAGATGAAGAGCTAAATCCTTTCAAACGGTGGAACCCAATGAGACCCATCATTGAGTGGCGCAACGGCAAGATCATGGACAGTTATGTCGGCAATGAGCTAGATAAGCGATATGAACACTGGAAGTCAAATGAGCCGTCCAAGGGGGCCAAGTCTGTCATGGACCTTACCATAGCAGCTTACATGGGCGAACGCAAAGGTGCCGATAAGCTTGATCCCGATTTCAAGAGATGGGCTACTACCCAGATTCGCCTCTTTCTATTCGCGGGACATGACTCCACTGCAGCTACCATTGTGTACAGTCTCTACATGATGTCCAAGCACCCTGAAGTTCTGTCCAAAGTGCGCGAAGAACTGGACCAAGTCTTCGGCAAGGGTACCGACTCAGCTGCTCGAGTCCTCAAAGAACACCCGGAGGAAATCAACAAGCTAACCTACACAAATGCAGTGATCAAAGAGACACTGCGCCTCTTCCCTCCTGCATCAGGCATGCGAGGCGGGCTTCCGGGTGTCTTCCTACGTGACAAGAACGGCAACAAGTACCCTACTGAAGGCATCAACATCTGGATTGCCCACGGCGCTGTGCAGCGAAACCCAGACTACTGGCCTGAACCCCACAAGTTCATTCCTGATCGTTGGCTAGTAGAACCCGATCACCCATTGTATCCGCCAAAGGGTGGTTGGCGGCCGTTTGAATATGGCCCGCGTAACTGTATGGGTCAGACTCTAGCTATGCTCGACATCAAGATCACTTTGGCAATGACGGTACGTGAGTTTGACGTGCATGATCAATATGAGGAATGGGATCGGTTGCACCCGTCTACTGGTATCAAGACGGTCTTTGGCGAGAGGGCGTACCAAGTACCTCAAGGCGCAGCTCACCCAGTCCATGGCTTCCCATGCAAAGTCACAGCTAGGAATGTAGAGTAGGACACGTGAGTGATGGGACCAGAGACAACAAGGTTGGGCGGGATTTTGATTCAAAAGCTATAAACACCGACAAGCGTCAGACGATGTCTGATCACGGCGGATGCTTGGTGTATCGGAGTATCAATAGTGTATATAAAAAAATGTAGTCTAGTTAATTGTATGCGGTTTTGAAAATGCCATATAGATCAACTGTATGCTCGGCTATGAACCTCGACTCGGCTAACCGCATCTAGTAAACGACAAGCATGCGAGTCGGCTTTATGACTACCTAGGTGGAGTACCGCATACATACATCAACAAAACAACGCCGCATCAAAATAGCAATGTGAACAACACTCACCAGAAATCATGTCAAGATCAGCCGTATTCCCCACCCTACGGGCTATGCGACCTAGGCTATCCAAGCCATTTACCAATAGTAAATGCCACTTCTCCACGACGCCCCGCCCCAGTATCATGGAAACCACAGGCTTCACCTCAACCCAACTCGAAGTACGAGAAGCCATCTCAGCTCTCTGCACCCAATTCCCAGACAGCTACTGGCGGCACCACGACGAAACCTCCACAGACCCCTCCTCCTTCCACGCCGCCCTCGCAAAGGACGGCTGGCTCGGCATCGCCCTACCAGAGAAGTACGGTGGTTCAGGCCTAGGAATCTCAGAAGCAACAATGATGCTTCAAACCATTGCCGAATCCGGCGCAGGTATCGCCGGTGCGCAAGCCATCCACGCAAACGTCTACGCCACACAACCATTAGCCAAATACGGCAACGAAAAGCAACTCTCCGACACCTTGCCCAAAATCATCAACGGCGAATACCGCACCTGCTTCGGCGTCACAGAGCCAAACTCCGGGCTCGACACACTCAGCCTGCAGACATCCGCTCAGAAAAAAGAAGACGGCGACTACACCATCCACGGCCAAAAAATCTGGATCACATGCGCCCAAGTCGCCTCCCGCATGATCCTGCTCGCCCGCACCGCAGCACCCAGCACAAAAAAGCGGAGTGACGCCCTAAGCCTCTTCTGCATCCCACTCGACCGGTCCCCGGACTCCGGGCTCAGCATGCAGCGCATCAAGAAAATGGGGGGTAGAGCCATCGACGCAAACGAAGTCTTCTTCGACGACTACCGCGTCAGCGCCTCTACCCTCATCGGCGCAGAAGGCCAGGGCTTCCGCATCATCCTCTCGGGAATGAACGCAGAACGCTGTCTTCTCGCGGGCGAAGCCCTCGGGCTGGGCTACGCAGCACTTAGCCGTGCAAGCGCGTACGCACGGGACCGCCGGGTCTTCGGGCGAGCAATCGGTATGAATCAAGGTATTGCGCATCCGCTCGCTGATGCGTATATGCGGCTTGAGGCGGCGAAGCTGGCGACGTATCATGCGGCGAGGCTGTACGATGCGAGTTTGAGGGACGACGCGATTCGTGCGGATGCGGTGGGGGTCGCGGCGAATAGTGCAAAGTATCTTGCTGCGGAGGCGGCGTTTAATGCGTGTGAGAAGGCAGTGCTGGTGCATGGGGGCATGGGGTATGCGCAGGAGTACGATGTAGAGAGGTATTTAAGGGAGTGCTTTGTGCCGAGGATTGCGCCGGTGAGTAGGGAGATGGTGTTGAATTATATTGGGGAGAAGGTGCTTGGGCTGCCGAGGAGTTACTGATGCGGAATATTACATGAGATATGGTGGGTCGTGATATACATATATGTTTTTGACTGATGGGAGAGAAAGAGAGAAGGACGCCTTTGAAATGCTAACTCGTTATATTACCATTGCCACAACATGGATGGCGGAATCGTGTCTAATCGTTTACATCAAGAATTTCGAACGTCGGCTTGTTATGGCGTACCAATACAGCCAACCCGTTGCGCCTATACACCAAATTTTGCCATCACCAAAAATTGTCTGCTCATCACTGCTCTTCTGCTGCAGTCTCTTCTACCCGCTCTTGTATTAAGTCGACCTGCTTGACTGGATGTAGCAATACTGCTGGAAGACACATGCGGCCTTCGTGAGCCAGCTCGTATTCCTCGCCACCATCATTATCGACCTTGTATCCCATCCAGCGCTTCCACAGGTTGGGCGCAAAGCCGGCGTGGTAGTACCATGTGGTGCCGAGGAAGTTGTGTTGCCTCTCGTCAGAAAAGACCGAAAGACGAGCACCTCCTGATGCGCCATTGCGACCATTGTTGAAAATAGCAGCGAGATACTGCGTGGGCCACTTTCGATCAATAAAGACAGGATGAGGCGCGTACACAGCCTTGAGACCGTGGTGCAGAGCGCACGAGGCAGGCCACATTTCGCTAAACATGGTATGACGGAAGAGCGACTGTTCGCGGTGCATGGTTTCCAGAAGCCTCCTTGACAAGCGTCCAGAGGTGTTGATGGCTGTTCGTCGTGGTGGGCGGCCATTCTTGAGATCATAACCAGTAGTGTCGTCGGCCAGGATCCAGTTGGTCTGGTCAGGGTCGAACAGGGGGTTGAATACGATAAGATCTGCAGGCTCGCCTACACCCCACTCGTACTTGTCTTCAGCCATGGTAGTGTTTGGCTTTACCGCAGGGTCAATCTCGATATTTGGGTAATCATCTGGAAGTTCAGGGCCCCAGATTGCTTTCTCGGGCTTGAGCGTCTCCCGGCCAGGGACATGGGGGTTCGGTGGGAGATGCTTAGACCATCTGTTTGCCTGGCTATTGGTGCCATGTTCAGTCTGCACACGCACGGTGTGCTTGAAATCCTCCCAGGTTTCATGCACAGTGGGTACGTAGAAACGTCCGTTGCGCTCCCATAATCCTTTGCGGGGCTGGGCGGCTGTCCACTTGGAGACTTGTTCGAAGAGATGATAGTAGTGTCCAGTGTATCGCACGTCCATCTCCCAGTGCCAGAAGTAGTCATATTCAGGGTGCTGGTGGGCAAAGTACGTTACTGGCATAAAGGTAGATCGATAGGCACCATGGACGGGTAGGCCACGGTAGTTAGTCTCCTCGAGGCCTCCGTAGATCAGACCCATTTGACGTTCTGACCAGAGAGTACCCATACCGGCAAATTCAGCAGGCAAGGAATTCTTGAGAACTTCTTCGTAGACCTTTTCGTCGGCCCAAATCTGCTTGTTGTCATCCTTGACGTGGATCAAGAAGTGAACCTCGTATTCGCCTCCCGAAGAAAGACTTAGCTCAGAGATGAGAGCGCGAAGGTACATTAGATCCTCATCATCATACTGATAATCCCACCATGTCCGGAGGAGGACTGCAGTGCGCGGAAGAAGATCCTTGTGCGCTTTCTTTGGCTTCTCGCGGGTTGTGGTGTCAACAGGTGTTTTCTCTTCAGTCTCAGTGTCCCGCTTGCGCATACTCTGGAAACCATGGGGACGAGGAGTGGGCTGCTTCTCGAAGCGGCCCTTGTTCTTTTCCAAGCACCGATTGACAGCGTCAGCCCAGTTGACCTCGCGAAAGTCGACCTCAGAATCAGTCTTCCAAACATCTTCAATTCCTTCCCGGTCACCTTCCATGCCAGCGCCAGTACCGCCCCGCCGTTTGCTGTAACCCAGACCGTACGGACCCAATCGGCCAAAACGCTCAAAACATACATCGTTTCTCAGACCCAGTAGTTCATAGCTTCCAATAACATTATCTGGCATACCCTGGGGAACGCCCTTGTATGCTCGCAGCCCTGGTACTTTGATAGTGTCATTGGCATCAACATAACATGTCTCAACAGGTCCGTACTTGTCCACGTAGTTTGCGCCGCTGTATTCTGGGAATGGGTCAAAGGGTATAGAATCGGGAATGTGTGCGCCTTCTGATCTCCGCTCTTTTGCCCCCTCCTTGGGCTCCGCAGCCGGCAGCTCAGGGTCAATATCCTGCTTGGTGGGGTATTCGGGGACATTCTTTTCCCGACTGACTAGCGACCGGATTCCACCGTGGTATCTTTTGAGAAACGGGAAGCTCTCCCATACGTTTGGCGGTGGGGGAGGCTTATGCAGACCAAGCTCGGCGTTTCTTATCGATTGCCAACTGCTGCTGAACAGAAACCACATGAACAGAAGCAGTGTGGATGCTATTGCCAGCCCAAAGTATCGTGTGCATGCCCGGGGGTTTCTGTAGCTGTATGCGCTTACGGTAGGTCTCGATGGCGCTCTTCGATGGGATTTGGGGGGTCGCCTGAGTGGCCGTGACTCGATGTTATTTGGGTTTTGATCGTATGCGCCCGAGGAGTGCCGTGAAGAAGACGGGCTCGATGAGTCGGAAGACATGTAGGCCTCGTAGTCGTCGCTGTCGTTGCCTTTTTCATTGTATCCACCGTCTTCAACATCGCGCTCAGCGGAGGGTGCTTGGTTGTACGACTGGGCTTTCCTCTTGCCCACTGATAAGGGCCGGAAGCCGAGCATCTTTGGCAAATTGTGACGGGAGTGCGACTATAGCATATGCGGTGTGTAGGCTATTTACGGTTGCGATTGCGTTGCGGGTTGAGTGTGAAAATGTCGCTGAGGTACGTAGGGCGCTTGCAGTTGCGTTACCTCTGCCGCAGCCAGTAGCGTCGTGAAAAACGTCTCAAGCCGTGAAAAAGAAATCGTAATGTTCGTAGCAATGCGTTGAATTGGGACGCAAAATGTCGGTACACGGTGACGAAGCCCCAGGCCAGGGTACGTACACGTTGGCGGGCGGCAATCTTTCCGCCACACTAAACAACGGGGCGTTGGCGCAACAACCACATCCATGCCCCAAGACCTATCCACCGCCCCAGCATACAGTCGACACCACTTGACCAACGCATCCAAACAAAGTATCAGTACATGTTCAGCGAAAGTAAATTCTTCTATCATCATGTTTTCTGATACCAAGAGTTGCTAGTGCGCGGCTTTCCCAACAGGACAGGCCAATCGACTGTGCAGCCCCAGTATACGCTTGTGTAAACCTACGTTGCAATGAAGACATGAATTCTATGGATACTTGTCTTCTCTGTAGGCGTATGATAGCTGCCTTCATGATCATATAGCTACGGTGTTGAATAATCAAGAGCTGTTGCATCCATCCCTGATTGCTTCTATACTATAACGTATCATTTGCCTCAGGACTACATCAAACGCCTCCTTTCCCATGCCAACGCCCAAACGCCATCTTTCCGTCCAGGACCCGCTCTTCCATTCAATCGCCACCTATTCTTAACCTAGGCAAGAAACGTGTCGATTCGTCAAGCGCCTGACAGTTCACTCATCGGAACTACTAGCATACTCCTTCTTCTACACTCTCTGTTCGTGCCGCGCGGCCAGACACGCTATTACGTGTCATGCTCTCTCTGCTTCAACCTTTTTTCTCCAGAAATTAAGATCGTCGACACCAGGTTTATAAATCGGTACAGAGTCAAACTCATGGTACGAGGTATCGGTGATTCGGGGACGGCTATTGAAGCCGAAGAACTCTCGGACGTCTCGTTTGAAATTGGGGTCAACGAACATGACAGTATCGTAACTGGGAGTTGACTGTAAAGCTTGATGGCTACGTGGCTGATTTCGAATGGCGGTCGCGACGTTTGATCTAGGTGGATTGGGAACACGAGTAGGAGCTGGGCGTGCCTGGGATACTGAGGCATCCTGGCCGGGATAGTTGCGTACAATTCCGCCTACGGAAGGTTTTGGTGACCGAAGTGGACGCGGCACCATATTCGCGACTGGAGGTGGCATAGACGGCCGGTTTGCATCACGTGGAGGGGATTGGGAGACTGCAGTTGTCTTACCTTCGGCGCGACATTTCATCTCCAACTCTTTCAGTAAGAATAACATACCCTGGTGAGCAATCTGGCAAACTCGATTCTGTATCAAAGGCTCCACCTGATTGATCAGTGGGGCGGCATTGTCGCCGACTAGGATGGCGGTTTTGATACTCACCAGGAACTCTTTGTATAGTTCCCAGTTGAGGCCAAGCTCTTGTCGGAGGACCGTCAAGAGTGGAACCGCGTTCCTAGGGTCTGGTGCTAGTGGAGGATCTTGTTGGTTGGGTAAATTAGACATAGGTGCTAAAGACTGCAGTTTTGTTGAGTTGAAAAGACGAACAAGTAATAGAATGACGGTTGGTAAAATGACTGAGAATTAAGCAACATATGGGGCAACAGGTCATGGAGTGAAAGTGAAGATGAGTCCTATTTGTTGTTGTGATATAAGTGAAAGAGTGAGTGACCGTAGTACGTAACAACCCAGCAAAAGATGGATGGCAGCTGGATGAACTGTGAACACTCACCAAACTAGACGCTTGAGCTCGTCGAATACATGCCGACCCCTCTATACCCAACCCGCAAGGCCGATTCGGCGCTACAGAAAACCTCAAGAAGCACCAGCATTCCACCTCTTTGCAAAAGGATCATGATCTTGGTCCATCCAACGGACATATTCCGCGCAATCCGCCAATTCCTGTGCAATCGTCTCGCCATAGTTCAACGACACAAAAGCATACGTAGCATCGATGCCGGCACTGATCCCAGAACCAGTCACAATGTTACCATCTACCACCCATCGCGCTTCGGGAACCCATTTCACATCCGGACCCGTGCTCGTTGCCCACGCAAACGCACGTTTGTTAGTAGTAGCTCTGCGACCATCCAGAATGCCCGCGCGCGCCAAGATAGTCGCCCCAGTACACACGCACAAGACAGCCTTCAAACTAGGATAGATCTGCTTTACGAAATCAATCTCGACGCTCATATCACCGCGAGTTCCCACTCCGCCAGGTACAATCAGGACGTCAATGGCCTCAGCTGCAGCCCCCTCTTGCAGCTCGAGCTGCTGCGCAAACGTACGGTTCACAATCATGCTCTGCGAGACGTCCGTCTCCGGATGCGAAAACATGGTGTTGCCGGCTCTTTGATGAGATGTTTCAACCGGATCCGACGTTTTGGCAAGCATGGTTAGTTTCGTGGGGAAACTGTAGAGCATGGCGAGCGAGTTGAAGACGTCGAGTGGGCCGAAGACGTCGAGCGCCTGGAAGCCCGGGAAGAGCAGTACGCCATAGCGAACGGGTTTGGGGTCGTTGACATCAAAGAATGGTGGTTTGACAGCGGATGCTGCTGTTGCGCTGTTGGCTGGGGGGTTGTGCAACGTGGTGGTCATGGCTTGATAGGTAGTAGCGAGGTTGTAGTAGAGGTGCGTAGATCTTTGGTGTCACGATAGCCTTCAGCCGCAGGTACTCAGCCGCATTACAATCTTGTGGGGCAGTCTTTCATATATTACTGTCAGCTTTGCCGAGGCCGTTTTGGTCATTTCTCACAATGATACAGATTGCGGCTGAGTATTACATGATGAGCTAGCGGTGCTGATCGCTTAGTGTAGTTAGGGCCGCTGCGGATAACGGTTACGACGAGGCTGAGCAAGAGCACATGTCATTGTTCGCCTCGACTCTTCACTCACACTGCACACAAATAAGTGAAAGAAACGAATAATTTTAAGAAAGCGAATCAAACAGAACTAACCCTACACAAAAAATGGATAATCGCACTGTTACCACTACATTTCCTTTTTTGCGCCTGCAGTCCAAACACCGAATCTGACCCTCTAATACCACGCATGCGATTGGAACACCTTGCTCAGGGTTTCCAAACAAGGGTCCCAGCAGCGAGACCAATCACATGTTTCTTACTCCCTACGTAGACAGCAGGATTCATACTCAAAGGGCCTGCAGGAGCAGCATCCTCATCCACCTGCTTTTTTCCACTTCAATCCACACAAATGTCCAAACACAAGCACAAAGAAAACATGACAAGCATGTCCTCCTCCACCCACTCTCACTCCCCCGTAGCTCAAACCCTCACACGATCAAACATCCAATCCTGGAAGTACGTCCTGCTTACAATCTCCCATAAACCACCTTAGTCCCATACTGCCACATATATCTACATAACTCGCCTTCACATCACGCCCAGTAACCGCTAAGAATCTAACGCTGATACGGTGAAAAAAATAGAGACAGCATCAGGGAAGCACGCCAAAACAGCGCGTATTTGGAAAAATGGCCGTGCATGTATTGTCATGGCGGCATCGATCTAAATAGCTTGCGCGATCACACGCGGTTTCGGTGCCGGAATAGTAAATGTGTTGGTGTGGGCAAGTTGCAGGTGACGTGTTTTTGGGATGTTAAGGGTTCATGAGAGCTGTTCTTTAGAGGAGTCAAGAAGTTGGGGGGATTGGTTAAGACGAGAAGGGTATTCTATGGAATACGCAGTCTTTCGAGCCGAGCCGTCTTCCAAGAGTAAACTAGAAGTCATACAAGGTACTGTATGACTATCACATCTAAGTAAACCACTTATAAAGATCCATCTCAACCACCCTCACCAACCCCTACAACACCTCAACCCTCTCAACCCCCCTCCCCCCATCCAACACAACCCTCACCATCCTCCCCTTCTCCTCAAACAACCCCTTCCGTAACTGCTCCAGATAAATCTCATAACTAGGCATATACCCATCAATAAACTGCCTCACCCTCTCGTCCTCCATGCCCTCCCCCCTCTCCTCAATCAACCTATGCTCCTGCTCCAACCTCCACTTATACACATTCTGTAGATCTTCGGTATCAATATGAACAAAGTAGTCAAAATGGCGTGGTCCCATAAAAGTATCACAGTACCTCTTCAGACACTCGTTTACCTCTAGTAAATGGGCGACTTGATGCTGGGCCGGGGTGTTGACGACGAGTTTGCCTTGGAGGGCGAGTGCGTGTTTTTCTTGGATAAAAGAGGGCGACACGGGGGTGAAGCCGAGGCACCAGCCTTCGAAGATGACGACGGCGGGCTTGCGGGTTATGCGTGGCCAGGATTCCTCTGGGGCGCGGTCGCCTTCGCCGTTGAAGCGGCTTTTGTCGAAGGAGGGGATGGCGAGGTGTTTGGTGCCGTCGGCGGTGCTCCAGGTTTTTAGTTGCTGGAAGAAGGATTGGGCGAGGGCTTCATCGTGCGTCCCGGGTTGGCCCCGCGTACGGTAGAGTTTGTTGGCTGGGTCTTGGTTTCGCCGCTCGAGGAGCTCGGTGTGGGTCTTGTAGAAGTCGTCGAGGGAGACGGTGATGCTGTATAGTCCGTGGTCTTCGGATAGTAGTTTTACGAGTGTAGATGCCCATGTTGATTTTCCTGAGCCCTGGAGACCGGTTATGCCGAGGATGATGGGTGTGTCTGGGGATTCTGCATGTTGCTTTTGGATCCGGGGTAGGAGGGTTTCTAGCGCCTGGCGGATGTTTTGTTCAAGATTGGCCATGGTTGAGCTCGTGACCTTGGGTTTCATCAAGCTATGCTATTCTTTGGTTCGCAAATGTGTCGTTCAACGCTTGTACATTTAGATTGCCTATTGGATAGTCCATAGGTGAAGTTATTGGATGGGCCTAGTATAGGCGCAGCGAAGTCGGCCCGAGCAAACCCCGCACGTAGTCCAGTGTTCACCAACCTATGTACATTCTACATCTGCAGTAGTACCCTACATACAGCAACACTGCAAACATCACATCCAATCCATAGAAAACCCAATTTCTTCACAAACCCCCAGAATCCTTTCCCCCCACCTCTTTCTCGCCCTCTACCCTCGCCAATAAACCAGCCCTTTAATCTCCACACACGCCCCCAAAATCAATAGTCTCTCTCCCCCTCCCCAAAAAAAGGTCCCAACCAACCGAACCAACCAACCGCCCGCCCCTTCGCTACCACACAAACACACCCTCTCTCACCTCACACCCCCCTGGTCCTGTAGGCGCCGCAAAAAAAAACCACACAAACATCAAACAAATCCGAGACATTTCCCCACCGCAACCTACTGTTTCCGGCAAATGTGCGCAAAAAGCGTGGATTGCAGTCGTGATTCCACGGTTCAGAGGGGTCGTCGTTTGATGAGCTTGCGGGTGCACGCGCCAACCCACCCACCCTCCGGCTGGCAAGGGGAGCGAGGAGGAGAGATCACACGGTATGTTGGTAGTGGGTTGCGCGAGTGCAAGCGCCCCGGACATTTCTCCCTTCCCTTTTAGTGTCCATTTTACTTAGAGAGAGGGGGTGTGACAAATCGACAGTCTTCCTTCCTTCTATTCTTCTTCTTCTTCTTCTTCTTCCTCCTTGTTTTTCTTGTTCTTCGATACATAAAAGGGCTATTTTTGGCACAAATATTCATCTGTTCAGGGTCTACTATTGCACGAGTCAGATTTGTTATCTGATGTTTCCCCCCCCTTCACATTTCTCTTCTAAACATCCATCTCGCATCGAGGCATACAGTACACTACACAACCTTTTTGACATTTCAATCATTCTTCCAAACAAGCATTCCCTCCCTCTTTTCTTCTTCCTCAAAAAAGTGTCATCTGGTACACTCAACTCCCCACCCTCCCATCTCCTTCCAGCTTCGCGCACCGTACTAGTTTCCAATAGACCGAGCATGGAGCGTGCAGCAAGACGGCGGCGCTGTCTAACACCTGTAGTCTCTCTCAACCCTTTTTCTTAATGCTAGTGTCTCTGCTTAGCTTTTTTTTTTCTTAGCCGCCTCTAGTTCCATCTTGATACGAAGAAGCTTCTTTTCTTCGCATCCTTGATTCGGAAGAATCGTAGATCATGCGTCCCTGGCTCACGTGCTATGTGCATGTACAATGTATAGAGTACTTGTTTGAGCGTGTCCCGCGGAGGGAGAGGAAGGCTTTCAGACATTGTAGAACACGTGGGGGATAGGACGGGACACCCCCCACTAAACGTCATGCAACGTAGTGGGATGTCATCATTGTTTAGATAAGCTTAGTATGGGGGTAACTAGTAATGATGATGTCGAGATTACTGTGGAAAATAATATAGCGACACGTCGTGCGCATATGTGTACCCTTTGTGGGGTAAGATTTTCCACATGGAATAGCAGGGGGTGAGTCAGGGATGAGGCGAAAAACATGGAGAGAGAGGTTAGGGTTGGCGGGGGCATGACGCTCGGCACACCAACCTTGTTCTTCATTCTTGATTCTTCTCACGTACAAACAATGAACAGCAAGCCGCGGCTTCACAATACTCTGCGGAGAGAGGAGATTCACGCTTCAATCCAGACAAAGCAAAGTCTCTGATACTATTGTATATTCGAACCGTATCTATCGTGTATAAAGTTGCTCAAGGCGTCTAATGCTCTCTTCAAAAGCATGACGGAAAGGGTATCTTCGCCTCTCTTCCTAATGCTTTTGGTGTCATAACGCCGTTTTAGTCTAAATCGACCTTTTAAAAAAATAATTCAAAAAGACCCTCGCGTTTAGATAACATGAACGCTGAAACACAGTGGATAAAGGAAAGACGTGAAGTGAGTTGAGAGTGGCGAATCTACAACTGGACAGGTGCAGTTGGATGCTGGTGGTGGGGGCGACTAGAGAGTCGAGAGGTGAGTCAACAATGGCGGCATCGACTCGCAGCACTTGCGAGCCGGCGCATTGACCAAGGGAGTCTATTGTTTGACGCGCATTCAAATCTTTGCGTGCCTCAAAATCTGGCTGTCCTGCTGCGCTTGCTGGAGCTTGAGGATCTCTCTCTGCTCCTGGAAGACCTGGCGCGCCCTCTCAAGGACCATCTCGAAGCCCTCCTTGCCCTTTGCTGCGTTTTGCTGGAAGCGCTCGACAGTAAACTGCTCGATGCTGTTCTTGATCTTCTGCCAGCCACCGCAGAGCGCCGTAATCTCAGCTCTTTGAGTAAAGGAGGTTTTGGCGTCGGGCGATGAAGCAGCAGGCCGGTAGATGCAGGTTTCGCGTACATTGAGGAGATCGGACCAGGTCATGTTCATGGAGCAGAGGGTGAGCTTCTTCGCGACAGGGTCGACGTATGAGGTTTCATAAACCATAGACGTGTCTTGGCCACCAAGGAGGGACTGTATCCATTTTGGTGTCGACTGTTGGCAAGTAATGAGGCGTTCAGTTCGCAGCTATCGCGTGTTAGCCGAATGCTCTCAATGACGCTTCAGCACGTGCCCCGCCTCGCCGCGATGGAGAGCCGTGATACTTTTGGCACGTAAAAGGAGTCACTTACAATTCCTGTCGCTGGGTCTACTGAGCGGCTGATGGTGTCGACGGCAATGACATGCGGCGTCTTCTCATTCCAAGGGCCATATTTCCGCCAGTTGCTCGTCGAGACCTCCTCCCACGAGTAGTCAAAGTCAATCGTCTGCTGAAAGTACTTCATCGTGTGGTCGTGTGGCGATGGGGAGCTCGGTAGCTGTGTATATATGCGCGCTGGTGTTGGGCGCAAAATCTCGAAATGCGCGAGGTCTGGTGATGTAAAATTGATAAGCCGCGATGGGATTGGTGTGGGCTTGAAGTGGGTTTATGGTGGGCTGGAGGACGTGAAGGGGTGGAAAAGGTCTGGGAAGCTCGGTAAAGCCAGCCAGCAAGCCGTGCGCGATAAACGATCGACGGGGGGGGCGGACGGGATGTGAGCTCAACGTTTTTCACCGCTCGAGCGCTCGACTTGATTGCAGGTTGCGCGTTTGCGGGGGGTTTGGTGAGGTGCGGTGTGAACAAATGGAGAAACGGTGCGCTGGCAAGCAAAACAAAGACAATATAGTAGTATGATTTGTCCAGAGTTAAAAAAGATGCGACTGGGGTTACCGAGACCCTTCTATCCGCGCAAGACTCCGGCAGATGGGCAGAATCTTCGCCACCATGCCCATTTGGGCCTATCACATGCAAGCCGCTAGCAATGGGCCGGCTGAGTCGTGTGCCTCTGTGGCCAATCCAGCCCGACTCTCTCCGGATGACGTCCTGCAGCCAATCACACGCCTCGAGTTGCTCGACGCCGTCGGGAGAGCGCGATGCAGGGCGTGGGGTTCCTGGCGCTTGGAAGGAAATATACAGCCTCATAATTCCCAGTCGGAGTCATCACGCGACAGGCCGTATGCAGCAGGTCCAAAGGCATGTACTCACCATCGACCATGGTGTAATCACGACATTTTCGTAATTCTATCTACCATGCTACTCATATATACATGGTTGGTATCATAACTTTTGATATGAAGCGCCAGAACGCCAGACAATGCTATGCAAAGTAGAAGCAACTATCGCTGCTTATCCAAAACCCCTCAATCTAGCCCCCCAATTCAACCCCACATGTCAGCACCTCTTACAACTCCAGTGCCTTCTGTGCCATTGCCAAGGCACCGTCAAACGTCTTGTTGCCTCCGATGAAGCCGGCGGCGTGGACGAAGACGCAGCCAGGGATGCCTGATACCTGGTCCAATTGCTCATCCCGGACGCCCTTCCATGCGTCGGGAAGGTCTTTGCGGTTCTGAAAGCCGCCGTTCTCCTTGCTGACAGCACGAATGCGCCATTTGCCCTCGGGCTTGTCCTCGGGGAAGAGCACATAGAGGACCTGAGGAGCAACACCCTCGGGCTGGGGCGTCTCCTTCTCCAGTGTGTATAGGTGGTCGGCCCAGGGCATGCCTTCAGGGAGCACCAAGATGCGTCCCTGCGCATCATACTTGAGACGGCTGTCGTAGGCTTGCTTGACCTGGTGGCGGGCAGGGAGCCACGACTCGGCGCGGTCAACGAGCTCGTATCGGAACTGTTCGCCGACAAAGCGAGAGGCCGTCATGAAGCGGCTGTCCTCCTCAGCCTGCTTGGCCTCTGGTGTCTTGATCTCGTCGGAGAGAGGCGACTTGGGGCCATAGTTGTAGCGGTTCACAACACTGGCAATGCTGAAGCCGCGGTCCTCAAACTTCTTCTCGAGCCCCGCCTTCTCAAGGTCCGTGGGGGCAATGACGTTGATGCCATTGTCGTTGGCGTCAAAGGCCTCGATGAAGTCGTTGTAGATTTTCTCATAGAGCAAATCGCGGTCGGGGCCCTGCAGTCCGGTGACAGCAGTGATGATGTCCTTGCCAAAGTGCATGTAAACAAGTCCCGCAGAAGACAGCTTGGTCTTATGGCCGGGGAACACGACGTCAAAGCCACGCTGGTGGTGGTCGTAGCGCCTGGTGTTGTCGTCGTACTCGCCGCCCACGTCCACAACCGTGTGGCACTCGGCCAGAACAGCAGGGTCACGGGTGCGGACAAGCTGCGAGTCGCGGTACGCAGGAAGCAGCTGCAGCATGGACACGGCGAGGGCTTCGTCGGCGTGGAAGTGGCCATTGTGCGTTCCAATCAAGGGCGCATCCGTCTTGAGTCTCTTGGTGGGGTTTTCGGAAGCCATTGTTCGGGTGTATAGAGCGGGGCTGAGCTGTTTTAATAGGCGATATACAGGGCGAACGTTTCTATTAGTTCTTGTGGATGTGTGACAGAATCGGTTTAAGCAATTGATGAGCTGCGGTGGTTGCGGGTAGAGACTTTTGGTGGCAGGCATAGGGTGAGATGGGTGGTCCCGCAGCGGGCACAGTCTTGGCACTTTTCTTCTCTCCGGGCACTAGTGGGGTGCCAGGCTGGACCCAGCAAGCCCATGTCGGCATCAAAAAAAGCTGTGCGCAACAACAACCACAACAGACACAAGACAGACGTCGGCAGCGAGACTGACCGCCGGCAGCGAGAAGGGAGGCTAGAAGAAAAACACACGGCACCGCCTAAACCCGTGCCGTGCCTTCGTCGCACTGGCGTGATTCCAAGATTGCGCACGCGAGCACGCAACAATTCCATCAATACATACACCCCCCGTACATACTACAACGCCCAGCGCCTCGTCTGCTCGCTTGCACAGATCCACCTCCGAGTGCCTCGTCCGCTCCCCTGGTTTTCCGGCGAGGGTTGCCTTCACTTGTCCGTGTGACGGCCAGTCAGCACCAGCCGCCCGCAAAGCTCGAGCACTTAGCGAAATTGACACGTGAAGATAGTCGATAGTCACCATCAGGCCAACCCACCGCCCGCACAACCTCGACCACGCCTGATCCCTCGAGCTTCTCCCCGCGGCCCTGCGCGACCGCTGCGCCGCCAGACTTCATTCCTTGACCGCCGTCGCCCACGTCACCCGCCGGGCTCGTCGTTGCACGAGCTTGGCGACGACGGCATCCGCACATGTGGTCAACAGCAACGAGAGTAGTCTCGTCCACTACCTTTCTCGGCGCCATCATATTCACCATCCCCCTCGCCTTTGACATTGGCGGCCGGACATGCGGCCTGGCCTTTTCCCTGTCCCTCAGCGCCTACTACTTCCTCTACTCGATCCTCCGCTTAGCTACGCCAAACACCTCTCGCTTCCGCTGGTTCCTGTGCAACGTCGTTGCTTGGGCGCAATGGCTGGCCATACCCACGCTGTTGATCTGGAGCCTCAACAAGTTTTCCATCGATGCCACCAATAACTCGGGCTGGGTCGAGCGTACCTTTGGCGGCAAGCGTGCCGACTTTGAGAGTGTGCACGAATGGATATTTGGGACTGAAGGTCTGCTGGAGAGTTTCTCGATTGGTGCCTGGGACAAGACGCTGAGATACAGCACGCCTGTGTTCCAGGTAGCCGAGGGTTTCTGCAGTCTCTTGGTTATTCAGGCTGCAGGGCAGATTACACGATGGGTGGTGAACCGGGAGCGCGGCGACAGCTGGATGGTAAGATTTTTCACAGCATTATACTGGAGGTTGCTAACATTAATGTCTGCAGATTGGCCTCCTCATCACCTCTGCCTCTATCATCTCAACCTCTGTCTACTTTTTGTGGCGCATCACCACGTTTCCCGAGATTAGCAATATAGATGCTATTTTGATTGGCGTCGCCATTACGACTGCCAGCTACCTCGGTGGCTGGGGCATTGTCAGCGCACGAGGTAACCCGGTTGAATCCTCGCTTTTGGTGAGTTCTGGTCCCTTGATACTGCTGGTCCTTGCTAACTCCCAAAGTTCGCCTATGTTACTCTCTGCATCTACCAAATCTTTACCGACTACCAGCCATCTCCAGGCTCCGTGAGTGAATCCAACGTCTCATCCGAGCCTGCTCTGCCTCCACTACCACCGATTATCATGGCTTCGTACACGACACTCCTTCACGCCCTTGGTTCTCTCCCCACCATTGCCCATACCGGCTTCAACCTCATGGTCGGTGCCATTATGACCATTACGCCCTCGGTCATCATCTCCCTGGCCTACCGCGTATTTGTCATGTACGCCGCAGCTCGCATCATACCCGCCATCCGAGAAAGCGGGGCACGCGCACTATCGCAAGAACCCAGCCTGGACGACGACGACGAAACGTCCAAGATTCTCGGTTTCCTGACATGGTTTAGCCCCAGCATCATCATTGCCGTCTACACTAGTCTCCTTATGCAGCACTTTGCCAGTGGAAACGGTAGCGACGGCAGTGCGGTGACGGGCGAGTGGTGGACGAATCAGGGCGGTGATGCAGGCGGCAACTTTTGGCGATGGATCAATCTCGGCATTACCATGGGTCTTTATGCGATTGAGCTGAAGATTTCGAATGCGGATGATGATGGGAGGTTAACGAGTCACTGGAAGGTTGACTAGTGGGGTATATGAGGCGGGGGAGGAAAGACGGGGATGCCTCAGGGTTGGAGAGAGAGGGTAGAGATGGGATCTGAATAAGTTCAGACGACGAGGGGGCAAGCTGCGCAGATGGTGTTAAAAGGAGGAAGTGAGGGGCATGCTAGAGAGAGCACGAAGAAGTTCGCCTTGGTTGGAGAAATGACACTTGGCGTGTGTGTATGCGCAATGGCTAGGTCATTTTGAGGAGAGAGAGAGAGAGCAAGGAGAAGAAGAAGCTGATTCACCTCTTCTTTCTTTGACCTGCGGTGGATTTTCCTTGGCCGTTTCCGTTTCCTTCATCTTCATCATCATCTTTTCTTTCCTTTTTCCTTTTTTTTCTTTCTTTCTTCATCTTCCATATACTACTACCCTACTTTTAGCGCGGCATTTTTTCAGATACCCCAAAATTTGGATCGTAGTTGGGAAATCCCGTTCCTTTTAGCTTCTTTCTTCCTTTCTTGTATTATCGTGGCTCCTTTGATTCTTCCTGATCTCTTTTTCCTTGTTTCATTTTGCAAGGGGGGGAGGGCGTGGTTGATGGTGTTGGTTGAGTGGTGTGGGGGGTTTTTTTTTGTATAGTAATTTGGAAGA
>JAODYD010000016.1:339888-666177 GCA_026262445.1 Bipolaris bicolor | reverse complement strand
GGTGGGTAAGTGGGCATGCATTTCGGTGTTTTCTTTTACTTGCATTAGAAAGATGAGAGGGAGAAGGGGGGAATGGGGTTAATCGCATCATCTTCTTTATCTCCTCTCTCTTGTCCTTTGTTCTGTATTTCTTACCGCGTGTCAACGGTGCAATGTCGAAAATTACGTATTCTTCGTCTATACCATCCATCTTTTTCATCGTCATCTCTATCATCGCACCAAACACCCCCCCCCCCTCTCTCGTCGTTTGTCTATCCCCCCGCGCAACCCCCTCGCACTCGTACGAACCACCTTTCCAAGGATCTCCACTCTGCCCTACCCTTGCATCCCTGTCTCTCCTAACCATCCCCCTGTCACTCGCGACTCACACTACTCCCATCGGGCAAATATCGGCGGGCAATTCCCTTTTCCTTCTACTGTGGTCATAGCCGCGTATCCACTTATTTTTTGGTGGTAATGTCTCCAACGGGAAGCGGGTAGGATAGGGTAGAGAGGGAGAAGGGGGTTACTCCAATTTTTATTTGGCTGATGATGGCGCGCTTGGGGGAGAGTGGACTCCAAGTTGCGTGCTGCGCGCTACGCGTGTGCAAGGTGTGGTGAGGGGAGCGCAGGGATAGGGAGCGAGTGGGGATTTGGAAGCGGGGACGGTGAGGGGGGATGTGAAGGGTGTTGGGGGTGAGATGATGTTGTATGTGAGAGAGAGGGGATTAGCTTTTCCAACATTCGTTATCAGATCATCTTCAAAGCATGCATGTCGGGGAGTCTCATGGATCGTCATGTTATGGTTTTTTGGAGTAGTTCTTTTTCCCTGGGGACCGACGCATGAACGTTGTGTGGGTGTGGAGAGATGGAACGATTGTTAAGCGCCGGGGCGTATGTCGAATTAGGATTAGATGCTTGTTTGTGTAGATGGGATATGTGTGCATGTGTGCTGGAGGGTTACATGGAAGGGTAGGTAGGTGGGATGGGTAGGGCGCGTAGGTGAAACGGTGTGTGGGGTGATGTTTGCAAGTGGTACGTAGGTAGACGACGTATGATGGGAAGATGAGAGAGACGTGATAAATAGGTGGGCTTGTTAATGGGCTTTGTTGCGAGGATGCAGATGAGTTTGTGCCTTGGCTTGAAGGTGGTGATGTGCTTTGGTCAAGGGTCGGAGTATTTGTAGAAGCTGTCTCACGTTGTGTTTATGGAAGGAGCATTGTTTACACCGGCTCCTGCTGTTTCGACAACGACATGTTCGTACTGTCCGTTTGGAGAAGGACCCACTTTTGTATAGTTTCAACATGGTAAGAAGCCAAGGGCATACTTCGGCCTTATGCATATGCACCTCATTTTACCATGTACTTTGCAGTATCTCGTTGCGTCTCGGTGCAGTTATACTTGCCAATTCTTCCACCACAACCATGAAATTGACTTTTTTAGAACTCTATTAATGGATCGAAGGCTACTAGTATGTTTTTGGTATAAGCTGTCATGGTTGAAAGAGGCAATCCGCCCTACACCGCCAGAGTAAGTTCAAAGGATTTTGAGTTTTCGCCACAGCGATGACGGCCATCTCGTCTAAGTATGGTGTGCAGTGCGGACCAGGCGAGCATTGGGCAGGTCGATGTAAGTAAGATGGGAGAGTTGTACACATGTCATCTTGACCATTCTGGGCAAGCAGTTGATTGTGTGTGGAAGTGAGAGCGTGTGATGTTGGGCAGCGGTTGAATCGAGTATAGCACGCTGCACGGCATGTGGACCATGTCTGGATAATGCCGCAATATTTTGCCGAGGGCGAATCCTACAGAGTGATTATCGGTGACGGCAGATGTGCAAACCTGCTCGTAATCTTGGTGGTGGGCAGCGGCGGTATATGGAAGAAAAGTCGGCTCACGGGTAGTGGGAGCTGTTGGCCAGAGCTTCGCTTTTTGTGCTAATGGGTGGTTGGTGGACGTGCGCCGAAGGAGGGTTCAAGGCGGGCCGAAGAGTGATCAAGGGCGAACCTTTGTGTTTAAAGTAGGCGTAAGCATGTAAGTAGATGGATATGCATGTGTGCCGAATGGGTGGCGCATGACATGTTTGGAAGGGTGGATGCATCATCTTGGACACGGAAGAAGAAGCTCCAGAAGCGATTGGGGGGTCTGGTTTGGCTGGGACGGCATGTGGCGGCGTAGGGCGGCGGACGACGACGTTGGCGACAAGCGCGTATGGGTTCCGCGCTTCCGTTCGCTACTCGAGTCAGACGGCAGAGCGGAAGGATGAGACGGAAAGGCGAGGAGCTGACTGAGCATCTAAGCCAAGGGGCGAGCCTGTTTGGGAATCCGGCGCATTGGAATCCAAGCTGCACAGCAAAGGAGACGATGCCGTGCGGCGCAGTCCCCGTGGTTTGTCTGATCGCTAGCGGGAACGGAACGCGCCGCGAGAACCACGGCGACGGAGTGGTGGGTTTTTTCTCTGGTGCAGTGCAGGGCATATGCCGTGGGTGGCAATGGGCGACGATGCGTTTGTACGAGTACGTACCTACGACATGGTGATACACATTCTCTCGCGACACGGCGACGTGCCCGACAAACGGCCGCGCTTAACGACGAGGCTTTTGGCTAGCCGTGGCATGGAGAGGCGGCGCGCGCTGGTCTGTGATTGGGCAGAGGCTACAGTCGCTCAGCATACCATGTGTCTGCAACCCCAAGCGGACTGGCGCAGGCTAGCCGAGGCAAACGAACAGGCCTCTTGCGCGCTGGGCGCTGGGCCATGACTGCTCCAACCTTTTTTTTTCTGGCCCGTCTGGCGCGCGGGTTCCTGGAGCGCAGCAGAGTTTGCAGCAGAGGCGCCCGCGGGTGAGCGAGGCCGACGGTGAAGGCGAGGGGGGGAGTGGGAATAACAAAAGTATATACTTGGCACGAGACGGGCCGGACAGCCAACCATGCGGCGTAGGGCAGGAATGGCAGCGGCGGTATGTATGGATGTGGGTTTGGTATGAGGCACACGCACCCTCGACGGAGCTCTGTGGTAGCACATATGGCGCAGAGTGGACGGGCGTAGCGGACGAGGGCGTGGAGCTCATAAATGAAACACGGCGAGACCCATTGAGCGCCTTCTTGTTTGGTGCTGGGCTCTTTGGGCTGGCTCAGGGCAGGCGGTTAGCAGGAGGCTGTGCTGTGCTGTGCCATGTGTGCCATGTGTGCCATGCCGTGATGGAAGCGCGCGGGATGCTGGGCGATACGCAGGCACCGATCTGATGACGACGCAGCCGGGCCTGGTGATTTGCAGGCGGACAGACGGGCAGGCGGGCAGGCAGGGCGTTGGCCGGTGGCGGCGGCGGGCAGGCAGGACAGCAGCAGCAGCCCGAGCATGTAGCAGCCCAGCAAGGCCCCTCAGCCAACAGCCAACACGCCGCAGCCAACACGCCCGAGTGCCAATGCCGTGTTGTACGACTGACATGCACACATCCAGCCCGTGCATGGCTCTACAGACTACACACGTCTTTGCGGGCGTTGGCCGCGCCTATGCGGCATTGTCGCGCGTTTGAGCCCGCCCCACCCATTCACACCAATCACAGCCTGCCTGGGCGGTGCGGTGGGCCCTGCCCGCCGCCTAGCCGCTTTGGTCGATGATCCATCTGTGCCACCCTTGCGGCCTCTCCACCAGCTCTACCCTCCTCTACACCCACGAAACGGCTGTAGGGCTGTAGACGCGACTTTTCCGCCAAAAAAACGTGGTAGAGACCACAATGCAGGGTCTATATTCCCCAGATATCGCGAAAACCGCGTCTCGGGACCCTCTGTGCGCTTCTTGCTGCTCTCTTCCTCGCCGCCCGGGTGGGCAGATAAACGCGGGGAGCAGGGGCGTCTGCACGTCGGGCCAATGGCAAGGGCCCGACCGGGGGGGAGCGCCTTCATCCTGGCCGGGCCACCAGCACAAGGAGCGAACAGCCGCCCTCTGTTGCAAGCCTGCCTGCCTGCCTGCCTGCTGCTAGGCCTGTTGCTCATCCGCTGGCAGCAGCCCTCCCACATCCGCCCAGCGCCAGCGCCTTATACTTACTCACTCTTGGGCCCGCCATGGAAAAGGCGCACCAGCTCCCGTGGCTCTGCTAGCTAGCTCCATCCAAGGAGCCGCTCCTCCATCCAAACCTGCCACATCCCTCCCGCTCTCTGGACCATCATCACTACTGCTCCCGCCCGCACAACTGCCACTACTTGACATCCCCCCTCCCCGCCATCACACCTGCCACTATCACGGGCACGTCCCGCCACCACCCCCATCCCATCCATCCATCCATTCATCTATCCATCCATCCATCCATCCACCGCCATCGCCTGCTCAACTCCCTCTCGACTACCCATACCGCCAACTGACCGGCACCACCAAGAAAAAGGATCCCTCCGTCCCATTGTCCATCCACCAGGCGCCTGCATTGTGCACCACGATACACACTGCCCGCCAGCACCAGCGGCCGTGCCGTGGTGGCTCGCCTCTCTGCGTCACCCATCACAGTAGTCTCTTTCCACCGTCTCGAAACTTGATCAAGTCCCTTCGGCCAAATTTGATATTGCGCCTCGGACATGTCGACCGTGCTGCATATGCCTGCCTTTAACACCGCTCCCCATGGGCCTGCCTTTACATCGGTGAATGGTCCCTCGTCTGTGAGCCCCACCGACGAACAGAAACCACCAATTGTTGCCAAATCTTCTACCTGGAGTCCGGCCTCGCGGGGCCAAGAGACGAGCTACCACTCTCCCAGAAGTGACACCAGCCCCTCCACCGTCAGCAGTAGAGACAGGTCCCCCGAAAGCGTCAACAAGCGCAGGCGGTCTGCCTCGGAAGAAGACAATATCGCTCGCCGGAGTCCGGGCGAGTTGGTCCCCGGTTCACGCCAACTGCCACATCCTTTCCACCCTATGAGCCGCGAGACGCTCACCACCATGGATGCACCCCCGCAGCAGAATCTTCCGCCACTAGGTCGTCCCGATGCCGAGCGACGCTGGCAGACGGAGCCCCGTGAGCTGCCTCACACCGGCCACCAGCACTTTGACCACCGGGATCCACGTCCTGCTGAGCCCGTCCGCCCCAGCATCTCGTCAGACTCGCATGCTCGCATGGGCAGCGCAGGCGAAGCTGAGCTCGATGACACGAGCGCCACTGAAGTCACCCGCGCTGGTGTTCAAGTCGAGCTGAAGAAGCGAAAAAGAGTAAGCAAATTCAGCCCCCATTTCTTAGGCACCAGCTGACTGTCTGTAGCAATTTGCCAATCGCACCAAAACTGGCTGTGGCACATGCAGGAGGCGAAAGAAGAAGTGCGATGAAGCAAAACCAGAGTGTTAGTCTCAACTGTTTTCTACCAATTCCCCCCCTGACATCAACCTAACCTTACTCAACAGGCAACAACTGCACTCGAGGTGGCTTTGTCTGTGAGGGCTATGCAAACAAGGTCCCATGGACAAAGAATGGGCCTGCAAAAGCCCCGCCTGCTCTGCAAGCAAAGGAGAGGCTATCTGCCATACCAACTTGTCCAGGTTGTAGTCGACCTCACATCCCACACTGCGCGCCTCACTCCACTGAAGCCGCTTATCCACCACCAGACATTCGCTCAGCAAACGGCCAGGACCGCAAACCATGGAGCAACTGGCCCGAGCCCACACCACCGCCACCGCCGCCAGTTCGAGCACCTTACCCACCAGAGGGTCCTCCATCAGGTCCTGTGCAGTATGGACCACCTCCACCAAGCCAGCACGAGAGGCACCTGAGTCATGAAAATCAAGCACCACCTCCACTACAACAGCCACTTCATCAACACAGCTCTCGTGTTTACCACCACACTCCTCACACCATGAGCCATATCCCTACCAGCAGTCCTGCGCCCGCACCTGCGCCCGCACCTGCACCCGTCCTGTAAGTAGTCATTGCGTTCTAGGTCTGCGACCGGTTTGTTCGTTGGCATGCTTGCACCACATGATTGTGTTTTTCAACATGCACCAGAAATATCGGGATGTTTGCTGACAACATATAGAGCTTCCAAGGCTGTCGTACAACCACCGCAGCAACATCATGTGGCCCACCAGCACTCTCGTCCCCCTCCGCCATTGTCCACTAATATACCTCCTGCACAGTCACCAGTACGCTTTCCACCGGCTTCCTCGATGCTGTATAAATCCGAAAAAGACAAGATGCTTGCAGGGGAACCCTTTCTCCCTTTTGATAGGATCCTAATGGACGAACGTCACCAATGCATGGGAGCTCAGCAAAATTTCAACAACACAGCTTATGCCACGAACCAATTCTCAAAGCAGACAAGGGAGGGTCTTTTCAAGACTATCCTGGCAGCGAGATGGATTCCACGCCGGAAAGACGCCAACGATGTTATTAGCCACTTGGGCAGCAACGTCTTTGTTGCCGCGCCGTTTACCTGTGATTATGGATACCACCTGAACATTGCCGAGAATGTAGTCATTGGTTCCGATTGCCACCTTCACGACTCTGCGAGAATCTGCATTGGGAGAAATACCAAGATAGGCGCCAGGGTCACAATACAGACGCTTAAGACGCCGACCGACAACAAATCACTCAAGGGCAGCAACGGAACAGAGATTGCACAGGAGGTGCACATTGGCGAAAATGTCTACATTGGCGACAACTGCGTCATCGAGGCAGGGGTCAAGATTGGTGAAAACACAATTGTGCGCCCAGGCTCGGTAGTCTCTCACGTATGTAACAGCCCACGATGATTTGCAGTATAGACACTGACTTTTGACAGACGCTACCCCCCAACTGCGTGGCTCAGGGCAACCCTGCTAATATACTTCCTAATTGACTCTGATTGATCAGTGAACGAACTTGATATACTCGGCTGCTTGTCAAGCAACCGACTTCCTACTGTAAAGACGCTGAACGCTTTCGGCACATTTCACGAATGACTTTAATGTCACATTACGCACCACCATGTGGGGGTGCCTGGAGTTATTGGCGTTTCACAAACCGGAGGATACCCATTGCTACGCGTTCTTGTGTTTTTTTTGTGGGTTTTGGGATATGAGGCGAGTTTATGGTACATGGTGTACGTAAGGAAACGGGTGGTATCTGACGTCTCGTATTGTATCTTGGTACCAAGCCTGCTGGACAGGGCATTGCTCGAAAACGCACCAAAAATATACTCGTCTCCTCAATTGCTCTAAACAGACGTGTACATATGATCATGCATGACTCGTGCCAGCCACTAGGCTACAAAGGCGAAATGCACTGGTTTAGCGTATTGTTGGGAGGCTGAACGCTGCTTCACGTGCGTAACGTGATCCGTGCGCCCGATTCTGAGAGAGGGCCCGCGCGGGTTTGCAAAATGCCCGCGGCGAACATCATCAATCGCAGTGCCACAACCACCAGCGAGGCAATTCCCGGCCAACACACCACACCAATGCCACCCAAGATACCTCTAAATAGGGGTCTCCCACCCCCACCTCAATTCCTGCTTCCCAGCACAACAGCGCGATGTCTCCTGCACCAAACACCTCCCACATGCTCCCTCGCATACACCTCGATCCGCACTATCAAATCCACCTTCACCCCCCAACCCGACCGCTTCGCACACCACCCCTCCAAACCCGCCTTAAACAGCACTTCGACAGCCGCCCTCGACCGCAAAGCCCACAGCACGCCCCTCCGCACGGGTCTCCTCGCCATAAAAAAAGGCATGACATCGCTCTACGACACCGAAACCGGGAAACGCACCGCGTGCACCGTCCTCCAGTTCGACCGCAACCAGGTCGTTGCGCATAAAAGACGGGATTCACATGGTTACTGGGCTGTGCAGATTGGGGCGGGGCAGAAGGAGGCCAGGAATGTGACAAGGCCGATGCTGGGCCATTTTGCGGGCGCGGGCGTGGCGCCGAAGAGGTGGGTTGCCGAGTTTAAAGTCAAGGGCGAGGAGGGGTTGCAGGTGCGTGTTGGGGAGTCAGTGGGTGCTGGGTGGTTTAGAGAGGGGCAGTGGGTGGATGTTAGGGGGGTGGGGAGGGGGATGGGGTTCGCGGGTGTAAGTTTTCTTTTTTTTATCTTTGCTTGATGGGAGGATATATGCTTGATGAGAGTATATTATGGTGGTGGGTGTGTTGAGAGAGGGAGAGGTGACTGACGAGAAAATACTTAGGGTATGAAACGACATGGCTTTGGCGGTCAACCTGCTTCCCATGGTCAATCGCTCATGCATCGTGGTATGGGATCTGCGGGTGGATCTCAAGGTTCGGGTTCTCGTGTTCTGCCTGGCAAGCGTATGCCGGGGAATATGGGGAATGAGAGTGTTACCGTCAAGAATTTGAGGGTGTTGCAGGTGGATGAGGCGAATGGGGTTGTTGTTGTTACTGGTATGTTTTTTTCTCTCTTTATCTTTGGGGAGTTTTTTTTTTGGATGTTGGGAGATGACACGTTGATTTATTGACTAACAACATCACAGGTTGCGTACCTGGTCCTAAGAACCAAATCATCCGTGTTCAAGATGCCCTGGGTAAACCATGGCCAGAGGGTCCCATGACCACTGCTGAACTTGCGCCTCAAGAGCTTCTGGCGGCTGTTGCTGATGCTGCTGCTAGTGCTGAGGCCACTGAGGCTACCACTACTGCTTAGATGTATGAGTATGTCGAATGAGAAGGAAGGCATTGTATCATATTATGCGATTGAGGCGTTGGAAAATGCATCTTGTCTGGGCAAAATCAGCGTGCATATACGTGGAGTGGAATCGATGTAGAAAAAGTGTACATTGATACCGTCAGACTAGGAGAAGAAAAGGAGAAACATGAACATGATTGAATCCGTATTCAGCCATTGTGTAAGAAAAAAAAGTTTCATAACTCATTATTCCCATCGCTAAACTAAAAAAAAACATGCAAAACAGAATAAAAAAGCTCAAAAAGATCATCATCTATATCCCCACTCCACCCTCCCAATACCGTCTACCCCCCGTTGTCTCGCCCCTATTTCCAACACCCCACCCTTTACTATAACTATGCTCTTCTTCCTCTTCATCTTCTTCCCTCACTCGCTCACGTGCACTATACATCTTACCCCTCGCGTACCTCCCCCTTCTATCATCGACATGATCATCATCATCATCATCACTAGAAACATAATCACTTCCCTCTCCCACCCCATTATCATCACTGTACACCGCTCTCGGTTCGTACTTGTCGTCGTCTGAAAAGTGGCGACTTGCATGTTCTTCTTCATCGTCGTCGCTGGGAAGGTAATCGCTTCCCTCGCCGATCCCATTGTCGGAGCTGTACGATGAACGGCGGTGCGTGGTAGTCACTACGCGGCTGAAGGAAGGCGGGGAACGGTGTCGAGGAGGAGAGGGAGAAGGGGAGATGTAAGATGGAGCGGTGGATGGGGCACGTGAGCGAGAGCGAGAACGGGAGATGTAGGAAGGGGTTGTGGATGGGGGACGAGAAAGATAGGAGCGCGTGGTCGATGGGTCGCGACCTAGAGAATCCGCGTCAGAGTAATGTGCAGTATCTCGAGTAAGCATTTTGTAGCTTGGACGACGCTCGTAGCGGTCGAGTCGGCTTTGGCGGGGGGGTTGGCTGAAGCCCGTGGTGCGCTCAGGAGACGACGCGTACGCATCGTCTTTGTACCGGTGGGAGCTGCGATACCAAGCTACGGATGCGTCACTGGCGGCCTCGAGTCGCTTGCTCTTTGCGCTGCTGCTGTTTCGACGCGAGGGAATGTATGTTGCAGGGCGTTCCCTGGATACACTGCTGCGGCGTGAGCGCAGGCTCCGGGCATCGTCGCGGTCCTCGTCGCTTGAGTAGGCACCGATGGGGCGAGCGGTGTGCTTGATGTCGAGGGCGCGGAAGCGCTCGAGAAATTGCCTTGCTTCGTGGAAATTGTCGAGTTCATGCGGCTTGAGGGGCTTGAGGCGGCTGCCACTACGGCTACGGCTACGGCTCCGGGCCCGCGCTGTGTCGTGCTTGCGGTCCCAGTTGCTGCTGGTCAGGTCGGAGTCGCGATGGTGATGGTGCCGCGGTGGATCATTGTTGTAGTCTTTGGGAGCAGCACGGCGTCGACGCGGTGGACTATCTCGATCATAGGATTTAGGGCCAGGGCGTTGGAGCGGTGAGCTATCGTCGGGTCGATATTGGGCGTATGCACTGTTGTACTCTGGTGTTTCGTCGTCGTCGTCGTCCACAAAGGCGCCGGGCATACGACTCGCCGGCGTAGCAATATAATCATCTTCTGTCCGGGCGGACTGTGCAATATAATCCGAACTAGGGGACGGGGTCTGGTACCGCGCGGGCCATTGTTGGCGGCGACGCGGGGGAGTTGTGTAATATGATGGCTTGTTATTAGTCCCTCGTTCCCGGGGGCTGTACGGCGAAGTCATCGGAGAGGGCCTTTCATGATACCGTGCAGGACTTGGGGTCGGCTCCGGATCCTGCGAGTTGATGTAGTCGTCCGAGTCCGAGTACACTGGCTCGGAGATGTAGTCTGACGACCAAGATGCAGCAGGGCGTTGGAGGGGTCGAGATGATTGGCCGGGGTAGCGGTGTGGTGCGTTGTACTGCTTGGCCTGCGTTCTACCATGATGCTGGCTGCTGCCATATGTTCGGTGGGCCATCCAGGATGCGTGTGAGGCGCACGCTGGCTGCACAGTTCCAGCTACAATGACGTTCTCCTGGGTTGGTGGGTAAGGACCGGCGTGGAGATAGTGCTGGGTTCAGGGTTGGTCGGACCCGGTCGGTTGTGTTGTTTGGCAACCGACAGGGCCTTTGCCGACACGTGGTCAGGGCTCAGCCGAAGGCGTACCACTAGTCCCGCCTTTCTGGTCCAGGCCACTCTCTATTGGAACAACCTCCTTCTCCATCCCTTGTTGCCATCTACCCACTGCCGCATCGCCAAGAAGTGCATATTGCACGAGATTCGACATTAAGTACTCGAAGGGAATTCGGACCTTTTTGCTCTCCCATGAATCTATACACGACTGACCTTCTCCTGCCAGTCAACACTAGCGACCAGAGCACTATCGAGTGGACAGACGACACACAAGCCACTACTATATCCACCAAGTTCAATTCGACAAAAGCCTCGGCCTGTACATATCGTCAAATCTACTTGGTGCATGTATCTCAACACGTGATCTTTCACTGATCAATGCTGTTTCACGTCGCATATGGCATCATGTTCGATCATTCTACCTATCGGAAAGGACGGTTCCAAATAAATCCGCATCTTGTGTGCCTCCAGGAACCCTACGTCTTGAACTGATCAGCCTCGTCATCTCAACCCTGATAGGGCTAATATACCTGTTCCTAGCTAAACTCGACCAGGAATGGCTATGTGGGGTCACCACCAGCCGCCTCATGCTGACATGAAACACCAACATTCGCTCGCCTCCCAATCCTGTCCCGTGCCAAGCCACGGATGCACAAACATACCCAACGCCTGTCTGCATCCGTTTCGCGGCAATCCCAATGTCCGCAGCTCGTCAATCTTGCACTGCTCGCAGCGCACTTGCCTCCATGGATCCTCCTAATCGAATCATGTATCCTTGACTCCAGAATACTGGTAGAATATTCCTCCGGAGCGCAAGGCGCGACTCATGAGTTTGATGCGTACCCCTACCCGGTGATGAACGGGTCCTCAGGACCCAGTATTCACTCCCAGGGAATGTTTCTCAGATTGGTCTGTGGGGCTTGCTTCGAAACAGCCTCCTCCGAAGCCCGTCTATTATAAAGATGGGACTGGATCTGCCACCATGGAAAACCATCACAATAGCATTGTCTTTCACACTCTTTCTACTTCTTTCATCTGCACATTCTTTTTTTCTAAGCAAACTGTGTTTGCTATCCACTCTCTATAGTTTTTGCATCAACAAGAATTGAACTATGAAGTACTCTCTCTTTGCCGCTGTTGCGGCAGCTCTCGCTACTGTTGTCAGCGCTGCTGATGGCGTTAAGGGTGCTGCTGAGGGTTTCGCCAAGGGTTCGTCAACTTTTGCATTGTTTCCAGAATGTAGACTTATACGTGAACAGGTGTTACTGGTGGTGGCAGCGCCGCCCCTGTCTACCCCAAGACCAACGCTGAGCTCGTTAGCTACCTCGGTGATAGCCAGGCTCGCACCATTGTCCTCACTAAGACTTTCGACTTCACTGGCAGTGAGGGCAAGGCCACCTCTGCTGGTTGCCGTCCCTGGGGAACTGGCTCCGCATGCCAGATCGCCATCAACAAGGACGGATGGTGTGACAACTACCAGAAGACCGCGCCCAAGGTCCCCAGCATCACCTATGACAAGGCTGGTGTCATTGGCATCACTGTTGGCTCCAACAAGTCTCTTGTCGGCCAGGGCAACAAGGGCGTCATCAAAGGAAAGGGTATCCGCATGGCCAACGGCGTCAAGAACATCATCATCCAGAACGTTCGTTTCACCGAGATCAACCCTCAGTTCGTCTGGGGTGGTGATGCCATCACCGTCGACGGTGGTAAGTTGCAATCTGTATTCAAACTCGCACCCAGTATCTAACAGAGTGATTATAGGCGACATGATCTGGATCGACCACTGTACCACCGATCTCATTGCCCGCCAACACATTGTCCTCGGTGAGAAGGCTTCCGGCCGTGTCACCATCTCCAACAACGAGATCAACGGTGCCACCGCCTGGTCCGCTACCTGCGACGGCCACCACTACTGGGGAATCTACCTCACCGGCAGCAACGACATGGTCACCCTCAAGGGCAACTACATTCACCACACCTCTGGCCGCTCGCCAAAGGTTGCCGGTAACACTCTCCTCCACGCTGTCGGCAACTACTTCTACGCCAACTCTGGCCACGCTTTCGAGGCCGACGGTGGTGCCAAGATTGTCGCTGAGGGCAACGCCTTCCAGAACGTCAAGGCTGCGTCTCAGTCTGGTCTTGCCGGCAAGGTCTTTGCTTCCGGTGGTGCCGCTTGCAAGAGCGGTCTTGGCCGCAACTGCGAGGCCAACGTTTACGGTGCTTCCGCTGCCATGGCTGGCTCTGACACCAGCATCATTGCTGGATTCTCTGGAAAGAACATTGCTGCTGCCGTCTCCGGTGCCAACGCTAAGAACGTTGTTAACACCGCTGGTTACGGAAGGGTCTAAATTATTCCTTTTACCCCCTGGAATTAGGAGTGGATCCGTGTGGAGAAGTTGTGAAGGTGGCTGAGAAGTACTGCCATAGACTCTATTCTTCTGTAAATAACTTTTTTTTAAACTATCGCTTTAGGCGATCGGTAAATACATTGTATTTGTTGAACAAAACAGAATCCCCAGTCTTTTCTTGCTTGTTTCACTTGGTGATGCCATAGCCCTGTTGTTCTCGATCCTTTACTTGAAACAAACGTCCACGGGTACCTTGCAGCAGAAGGCTGACCGTGCTGGAATCCACTAGTAACAGGGGGGACGTTAAGTGGGTAACACCGGCAAAAGTGGTAATTGATGGCCTATGTAATGAAAATAGACAAAACACCTTGTGTGCATAAAATGCACTATTTTGCATAACCCTGACTTTTCCCATCTATCGCATTTTTTACTTTAGGCTCCTATCTTATTTCTCAATGCTAGTCTATTCAATGCTGACCTCTGGATCTTTGATTGCATGCCAAGGATCACCCCTCCTAGCCCAATTACCATTCTGAAACACTTCCGATTTCCATTCATCCACGCTCAGCTCTCTCATCCCTTGCACCCGTGAAATACAACAAACCGGCTATACTTGCACCACCTGTTTTCGCTCCCCCTCCACCTTGTCCCGAACACCCCCTCTAAAATTAGCATATCAGGGTGCTTCCTAGTAGCTTTAATATTCCGACATCTATAGTTCGTTGCATGGCTTTTAAAATTAGACGTATGTATGTTGTTATACACTTGGGCCACGGGCCTTTTTGGGGCCAACCGGGCGGACGGGTACGGTCCGTTTAGGGGTTGTGTGCGATAGAATGTTAGCATCTTTGTGTAGTAAGCCGGAGGGAAACTGGGGAGGATATTGGAGGAATGAGGTTTTTCCGTGGATACATTAAGAGAGAATGGTATTAGGATCTGCGGGTTTTGGAGGAATGGTTGTGAGTATTGATCAAAGTAGTTTGGGGATGGAAGCATGTTATTGTTTGATTGGCAGGATAGATAGGAATCCCGTAGCTTTCTTCGGGTTGGGGGTTGAGAAAGATTGTGAGACTGACGGTTGTGCGATTGGGGTGGTGATGCGAGGATGCGTTTTGCGCAGTTGATTTGATTTGATGTACTAAACTGAGTAACTGCTGAGTTTCTTCTTCTGACACCACTCTACCGCCCTTCTGCCTCTTCGAGACTGAGCGCACGCCTTCTACAGACAAGAGAGATGAAGAAATTGATATGTAAATAGACTAGATATTGCCTGTACATCAAAGCGCTTAGCGTTTCCAGATCTTGAGTCTGTGCACTTTCTGCTTACTTACTGTGTCGAGTGAGTGGATAACTCCCGGTGGTAATTCTGCGTAATCTCTGAGAAAATAGCCATTTGTAGATTCGGATCCAGTGTGTCTGTGCTGATGGCTTCTGGTCCACTGCTGCGGCATTTGTCGATTCCGTTGAGGTATGCTTAGTGTCAGGAGAGCGCTGGGAAATGATCTAATGATCGGTTCTGTAAAAGCATTGATAATCTGACCATAGCTTTTGCCTATATCAATGAAGAAGAGCTGGTTGGCGGGTGAAATGTTGCAGATGAGACGATAGAGTGCGTGCTAGATTTCGGGATACAAATCTAAAATGTTTGAATCATGAAGATTATTTGGTAGATATAATTAACTCTTTCAAGGAGAAAGAGCTGATAAGAAATATATGAAAGGAAAATCCGTTCCCTGTATATGAGCTGCTTGGGTGGTGAGAAACTGACGTTTCGAGCAATCCGCCTCTTACACCAACGATATAATCTGAGGAAGACGGTACCAATGAACAGACTCATTCATTTTGCACATCAAAAAAAATCCAAGAATATGGATAGAGGGGAAAAGGAACTTACTGCCTTTAGGCAAAGATGGGCTGGCATTCAACTTCCCATTTCTCTCTAAACTACTATAAGCTTACTTCGCTTATGCTGCTGCTGTGCACCCCTGAGGGTGTTCTAGCAAGATTCCCCGCCTTCACTAATGGACTCTCGTCGTTATCTAAGTTCTGCTCGAATTGCACATCGAATGTCTGCATGTGGAAGTTGTTCGGTGCAGTGTTCGACTTTTCTGAGCGATTTGCGTCACCGTCTGTCGTTTCTATGATTCCTCCATTACTAGTATGACCATGGCTGTAACTTTCGTAGTCATAGTGTCTTCTGGAGCTTCTGTTCTTTGACTCAAAGACTAAAGGGTATACGCGTACGAGAATTCTCCGAAGTGTGGGCATACACGTGCAAAGAATCCCTACGTCCTGTTCTATGCTAGACCAGTAGATGATAGCAGTCATGTCCCGTGTGGGATTATCGGCATGCTCCAAGTGTACGATGGACTGTAATCTAAGAGCGGAGACAACAGTAACACTGTGGGATATGATTAACACCACGCGCTACAACAAGGTGGCTTACGTTGACTCACAAGGTTCCGACAAAGAACATCAAAGACACGCCCAGTTTTTGACGCCACGATAGCTGGAGATGGATAACTTCAAATAGTGGTATAGCCAGCATCCAAGTATCTAGAACGATGCCGAGAACCGAGTTCGCCCAGTTGATTGCGCCGAAATCGATGCAACTCTTTTTGTTTTTCATATCCCAGGATATCCAATAGAAACCGGGCGGTCGGCATTGGAGGGCTCCACCAAGGATAAACGCAACTGTCCAAAGAGAAGTAAAGACAAGAGTGCTGTACAACAGCTTACGAGTAATATGTCTCGGAAAGATTCGTAGGAGGAAGAGAAGAATAGAAATCTTGACAAGACCAACCTGGAGAAAGTACAGGATTGGGAGAATGTAGGCAGCGCGCCGAAAGTCAGTTATTGTGTCGAATGGTAACGTCCAGATATCTCTACCGAGTCCATCGGGAATGAGGAGTGTGTCCACAAGAACAACAGATGGTATCCCAGTAAGCAATGGAGCTATAATGGCATAGTCGTCCCATCCAGTCTTGGCATCGGAAAATGATTTGAATAGAAGGCGAATGAGCGCGACCACCGCCGTGATGCTGAACAGTGTGATGTTGAGGACCTTCACTTGAGAGCCGATGTTACTGACAGGCGCGCCACAGTGGGTTGAAGATATATTCTTAGCCGCTGGAAGATGAAATTTCAGCTTTACTTCTCAATGGTGTATGTGAGAGATCCCACTGACTTAGACTTTGCTTTGCAGTGCATGTCTCGCGGACACAATTCTCGATCACGCCTTGAAGCTGTGGGTTAGTGCATATGCAACTTTCGTCCGAGCCTGCGCACGAAGACGTTGGTATTAATCTTCCTGTGCATATTCTCTACGGCCGTAAGTAACTACGGTTTGGTATTCGCGGTTCGACCGTACGTACTGCGCATTCGGGGATTGATGCAACAAGAGCAGAGTCTTGTGCGGCCGTCCATGATGTATAGGTTAAAAGCAAAAACAGTATATAAAGTTGCTTCATGTTGGGGCCTTAGTTCTGGAAAGTGGGGCCCTTGACTTTGGTTATAGAAGGCAAGGCCAACATCCTAAGGGGTTAGGTTTCTTTGAGATTCATCTTCGGCATTGTCAGATTGTCACCCTGGCGGTATCAATGGTTCCATACTGTTGGAACTCGGAGGAACCGGCCCGATGGAGATGGTGAAGGTCAACGGAGATGCACCCAAATATGCCGATTGGCTGTATTGGACAAAGCCACTTCTTGATTTGATGGCTAAGACGGTATTTTGAAACTCCTGTAGTATCGATCGGGTTGTGGGGAACGATTTCGTCCCGACGATGGCTGAGTGAGGTTGCGCTATAGACTGTATCAGTTAGCGTAGATTATATTCTGTATAGCCGAGGGGCTATAGCGCAACTCCACACAGCCATAGTCGGTTGACATGCCTACACTACATTACACTTACACACTAGGCCGGCTGGTTTGTAGATTGCGTTTGCCCTAAGCCCCCCTGGATTACAGGGCGCCTGTTTAAAGCCGGAAGCATTGACTTCAGCGGCAACTGCCGTACACAGCATAGCAAATTCGCGAAAGCTATCACCACGAGTGGCATGCAGTGCATTCCTTAAGATTACATTTAGCAGAATTCACAGCCGAATTTACAAGATATCTCTTCTTGAGTCGTGATTAGACCATGCGGAGGCCTCGCAAATTCCGTGACTATCACGTCACAATGTGGAAGCGTGCGTTTGACTGGCAAGTGAGACTCTCAGATTTAAAGTTGTGATGTCCCCCCTAAGACTGAATCAACGAAGTAAGACCGACAGTGGCTGGCTTACTCTCGTGTTCTAGAACGGAGTTCACAAAAACGCGGTTATCTCAGCAGCTGCCAACACAACTACCGAGTTGTGTGGCTTATTTTCTAGTCCCAATCTAGTTCTATGGTTACCAATATAAAGGTTTTTAATAACTCCATCTAATAAGAGGATGAGATGGATCGGAGCAAAATGGAGAGACCCAAGCCTTAGCAAAGTGGGTAGGCTGATAATTTCTTAACTATTAGGGCTATGTAAGGATTCTCTCCCAGTGAAAGATATTCCTTATCAAGGGCTGCAAAATGATCTATCGACTTTCCTATTTGGTCAGTATTCATAGAGTGAGTTGTAAAAAACAATCCCGAAGGTGGAGACCGATTTACCAGCCTAGTCGGGAGACGAACAATACTCCATTGTCTAGAAGCAATTAGTGATGAAAATCACGGCTCTCGATTGTCTATTGCCTTGGCTATTGTTTAGTGCAAGTGGAACGCTTTCATCTTCTCTATAGTCTAAGAAGTCGAAGTAGATGAGTATCGCTGGGGTGACCGAGACAAATCGAAAGGCAGACTATATGCACCGCCAAATCCTGACAACAACAGACAACGGGCCATAGCCTACCCTACTATCCAAAACCAGAGCCACTATACACCCTCTCACAGGTTTGACACAACCCTCTTCACCACCTCTTCCAGATCCTCCTCTTCCAGTCCAAGCAACTCATTCGCAAACCCCTCCCTCTCCTTCCAATCCGCAGCAACAACCCCCCAAACCGCCACAACCTCCTCCCTCGCCTCCATATCCCCCTCCAACATCTTCGGCCTACAAACCTTCAACTCCTCCTCACTCTTCTGCTCAACCCGCTCAAACTTCTCTCCCGTCGCCTTCTCCAGCGCCCCGAGCACGTCCAGCTGCGTCACACGGTGACTATGTACATACAGCAACTTATTCTTAGTCTGCTCCTCCTTTTCCAGCACTCTAACTACCGCCTTGCCTATGAAATCGACATTGGATGCGGAGAACTTGATGTTGCCGCCATCAAGAATATACGCCTTTCGGGCCTTGACGTCGAATTTTAGCAGGCCGCATGTCATGCCCCAGTCGAAAAAGTGGCCAGTGATGAGACTTGTCCAGGTCAGGTTGCCCATGCCGGGTTCGCGCTGTTGGTCCTGCAGCGAGATGAGGTAGTCTCTGACGACCTTCTTGCCCTTCATCAAGGGCAGAATCTCGTTTGTCTTTTCGTCAGCGGAGTCGCAGCTCCCGAATTCGGCGGGCATGACGCGCTTGACGCCTGCTTTGAAGGCCGCATCGATCAGCTTCTTTTGCGAATCCACGTGGCTCCCCGCAATGGTGATGATCAAAGCGTCGATGTTTTTGCTGCGCAGCGCTTTGGCGACAGCATCGACTTCAAGGTCGTCGGGGACAGTGATCACGTTTGTTTTTGGGTAGACGGATTTGGAGGTCTGGCGGTTGAGGACGTAGAGGGAGAATTCTGAGGCTTGGAGGGCGCGCAGGACGGGCGCGCCGAGGGTGCCTGTTCCGCCAATGAGGGCGACGTTGGTTATGGCCATGTTTGTGAGGGATTTGCTGGATTGGGATATAGAGATTTTTGTGGTAATTGTCGAATGTTCGGTGCTCAATGGCCCAGATGTATGTACTGTACTCGTGGGTTGACGTAGTCCGAATTCGGGGCGGCGGCTATCGACGCATAGATACGGTACTTTGTTTGAGTTAGTTAAAGTGATGCTTATGTTTCTGCAGCGCCATATGGATTCAACGTCTTTTCCTACGTCATTGTATGAGATGGAAGTTATTCTGACATGTACTATGCTCCTGTCAGATTTCTGAGCCAATTTATCGTCTCTCGTGGCTGGACCTCTATCACGACCGCATATGATCAAATCGACTACAACGTCTCTATTTTATGGGTAATAGGAGACCTTCGAATCATTCCTTATAATGAGAGAGCTTTCTGAATCCAGCATGCAACCATGCACGCCTCTAGGCTTGTGTCAAGGCAATGCGCAAAGCATGGGTTATCGAGTAACGGAGCCTATGCATGCTGGATGCCAGTAGATCTAGTAATAAGATATATCATTTGCCAAAGAATCAGCGATTTGCTACTCGGCAGCTGCTAAAACGCAATAGTGTATGGGGCACTCCGTAGCCCTACTTGAGCCACTAGTACTCATAGGAATGGTTCCAGTCTAACGATCTGACGTCCCAACATGCACCTCAACAATTTCTTTCGATATCTGCATGGAACCTAGCAGCCGTATTGTGCACAGCAGCATCGCTATTGTAGTTGTGTTAGTAGTGCGTCTTTTTTTCTAGAACAATAGAGAAAAATGAGAACTTACGACCATAGCATATCGATTATTGATGCTGCAACGGGCAGGACCTGCATTGACGATTGTCAATTTGGTTCCAGGTGAACAACTTGACGCTGGGAAGTCGCAATGACCATATATGTTGCACTTCCCAGTCACGGTGCTCGCCCGAAACCCACACCCACTAGCAGTTGAGACAGTGGCGAAGGATAGAAGAAGGATCCATGGATGAATTGCGTTGGGTTTATGTGGTAAATACTTAGGTTGACTGTTCATAAATTCCCAAAAGCTGTAGGATCAAACGTAGATCAGATTGTTAGTCACGTCCATATTTGCGTCTTTATATATTTGTGTCTTCCACTCGCCTACTTCAGGGGGCTTACTACATGCCCTCTGAAGATGCTAGTCTACCTGCTGATGCGCCGAATTGGCAAGAACATGATCCCTGAACGTCAACACAAGCCACAAGCGGGATGATTTCACATAGCAATACACATTGTACAGCAAAACCTTTCGTGCTGTGAGAGCAGATGTAGCAAAATCTTTTCAATGTTCGGTATAACCCTCTTTAGTGCCAGCAACAAGCTGGTCTTTTCCAGTTGGACTACCGAAGGGGCAATAGATCAAGTCCTCCGATCGATGTATCTTATCATCTTCGAACACGATGTGTATACCTTTCACGGTATGTAAGCAACCGATCAATATCCCACGGACCACGCACGGTTGGGGCTTATGTGGCGCATAACAATTAAGCAATGCGCTCATTGCTTATATGTGGAGTAATACGCCGAGTTGCACAGTGCTTCTGATGACAATAGCATCACATTAAGGACGTTCTTGTTTCTATCAAAGAGGACCCGTTGAGGTAAGTTTTATATCGACATAATGGACGACGCTTTTATAGTCAAGTATATCGACGGTTATTAGTAGAAATGTATATCGCAAGGAAGAATACGTTGATATTAGACAGAAACAGCAGGCATGAGATAGAATAACGTAGTCAAATGTTAAATCAAGGGTTGCCGCTATGAATGGCAAGAGACGAAAGTCAGAGTCAGAAGAAAAGGATAAGAAGGAGGATTCAGGACGATAGAATTATGGCGAGAGCCGCCACAGGAAACGAACAGTTGACATAGGTAAATCTGCTTAGGGGTTTGATGGATTCTCCTGATACCGACAGTCATTTGACATGTACAATGTCAAGAGGTGACTTTCAAGCGAGTATTATCCTGTGATGACTTCAGATATAGCCGGTGGATCAACATCACTACAAACTTAATTCTTCACGTGATTCTGCCGAATGAGTCTGAACCTGTAAATTGCACATGCATCGGTCTTGAGCCACAACCGCGATGAAAAATGGCGAGAAGCTGAGCAATTGGGGTAAGAACCAAGCGATTATTCTACTGTAAATATCAGCAGACCAAGGGTCAAAACCTCTGCTGACTTCTACAAGAAAGCAGACCGGTTGATGCATTGAACTACTGGTTACGAAATCATCCTTTCAAATATATGGATACCATCCGTCCCCTACAAATCGCTATCGACAAGCGTACCTGCATCACCCTGCTTGCAGCCTCAACACAAAAAAACCTGTACCAAGGAACCAAACGATCCCTTCTAGAAAAAAATATAACAAGCACACAATCCATGCACAGTCATCTCCATATAATCCTAAGTGATCAATGGGGGGTCCCCCCCCCCCACACACACAAACCACATCCACTGCCCCCTGCCACCCCATTCCCGGGGACCATCCCTGCCCACAACCCCAACCCACCAAGGACCATCAATCTCATCACCATCTCAACCCTCGCATGCGGCCCTGCCCAGCGCAACTCTCGGCGGCATCAAAATAGTCACAATACTAACTCTGAAACTTAATAACCGTCACTTATACACCTCCAGCTGCTCCCCTTGCACCCCACATCTACTTTCCGCTCTCGGTAAAACTTACCCTTCTTCTTTCCCTATTACCGCATCCATCTTACAGCGACGATCCAACACCAAACAAGGGTGCTTATACCCGTTTTGCTTGAAAGGGGGGGGGGGTCTGACTATAGTAACATGCGAGTTTGCTATAGCAAGATGGCGAGTTCCCATATTCACCTACTACCTTTGCTCGCTTGCGCCATGGCAAGGAACGAGCTTGTAAAATCTTCTATTACCAATATCTGCGCACTCTTACATTGCATATAGTAACAACACGGTGCAACTACCTCTTTCGCCCACGGAGGCCACTCCATCATGAAACACACAACAAGCGTACATCGGACATTTGAAAGGAAGTAGGGAAAAAAAAAAACGCGTCGTCGGTTTGGTGTGCTTCGGACCGAACACCACTATACGCGCATCGAGCAAGAAGCGGTACGGGGTTTGGACGAAGAAGAAATAAATAAAAAGTCGTGATGTGACATGAGGAAAATGATGACAAGAGCGGAGATAACAAAAGCAAAAAAAAAGCGCGTATGTCTCATACACAGTACGTAGGTTGGTTTAGGCCAAAGTGGTGAGATGCAAACACGAGCGTCACGCCATCTTACGATGCAAGATGGACAACACACCACCATGGGCTAAGCCCTACGGGCCTGCGCACGGACCCCGTCCACCAGTATGTGGGACTTCGTTCTGCCCGGTAGTCGGGGACGTAGGAGCTTGGCTGTGTGGGGAGATATTTGTGAGGTATATATGTTATAAGAAGGTTTGATCTGATTTTACTTTCAACTTTTTTTTTCTGATTCATCATCTAGGTTTAAAAAGAGAGAGAGAGAGAGAGAGAGGACGTGTGGATTCGACAAACTTTTTTGAAGAGAGTAAAACTCGGGAATCGACATACAAGTACACAGCACACGATTGTTATATTCGGGATAGAAATCATCTTCGCAACAAACAAGGAGGACCAACACAAGAGAAGGGACAAACGACAGAGTTTGAATTTTCCAAACAACATACACACACACACATACTACAGAGATGGCGACACTACAGAATCATCGACCGATGCAGCATATAGATCGGAGGGAGCTATATACCAGTCTCGAGGCACGGATACAATACCTGCATTCGTTTCTCGACTTTAGTTCACGTACGCCTAAACTCTCTCCCCAACAAAAAAGAAAGTTATACTTTGGGAAGCAAAAGACTAACTCTAAACCAAAAATGCAGGCGACATGGAAGCTCTGACGAGCGGGGCCAAGTACATCAAAGCGCTCATCCCCGCGGTAGTCAACATTGTGTACAAGAAGCTTCTGCAGTACGACATCACGGCACGGGCGTTTGAAACACGATCGACATCGTACCAGGGGCGCGTCGACGTCAGCAACCTCGACGAGAACTCGCCGCAGATTCTGTACCGCAAAATGTTCCTGCGGGGCTACCTAAACAAGCTGTGCAGCGACCCGTCGACCATGGAGTTTTGGGAGTACCTGGACAAAGTAGGCATGATGCACGTGGGGCAAGGGCGGGCGCATCCGCTGCACGTCGAATACGTGCACATTGGCGTGACGCTGTCGTTTGTCCAAGACATTATCACGGAAGCGGTGCTGTCGCACCCACGGCTGAAGATGGAGCGCAAGATTGCGCTTGTCAAGGCGCTGAGCAAGGTGATTTGGATCCAGAACGACCTGTTTGCCAAGTGGTATGTTCGCGACGGCGACGAGTTTGCAGAGGAGCGATTGGTGCCCGAGGTTGAGCCTGAAGGCTATCTGCACGGCAAACCTGTCTTGCGTGAGGGTAGTGGTGAGGGTGAGAGTGAGATTGAAGAGGCCGACATGGCGGCGGGGTCGTGCCCGTTTAAGAATTTGGCAGGCAGACCGAGTCTGGGGAAGGATCATCAGGATGCGCAGTATGGGGAAATCGTGATAGATACCGCAGAGGCGCCGAGGGCTGCAGCATCGACGACATCACCAGGCATGCGGGGGTTTGTGCAGAGCGCCATGGCACGGGCGGTGGGAAGCAGCGCTTGAGGGGCGAGCGAGGGGGGAGGGGGGTGTGTTGGATGTTGGATGTTCTTACTGTAGATAACTACTAGTTATGCAATTGTAATGATGTTATTTTGTTGTTGACTATTTTCAGTGGGGGCGTGTGTTGTGTGGCGTTGTTGATTGGGAGCAGTTGCCGGGACGGATGCTGTGACGGTCCATGCACGGGTCAAACCGGAGGCGGAGAAACAGCCGCCGCCCCGAGAGCCGCGATCGGCTTGTCGTGATGGATGCCCTCGCCATCGCCATGGCCCATGTCGGGTTGGCACGACAAATTCTGCCCAGCACACAGGCAGCCTTTTATGTGGACATAGATTTCAAGCGCAAACTCTATGTGCACATGCTGCCATGTTGATGTCCATGTGGTCTGCTGCTGCTGCTTTTGCATGATGCATAGTGGATGGGGAGGGGGGCAGGACAATCACATGACGCGCGGCATTGTGGTGAGAGGCAGAGCAGATGTGATGGTGTTGAGCGTGTTTCAGGCGAGGGCGGGTGGTTGTGTGGAGAGGACCAGTACCAAGCACCAGCACCAGTAAGTACCAGCACCGGCACCAGCACCATGGAGCGGGCCTTGTATAGTAGCAGCAGACTAGGTAGGTAGGTAGGTAGGTGTACGAGTACTAGATGCTATTGTGTAGATGGTATAGTAGGCCTCACCGGACTCGGACTCAGCCTGCAGCCCTGGCACCATGCTGCGCCCTGTTTCTCGGGCAACTAAGCAGATGTATCGTCGCCCAAATAGTGCACCCTGCCGATCCACTGGCGATCCGACACTTCCGTCTAGCATGCAGATGGAGGGCAGCGAAGGCTGTCGGTAGCGAGTTCGTGAGTAGATGGACATGTCAGCGCAGACTGCAACAAAGTCCCGCGGGCCATGACATGACGGTGCTGAGACGCAACTTGAGTCGTTGGACGTTTGCTGGCAGCGACTCAGCCGACGCGCGCCCTTGGCTCGGTGAGCGACTTGGCCGTGGATCCCTCGCACTCGCTCGCACTCGCTCGCACTCGCTCCATCCATCTGGCCCATGTAGTATATCGGGGCGCGCGGACTGGGGGCGCAAAAGTAAATGCCTAGTGGGCGTGCAGCGGCCGCCAGTGAGGCAGCGGGGAGGCGCGGTCGAGTGGCCAGCGTCGCCAGCCTTTTTACTTTGTTCTTTTTGCGCCTGCGTTTTGCTATCGCCGGATTGCCTGCTTTTCTGAGACCACAGCGACTGCGACTTCCGCGCCAGGCCCCAAATGGGCGCCCGGGCCGGGGTGCCCCTGCTAGCGCCGCTTGGTGCAGCCCATACCTGCGGAAACGCTCTCATTGCTTGCCCCGTCGTGTCTGTGTCTGTGTCCGTGTCTGCCTTCGCCCCCCCAGACCTTCGTTGTCACTGTCGCCCTTCATCACAACATCATCGCCGCCGCCTGGCACCTCACCACCCCCCCCTCCCCACCACAACCCCTTCTCGCCCTTTCTCTCCCCTTCCCCCCCCCACCATCACCACCCACAACGCCTCACCACGGCTTCTTGTAGCACTCACCCTCTGTAATCCCCCCCTCGACGCCTCCTGGATCCACGGCCTCTGCCCGCTCCCCCCAGACTTTGTCGTCGTGCTGGTGCGCCTGTTTTCTTCCTTATCAAGTGGCCCGATCAGCGCGCCTCTTGCCCTCCACGTCATCATCGCAACGGCTTAACTGCTGGTTGCTTCTCTTCCTGCACTCCTTCGCACACTGTTCAAATCCCCGTAACCCCTTTTAATATCCCCCGTCTTTCCGGCGCAAGTGCTGCCTCCGACTTGCGCGCCCGCTGCTGCCACTGCTGCAACGTCATCTCGCAGCTCCACTAGCTCCCCGACTTCGATGCACACGCCCCTCACAACGACAGATGACCTCTGTTGCTTTTAGGCTCTCTCCTCTCTCACAATGCAGTCCATGTTCCGCCTCCCATGGTGTAACGAGTCGCCTGGCGACAAAATCATGGAAAAGTCTGCCCTGCACAAGCAGAGGCCGCTGCCCGTCGTCGACATGCCAGCCTTTATGAGCAAGATCAAGCGGAAAAGGACAGACAGTCCTGAGCCTTCGCCCGCGCACCACGCGCATGTAGTAAAGAAGTGGAAAGATGCTCACGGTGACATGAAGCCGTCGCTGCAAAGTGCACCTGCTGCTGCCTCTGCCTCTGCCTCTGCCCACGTTCCCGACGCCAGACCAAAGGCGCTGCCTGCAACCAAGGAGAGCAAGAGCAAGCCCTCAGCCCCTCAGCAACGGCCTGCTCAACCAAACTCCACCGCCACGCCTGCATCCACTACCACCACCACCACCTCCATGGACTCTGGTCTAACCCCTGTGCAGCAAGCTATTGAGGCTCAAATCAACTACGAGATTTTGCTCAAGCACAACGAACTCCGCTTGATTGAACAGGAGCTAGCCAAATGCCAAGTCTCTCTAGAGCAACTCAGGCGCTGCTCCATCATCCCCTTCCCAGGCACAGAGGGTCTTGATGTCAACGTCAGCCTCGGCGTAGGTCCGTCTCTGCAGCCCAGCGCAGGCTACACTCAGCCACAGTATGCTGCGCCCTGGGGAGTCACTGACGGCCCCTACACTCGCCACTACGCAAAATGGCTCATCTCGGACGTCAAGTTTGATCCCGTCTCTGAGCGTGCTCTCGCCCAGCAGGCTCAAGGTTACTTCGGCACTGGTGAGGGCAGGACGACGCGCGGCAGTTTTGCTGACTACGGCTCAGCTCACAGAGGCCGCACGTCGCGAACTTCGACTGGAATGTTGAAGCTCACCCCTCTTGGTGAAACTCCAGCACCAGCGCCAAAGATAGATCCTCTCTTGCACAAGCGATCCACCGATGGTCAGTGGGTGCGCCTCTACTGTGCTCAGTGCGGACATAGCAACTTTTCAAACACCCAGGGCTTCCTCAACCACTGCCGTATCAAGCACAACCAAGTCTTCAAGAGCCACGATGCTGCAGCCATTGCCTGCGGTGTACCTGTCGAGTCCAACGACAGCACCAATCCTGTAACTGCGAGTGAACCTGCCAGCATGCCTGCAGCAACGCCCGCAGTCTCCTTTCCCACCCCGGCTACTCCTGGTATTGTTCACCCGCTCGCGTCTCAGGCCGTACCCGTTGCACACGCTCCACAGGTGCATCGCCAGTTGAACACTCCATCGTCCAACGAGTCCAAATCTGCCCCGCCTCCTAGCTTCATCAAGACATCCTCAACCCCTTACCTGGCAGCCCGTTTCCAAAACAGCGGTGCTCAAGGTGACTTCAAGGAGATCCTGGAGACGGCCCGGTCCAAGATTGATCTGGATGCCATAGACACCTCGGATGACGACAGTGCAGACACTAGTGTTGCGCCGACGCCGGTAACAACCGTTGCTCCCCACCTGGCCCGTCTTCCTGCTAGTGCTCCTGCAAGCAAAACTCCGGCAAGGGCTGGCAGTAAGAAAGGTTCTCATCCAAGCCATGCACGCCTTCCCATGTCTCTCCCATCTCCTATCAAGCCTCAAGGACACGATGACATGCCACGCTCGCCCGTAGACCTCAGCCCTCACACAGTCGAGTCTAACCCGGGTCTAGTCAGCGATCATGATGACGATGATGACGACGATGCGGATGATGCCCACAGCCAACCTGACCTTGCTCTTGACACTCACGTCATGGTCGAGGACTCGAGCGACGTTGAAGGTGTGCAAGAACGTAGGGGCTCTCGGCAAGGATTGCACGGGTGTTTTGAAAAGGGTGAGGGCAGTCGTGAGCATTAAGCAAGACGAGCGAGTTAGGTCCGGCTTGTCCTGTTAATGTTTCCATGTCAATCACCTCCTTTCCCCCCAATAATGCCCATGTCCTTGAACGATGTTATTCTTCTCTTTTCTTTTCTCTCTCTTTTTCTTCATTATACACGGGTGCCAGCAATGGACAGGGAGGTCCGCTGGTCAGGACAGTGGAATTGTTCTGCTTTTAGTCTTTTTTTGTATTGCTCTGTCTTTTTCATGTTTTGTTCTCATGATTCAACAAAATCAGTCAGACATCTCATCTCACGCGCGCCTCCCGAGGTGTTGAGTCAAGGCGCTGGAAACGTCGTGTATTATCATCCCCTGTATGGAACAATTGGTCTTCTTTGGTTGGAAACTTGCTGCTGGGGTGGTTTAGATGGATTTCGGGGTGCTGGTACACTTTTTCTTGCTTTTGTGCTCCCCAAATACACGGTTGACTTTCGAAAGGGTCAGCAAAAGTCTGCGAGAGTGAAATCTCGCTTGCCCTGTATATATTTTAATCTCATGACGCTCTGCATTTTAGACTTGGTTTTTGTTTTGAAGTGTTTGTGATTTGAGTTTTTATGTTGGCGTTGGTGTTGGTGTGAGAGATGACATGTGTTCGTAGAGATGATGCCACGATATGCTCTTGGATATTATATCAAAACACTACCCCATAACGCCTCGCTTTCAAAAACGCCCATGGTGGTTACCATCCTGCTATCTAAACATAGCGCAGTTCCCGCTCTTCAATCCTATCCACACAGAGAAAATCACATATCTCCCACCTATTCATCCCATGAATTCGAGCGCCTGTTTCTCCGTCAGTCATTTGAACTCTTCCTGTTAAACACTCGCACCCCTCTCTCCCCCCCAAAACCATCCCGGAAAAGAAAGAACAAGTAAAGGCAAGAAAGAGAGAAAAATACTCACAGCCATTACCACACACGCAATACTAACATACGGACTCAACCTCTCGCCCACCCTCGCCGCCTTCCACAATGGCGACACAATCCAATTTTCCTTGTTTCTGTCGATTATGCCCGGGAACACCGAGTGCGCGTATGTCGAAGTGCAGATTGTGAGGAGGATGACGAGGAGGAGGGATTGGAAGTTGAAGAGGGCCGTCTATCATTTTCTATATTAGTTATTTTACAAGCTGGAAGTATGAGGATGGGGGGGGGGGAGGAAGAGGAGGGGGAAGGTACCATGATTGCTTGATGCGCTGAGAAGTGGGGGTTTGTAGCGTGAAAGAGAAGGTGAAGAGAAAGGTGGTGGGGGGAGGGTAAGGGTAAAGGTCAAGTGCGGATTTACGCAGGAACTTTGCAGTGTGTGGAATACAGGTTTCAACAGATGTGAGTGAGGTGCAGGTGGGTGTTTCCCGCGCGGCGGACGGAGTGACGGAGGGAAGAGATGGGGGAGGCCAGTGCGCGGGTTGACCCGCGCTTTGGGGATCGTCATTGCAGGCTCGCGGCTGGTTGATTGCAACGACTTACAACTGCACATCGACGTGGTAGTGTATGCAACTTGTCGCTTGAAACGCGGGGATAAAGAACAACGGCAGTGTTCTGACGCGCTGGATACGAAAACTCATCCACCACCACCACCACCACCACCACCACCGCCGTCGTAGTTGGAGTTGTCATCAACACCCTTCGCGTGCGCGACACTTCTTCCACCGCAAAAATGACAGAACCGCGTATGCGCCTGCGCCAAAAAGGCCAGCAATTCCCTACCCAAGACTGTACATCCCCCCTCACTCCCCCCCCCCCCCCTTCCTTCTCTCCCACACGTCTCCTAACGCCAAGGAAAACAGTAGAAGCCTTCCTCCTCGCCTTCGGCGACAACGACTACCCCCTCCCAGAAACCGTGCGCGTCCTCGACGAAATAATAACAGACTACATCATCGAGACCTGCCACGAAGCCGCATCCGTCGCACACCACGCGCGGCGCGCCAAGATCAAACTCGACGATTTTAAATTCATGCTAAGGCGCGATACGGGGAAGCTGGGCAGGGTGAGCGAGATGCTGGAGACGGACAAGGAGTTGAAGCGCAAGAGGAAGGCGTTTGATACGGATGAGGGGGCTGTGCTGGCGGATAGGGAGAGGGTGGCGGAGAGAGCGGGGGAGAAGGAAGGTGGGGAGGAGGGGAAGGGCAGGGCGAAGGAGGAGGAGGAGAGGAGGAGGAAGAAGAAGAAGAAGAGGAGGGAGGAGGAGGGCGGGAAGATTGTGTGAGGGGGTGCGAGAGGGGTGGAGATTGTACGACTGTAGAAGAGAGAGGGAATGGAGGTTGTGCGTAATGGTGGTATGCATGCATGGTTAGTACTAGAAATAAGGATACCCCAAAAAATGAAATTGAATCATTAGCAATTCGTAATCTGCTTATTGTTGCGAAATATGCACTTGTTCATACGTACGGCGATACAATACTCATCAGACGACATACTCCGGATGCAAGTGATTCAACAGGTCAAATATCTGGCATTCCACGTTCCAACATACGCCTCAGCGTAGTGATAATTCTAACCATCGCGGCCGCGTCAAACAAAACTACTAGGTATACAGCGCTTTTACTAGGCAAAGGCTTTTTTCTGTTTGAACAGGGAGTAAGCAAGCCTGCAGCTCGATCACCTAAACATCTTTCGTCGTCGCCATCATCATTTGCCATGGCTGCCATTCGTGCCTTGAATCCACGAAAGTTTCCACGTTTTCAAGATCCGCCCGCATTCCCTATGCTGAATCTATCAACCATTTAGAAACGGGCATTCCCACGCCCTTTGTTGCTAGAGGCTTGACTCCGTCTAGAATAACGCGTTAGCCAAACGCCAAACTCCTTGCAATGTATCCCTTTTTTAGGCACGCTCATGCCTCTTGTTCCCTCTGCTGCCTGCCCTTGCCTCCACCTCGTCGGTCACCTCCCTTGCCCCTGCTTTCGCCGTCTTTCTTGCCTTCTCCACCAAGAACATCACCACCACCCATGGTCAGCGCCGCTGTTGCCAGGCGGTTGGAGAGGTCGATTTGTGTGCGGATTGTGTTTGCGAGGTATGATACCACAAGGACATCCTGAATGTGTGCGTTGCTGCTACATGTTAGCAAAGCCAGATACTATTTAAAAAAAACTGTGTGTCAACGTACAAGTCGCGCTCAATATCAGCAGGCTCAACCTTGGGTGCTAAGCTGAGTGCGTTCATCAGGAACTGGCCCAATGCGGATGAAGGCTCTGCCTCTTCGTCCAAAACATTGTTAACGTAGGTGGACACGCGCTCAAGCATGTCAAGGACATGTTGGATGGCGCGCTCCAGTGAATCCAGGTCGGTCATAACTTCCTGTGACCGGTCTTCGCTGTCCTTTGCAGATGAGATAAGCTCCAGACCCGACCTCTCGGCCTCGCCGTACTTGATCTCGTGGGGCACCGGGATGAACAGGCAAGAGTCGGCCGCGCGCTCGGCAGTGACACCAATGGGTGCGGAGATGTATGTCTTGGACTCGATATCCTGGCCAGGAACAGTTGAGACAGTCAGGTGGACAGCGGGGTGTGGCCATGTTCCGTCGCCCTGCTGGCTGTAGAAGTTCTGGATGAGAGCAGAGAAGGTGTTGAGGTCGCTGCTGGTTGCGTACCAGCCGACGAGGACTTCGCGGGGGTTGGCGCGGAGGTGAAGAGCAAGCATTTGCTTTTGGTAGTCCATGTCGACCTCGACCTGCTCGGCCGTCTCGGTGTGGGGGACAGCATAGCAGTTGCGGATCTCAATCTCAGTGCCGTCTTCGCTGCGGGTGCCGAGGAGGGTACCAATGACGCGTTCCTGGTCGGCGGGGCGGCGGAGGGCGTGGTCGAGGATGGAGAAGACGGCCTGTTCACAGCGGGTCAGAGAGCGAAGCTGGCGGCCTCTCACTGCAATGGTCGCATACCTGGGGCTGGATGGCGACGTTCAGCGGGGCAGTCGATGGCTGGGCACCCAGAGGCGCAGGGCCGAGGGGACGCGCGAGATGGAGGAAAGAGTCGTTCTCGGCCATGATAGCGATTGTCGTCTGGGCGGCGGTGATCGTGGACGTAGTCGTGGTGTTGAGGCGCTGGCGGCTATCAAAGATGACAATGTGGTTGGTGGGGCACGTCGATATTCTTCACGAAATCTGGGCAGGTGCGGCAGTTCGCTTGCACGGGCCATGTCGATATATTTTCTGGTGGGACCCTTGAACTACAGGCGCATCTAACTGACGCGCTATAGCGACTCGGAAAATTTACTTGCTGCGCGACACCAGCAGTACTTAGGGACACCGAGGAGCTGTCTATCTTGGGTTCATTCAAAAACCTCTGCGTCATCGACTCCATCTTTACAATCAGGCGCATTCGACAATCGCGCGCATAGCGACAATGGCGCCCGTCAGAGGCCGTGGTGGTTTCCGGGGCAGAGGACGGGGTAGAGGTGGCGCAAGAGGAAGGGGAAGAGGCGGTAGTAGAGGGGGGTTCGCTGCTGCAAGGACCGCCGACGAGGTCGAAGATTCGTGAGTACGGATACTAGTTACAGAGAGGGTCGTCTACATGCTAACCGTCAAATAAAGTAATGTCAATATGCGTGCACCATCCGACTCTGAACAAAGCGAATCTGAAGGCTCCGACAGCGGTGCTTCCGAAGACGATGACGAGGAGGAGGAGGAACAGGCTCAGCCAGCCGCCAACGCCTACGCAGCTCTCCTCCAATCTTTCTCCGCCCGCGATACTGGCTCAGATGAACCCCGGAAAAAGAGGCGGAAGCTTGAGCACGATCACGAACCAGAACAGGCCACTGCCAAAGACACCGACCAACTGGAAGATGCCGAAGCCAATGCGACTGACTGTGAGGACGAGGCAGAGCAAGGCGATTCCGACGACAACCAAGCAGACGGAGATGATACCAAGGAACAAGAGCTGGAAAAGGCCTACGAAAAACACTTTGCAAATCCAGACGAGAACGAACTGGCAGCACGGCTGAAACGGATAGCGGCGAACCAATGGTCATCGCATAAGCTGCGCACGGCATCAGGCAGCGCAAAGGGTTTTGGTATTCTCCAAGTCCCGAGCGACGAGGTCCAGCCACCCTCAAGGAGAGTGAAAAGCACTCGCGACGTACAATTAAAGGCCCGACTGGTGGAGAATGCGCACAAGAAAGTCGGAGACTTTGACCCAGTCGAACAAACCATTGCGCAGTCCCTGTTCGGCTACCAAGACTTGCTGTTCGGCGCGCGAACAGTACAGAACGCCAACCGCCTTCGAGACATCACCTGTCTGCATGCGCTGAATCATATCCTCATGACCCGCGATCGAGTGCTGAAGAACAACGCAAAGTTGGCAGCTGCAGGCGACGACGACGATGCCGAATACCGCGACCAGGGCTTTACGCGTCCCAAGATACTATTCCTTCTTGAGACCAAGCAGGCGTGTGTACGCATCTTGGATTCCATCACTAAACTCTACGACTTTGAACAGCAAGAAAACAAGAAGCGATTTCTCGACAGCTTTTCACTGCCAGAAGATAAATTTTCGGACGACAAGCCCGCAGATTTCCGCCGACTATTCGAAGGCAACGACGAAAACGAGTTCCGCATCGGCGTCAAGCTGACACGCAAGACACTGAAGTTGTTCTCAACTTTCTACAACTCCGATATCATCTTTGCTTCTACTCTCGGTCTGCGCCGAGCAATTGAGTCTGGTGATCCCAAAAAGCGAGACTACGACTTCCTATCATCCATCGAGATGGTAGTTATGGAGCAAGCGGATGCTACTCTAATGCAAAACTGGGACCACACAGAGTTCGTCTTTGAGCACCTGAATCTTCAGCCAAAGGATTCTCACGGCTGCGACTTTTCACGGGTGCGCTCATGGTATCTGGACGGACACGCACCACACATTCGACAGACCATTGTGCTCTCGGCGTTCCTGACACCAAAGATCAACACTCTGTATAACAAGCACATGCGCAATGTAGCCGGGCGCTTAAAATACACTGCTGATAACACAGATGGTCTGATAGAAACAATGTCGTACGGCGTAAAACAGACGTTCCTGCGCTTCGACTCACCATCCCATCTTACCGATCCAGACGCGCGCTTCAAATACTTCAACACATCCATCCTACCATCGATCAACCGCATGCCAAGGCCGCCAGAGGGGGGTTTGGGTGTTTTGATCTTCATTCCATCCTACCTGGACTTTGTCCGCGTGCGCAACTCGCTCGTCGACTCGGACTTTTCATATGCCTCAATCAGCGAATATACCGATGTAACCGACGTGCGCAAAGCCCGCTCACACTTTATGAACGGAAAGCACTCACTGCTGCTGTACACGGGCCGTGCGCACCATTTTCACCGCTATAAGATTCGAGGTGTCAAGCGAGTCGTGTTCTACGGCGTGCCGGAGAACCCGATATTCTATGACGAAGTGGTAGGCTTCATCGGCAAGACGTTGGAACGGGCCGAGATTAGCAGAGCAGAAGCCAGTGTTAGGGTGTGTTTTTCGAAATGGGAAAAGATGGAGTTGGAAAGGATTGTTGGTACAAAGAGAGTGGGCAAGATGACTGCAGACAGGGGTGATGTATTTGACTTTGTATAAACATGTATGATCTAAAATAGAAGGAAAGTGAATGTGTTCTTTTCACAAGATTTCAACAGTCTGACTAATTGGCTGTAGCGAGTTCACGCTGAATATACGATTTCTTCATCGCACTCACTACCACTTCTTGCGCCTATGCTGCCTATCTAAATGAATCCAAGACACGTGCTTCACCTGAGCATGACACCTATCTGTGGACACATAATGAAAGCCCCGTTTGATTGTGATCTTAAAATCACCTGGCTGTTTGCAGCTGCTGAGGCATGACTTCCACATTGGCCACTCGCTCCTGCCTTACCTTCACTTTCACCCAGTCAGGGTCTGTAGGTACTTAGGTAGAACTATCTCTCCTCCAACTATTGCTCTATACACGATTCAACTTTCAAATACCAGCAGAATCAATCTCTTCTCTTCCTTCTACTTCAAGATGAAGTTCCAATTCGTCTTTGCTGTATTGGTAGCCACTCTCGCCAGCGCTCGCGTGGTAGTGTCTCCGCGCCCATCACCTGAAAACATCACCCATGTCAACTTCACTCTCAGCGATGCTGCCTCTATCGACTCAGACTCTTCCTCTAAAGCCCATACTCTTGCCGAACCAACCAAGTTCGAAAAGTCTGCTGAAATCGGACGTACACTCGATGCAGCCATGAAGTCCAAAGACAGCATCGCCCGATGGTTCTTCAAGGACTTTCCCAACTTTCAAGAGACATGCCAGAGTCCCTTCGATGGTGATGGGCGGGAGGATCTGGCGAGGTGGGGCTTCGACGACAGCGACAAGTTGAGGAAAGAGGTTGAAAAGGAGTGTGACTTTGACGCGTATCATGGTATCAAGCCTGCTTTTGATGAGCTAGGCTTGGACACCAAGGCAGAGAAAGATGGTGGGCCAAACAAATGTTTCAAGATTAATCATCGTGACGGTCCTGCTATCAAAAGGCTCCCGGATGGTTCTCTCCCGCTTGAAGCAAACCAGTACTACGATGTGTGCGGCAAGGAGTATAGGGCAAGTGTTTGCAGATCACACTACTCGACAAGAATATTGCTGACTGATATTCAATTCAGGCAACAGGTGCCACATACGAGTTCGCCGTTAATCCAAACGGACTCGTCGTTCTCATGAACATTATGAGCTTGAGTTTCTGCGCCGAAAAGTTCACCTGGTTCCGAAAGCCACTCCCCGAAGAGTTGCCCCATATTGGCACGCCCTCAGATATAGCATGGGCTGTCTGGAACCGAGCTGGTGCCTCCAACATTGCTGATGTCAAGTACCTTCTTGTGACACAGATTATGAACCCAACCTCTCGAGATATGATCAGAGCAGCGCTTGGTACACTGCAGCCTCCTCAGAGTGAGACCAAAGTCTGGCCGGGCAGTGACTTTGCCATGGATACGGTTGGGGGTAGAGCAATATTGGGTCAGTAGTCCATGTAGCACTAAAGTAATTGGCAATTGGGTTTTAATGCTGACTGATGGACTAGGGTCACCGATTGGACGATGGGCCGGATACTTCCTCTTACAGCACAAGAAACAACTCGGTGGCAATCGATTCATTTCAAAGGTCAGAGTCTTTCGGCCCAGTGCCGCTTCTCTTCCGTATCTCGTCTTCTATGTCGATCCCACGCCAGCTGGACCTGGTTCAGCTGCGGAGGTAGTACCTCGTGAACTAGCAGAACTCGATGGCAGCCTTGAGAGAATCGGAGAGTCTGATGATACAAACTCATCACATACTGTAAAAAAGAGCGCTGGTGGGAAGCACTTGGTGCGGGAGCATATCTTCCATGCTGGGACTTGGGCAACGAAGTCCGAGGAAGATGTCATGAACTTTGGCTCCTGACGCGACAAGGCAATATGACGGACTTGAATATTCGTCCGACGGGGAATACATATTCCAGAAATTATGGTGGCTGGGCTGCTTTCTAATAAGAGCAATCACCAATACTGACTAAGACGTGCATGAGGCTTTTAACTAGGCTAAAAAATGTACTCACTACCTGCATAAGTGTTTATCTGCTCGTATTATACCTATCGCGATGGCCGGGGCGGATGACTGTATCAAGCCAAGCGCACCCACGGCACAAACGGGTGCAGGTAGTGTTGAACATGATCTCATGGAAGCCAGTGTCCTGCAAGGGTTGAGGGTATGCGGGGATATCGTCATGAAAAATGGTGAATAGCTGGGAGAGAAATCAAGGCACATGGCGCACCCAAGGCGATCTAGTCATGTCCATGTCCCCCCACAGAGCATTGTACCTGCGTCGCTTGCCCACCCAGCATCGTGATCTAGACGTATGTGTATGCCAAAAGGCGAATCGTGCCGGGATAAACGGCAGAACCTGAGCGGTCCGTAGGACTTGGCAATATTTGCACGGTGGTTCCGGCTCCTTCCTTCGCGGGGTATCGTGACGTTCTGTTGCCAACCAAACTTTAGCCACCAACTCCACGACCTTACCACTCACACGCTGCCAGCAGAGACCCCTGATAAAACCTTTTCGATATCCCCATTTATGGCTCCACGCTGAAGCATCGAGGGGCCGGGGTTGAATTTGCCGGGTGTGCGGTGAAGGGCCACGTCGGAGTGGCTGGGGGCGCTTTGTTTAACGCCAGACTCCACCCGCAAGATAGGCGCGAAACACGTCTCGCCAAGCGTACGCCTCATCCCTTCTTGGCCATGTCCAATGGCTCGCGCCCGTCCGGAATGCTCATGGTTCCAGTGTAGCGCTACACTGCGCTGACACGGCCAAGTACCTCAATGAGCGGATCGTGGCGGTGTGCCGAGCCCTAGACAAGCTTTTCTGGCCTCCGTTTTTGGGCGTCGATATGGTTGCGAGCAGGAAACCCGAGTCGAGCCTGTCGCTCTTATTTTAGCGACGTGGTACCCGTGCCCTTGCGAGCAACACTACATACCTGCCTTCTTTTTTGACACCCCGGAACTTTGACTATTCCTCTGCATTGCTATCGTTGCCTGCACGCCTGTGCCAGGTCCGATTCTTGTGCACATACGCCAACATGTTGCGATTCGACATTGTTCTCAAGTTGGCTTTGGTACCGTCGATACTCTACCTACTCATATCTGTGGTTTCGGTGGCTTTGACAACGCACTACTGGATCCTAACCGACTGGATTGTACCGCGAGGCGTTCTCGTTACCACCTCCGAATTCGATGAGCGAGCGAGGCAGTTTGTGACGGATGCGACGATTGTGTATTTTACCGACGGGGATACCGATGCGACAATTGTATCGGGATGCCTGAACTTGGCCGCGGCCGTTATCGCCATTATCGCGTGGAGTACCTTGCGAAAACCAGGAATGGACGCCTTGATCAACTCGGTTGGTGTCTCAATTCTTACACGGAAACATCAGAAATCTAACCTTCATACCTAGACTGTACGCCGTTTCTGGATACTTAGTCTTGTCTTCATGTCCCTTGCTGGAGCGGTCATGGCCATCGTGTCGCTTGCACTGCACTACACGAAACTGGGCGACGACCAATGGGGATGCACCCAAGAGCGACTGATGATGAGTGGAAAAATGAACACCAACGTCTACTGCACCCGAGAAATGGCCGCATGCCGATTTCAACCCGGATTTGTCACTGGTCAGGATAAGCAGAATGCTAGCATTGCTTGCAACGAAGCCGTAAGTTCCTTATCATCACATGTTGCGAAATGCTTTTTTGCTGACATTAGAGTAGACTGTAGTCAAGTGGATGCAAATCATCTTGGTGCTTCTGGGGCTTACTGTACTATCCATGTTCTCCCTCCAGGCTTACCTACGCCGAACCAGCAGAGAGACTAGACTAATGGGACAAGGAGCCCTGACGGAGAAGATTTGAAGCGAGCTGATTTTCCGGATTATAGACGACACATGATTTCCCACGCAGTCAACGAATTTCCTTGCACCACATCATTCTTGGCGTTTTGTTTTGTTCTTAGCATGCATATGCATTGCACGACACTGCATCAACTTTGGGCGTTAGCATCCCCCCCTTCCCTCACAAGTGGGCCACTTGCGATACACGACGTAACGAAATTTTTAAAGCGCACGATAATGGCATGATGAAAGCATGTGCTACGATGGAAGTTGGCAGAAGCTACATGCCTGTCAATCTTTCTTCTGGTTCTAAACAAACTTTAATTGAACAAGCTAGACGTTTAGCCCCTCTCCCCCTGCAAAAGTGTAATTTCATGTCAGAATCATGCTGGAAATCCCGACAATACCATGACACCTTTATGTGGCGTATCTACACGTCTTTTCCCCACACCCACACACCTGCAACGTAGATCCCGCCCGTCAATCCCCGACGTCAATCCCCCATCGTGGCGTCTACACACACACGTACATGGCTGAAATCCACAATTCCCATATCCGCATCTCCTTGTTTCTGCCTTGGAAAAAAAAATTTCCCATCCCACTTCCCTGCTGCACCCACTACCGCTAAACCGGGTTAACGCCTCTTATTTTCTCGGTTTCCGCGGCGAGGAAGTAAGAAAAATGCACGCTTGGACGTAGTTTAGTAGCTTCCCACTCGCACTTGCCCCCGTACCACACCCCCCCTTTTTTGGAGGGGAATGGGAGAGGGCGGCTTGGCAGACGTCATATGGGGGACGTCATTGGCTTGGGGTGCGAGGAGGTGGGAATGGGAAGGCTAATGGATATGGGGTAGAGTGGAGAAAGTTGCGATGGTAGGAGGGTAAGGCGGAGGAGGAGGGTGGTTGGTTTTGGAAGGAAATGGATGGGTTTTGGAAGGAGTTGGGTGGTGGTTTTAGGGTGCTGAGGTGATGTTGTTGGGATTATGTGAGATTGGGAAGTTTTGTATGAGGAGGAGACGGGTTGGATGGTTATGGTGGTGTATAGCAAAGGATGAATGGTTCTAGGGGTTTTAAGTAGTTCGTATGTGGGGATTTTGTTAAGTGGCTTTGTGAGGCTTGCCAGAGAGAGACTAATTTGTGGGAGTACCGACTTGCAGTCTTTGATATTTTGTATGCTTGTTATTAGGAATTAAGGAAGGTTTTGCATGTCCGCGTAATAGTTGCAGGTGTATGTGCTCTTTTTTTTATCAGCATCGACTATCGTCGTTTGTCGTGATATTCTAATAAATATTTTAGAAGGTGGCTTTGTATGACAAGCTATGTGGAATATTTGTCCAACATCCAAGACTCGTGCGGATATGACTATCATCAGTGATGAGTGAATCATTGTGGGTCAGCAGCATCTAGGCATGAATGATGAAGATGAAAGAGCTCAGTGATGTTAGCCGTATCGTGACTGCCATCAACACGCAGACTACACAGCTGTTTGTTTACACACTGAGGCCGCCCCTGCCTATCGCAAAGAAAGCACCTTGCGCATTGTATGCATTCATATCCCACTCTTCAATCTCCCAGTAACTCCCATTTCCATTCAACACTATGAAATGGCGCCCAGCGTTGCCTACCCCGGCTTATATGCTGAAGTCACTGTTGATGGGTGCCGACTGACAGAGTACGATGACGGTGAAGATGCACACTCTAAAACTAAAACAGTCTACATCAAGTCAGAAGCAGGCGAGCAATTTGGCGTCCAGTACTTCATCCCTCCGAGCTTATTCATCGAGTATGGCATCAAAGCAGAGGTCAGCATCGACGGTGTAAGCATGCGCAAGTACATCCATGACAATTACGTCGGCCGTCTTCATGGGGTATCAAGATATGCTTGTGCCAGCAGTGCCCATATTGGAAATCTCTTCATCGGGCAGCGATTTCGGTTTGCCACTCTGGACACACGTAAGTTTGATCCCTCCATCCTCTCAGACCGGACTAACGAGATTCCTATAGACGATGAGACGGAGACAGTAGATACAGCGGTGCGGAACCAACTAGCAGTCACAGGCGACATATCGGTGTCTTTCTATCGCATCACCAACATCCGTGTCTCAAGCGCAGGCAAGAAGGCTCCAACTATACACGAGTACGACAAGGTTCCAGAAAAGGCACTGAAAGGCTCAGCAGTGTCGCTCAAAACACAGTACAACTCCAAGTGACTTCTCGCTTTCTCGAGTCTGCTAACTGGCCACATAGACTCGACCCGTTCGAACGCATTGCACCAGTTACGTGGGTGGAAGCCGATCATGTCGATGGAGACCGCCCATTCGCTGTCATTCGATTCAAATATCGCTCTGAAGGTATGCGACACTGGTCTAGAATAGACAAAACCTAACGAAATCATATCATAGCTGCTCTCCGATCGCTCCGTATACTCCCTCCGCTTCACCATTCTGCGTCCTCAGAGAAGGGCTCTGACAATCAAACTTCAATGGCGAAGGAGGCTCAGCCGTTGGATGATTATCACGTAACAAATTTCCTATGTCAGCAAAACTTGCAAGATTATGACTAACAAATTGTATACAGCCAGGGAAAGAAGAAAAGCCGGTAATGAAACGACACCGTACCGAGAATGACGAGGACTCCGAGGTCAAGCTAGTGGGGGAAAGGAGTGCAAAGCGTCGATGTCTGCCCACCGATAAGGATGAGATCATTGTACTGGAGTGAGAGCGCTGTATATGCCAAAAAGGGTGATCATATGTGGAGTGAAGAAAGAGGGTCGCACTGTGTTCTGTGGGTATGATTGTGCGATGTCAATGACTGGGAGGACATGTCTTTGATGATAGGCATACTCTAAGTGATATGTTCCCTCGAGTATTTACAACCAAAATAGAAGATTTCAAATGGCAACAACTCTCATAAATCTCTACAAGTGACTTGCGGTCGTTGGAAGTGTAAGGATCACACTGCAGCTGACCGCATTCGCATCGTCCCTCGAATTCGATAGGATGATCGCCAAAACAATTCTAGCCAACGACAGACAAGGCTTTTGCAAAGGAATGGAGATGGATAAGTATATTTTCAAAAACAGTAAACTCTCTACCCCAGCTATGCGCAACGAGATTATCTAAAACAAGCTCAAACCGTTCTGAGCTTGATTCCATTCTGTGAGACCAAAAGAGAGTCTACTTTGGCCTGCCTGGATACTATTCGCATGAAAGAGAATAGATAGCATAACCAGTCGCTTTCTCACTGCTAGTAGTTATATTTGGCAATTAACAGGCTGCCTCTCATCGTCGCAGACCTCAGCTTGGCTTGTCAGCTTGATACTTATCAGCGACGAACTTTCATCATTGGTCGAGCATCCCGTTACGAGTTAAGGCGCCTTAAGGAACGATGCATAGGTAGGAGGGACAGCTGGTTTTATACTCCTGTTAGGAGCTAGATAGTCTAGCTTAGTGATGATGAGTCAACCGCATGGATCCTTGGTTACGGGAGTGGGTTACTGCTTATAATTTGGTTGTCGAACAGCAATGTTCTTGCACTTCGCACTAACTTTAGGGCTGGAGTTGCTAATGGGGAGTGCCAATTGGTTTCTGAAAATAATTATATAGATTGTATTTAGAGAAACTACACTAGAGCAGACCGATTACAAATGTGCTACTTGGTTCCCTGGCAGGCAATGAGCGCAACTTGTAAGCTCGTAAAGAAGCCATTGATAAGTCATGTGACGAGAATGGGATATGTGAAAGCAGTGTTCTGGGACGGCCATCATCGTGCCACGGTGCCTGATTATGCTCTACGTAAGATCGATAATCTCGCGTCCATTCTCGTTAATGGTGATGTTGGGTCGTAAGCGCTTTGCTGCAGATACGAATGATACCTCATCATCGTCCTCGATACCTCCAAGAACAACTGGGTACTCGCGTTTGAGACCTGATTCTTTCTTTACTTTTGTCAAGAGACTGTCCTGTTTCGAACCTGATGCGTTGATCATATGCGTCTCATTGGATTTGGCTTGAGTGAGTTGAGGAGACGGGCTCCGCGGGATGACGAGTAGTGACTGAAGGGCAGCTATAACTTGTTAGCCAAACTGTACACCAAGAAGAAAGTCTAAATGACAGCGACGTATACCTCTCGAGCGGTACTTGAAGTTGAAGGTGGCAAAGGGCAGTCCTTGCAGATTGACATAATCGAAGTCTGTGTGGCTCGAGTTCACATAGGGCTCTCTTACTTCCGTGCCTAGCCTGTACCAAGAATCAATATAGGTTTTATAAGGATCAAGGGGATATACTTTGCGCAGTGTGTTAAAGCCTGCCCTTTCAATGCCTTTTCCGGGATTGGACCGACACCAGTTTGCTTCTTGTCGACATATTTCCTGTTGGAGCGCACTTCTCGGAGATTCTCAATATAATAAGCTTTGAGGGTGATGACACCAATCGATTTCAGGTCCTTGATGAGACCGTCGCCTAGATTATAATCATGTGATTCCTCTAAATTACATCTGTTAGCAGACACAGCTCAACTGGCGGCAGGTATCTCACCAATCTGAAGCTCGGAAAAGCAAAAATTTTGCAATGTGCGTTGTCCGTCCGCGATCTTTGTAACAGTAGTGTTGAGCACCCGCTTCACGCTCCCTTTTGCCCTCTGATACTGGTGATCGCCGATGATGCGCGAACGAACGGAGTTGCCGTCTATGTAGAGCTTGACAATCATAGCATAGCGAGGGAATGGTTGATGTACTTCAACTTGAACTGCAAATTCCGCGCCAGACTTTGCTTCGATGTATTTAGTGACAGCGGTGGTGGAGCTCTCACCATCGTCCTCGTCAAACTCTTGTAGTCGTACCCCGTTGCAATTGACATAAACTTCGATTTTGGGGTTTTCTTGCGTAATAGCCATGGTATCATGTAGAAAGGGCGCACCTATACGTCGGATTTAGATGGAGAAAGACAGTGAGATATGAAGCGAAGTGCAGAGGATGGGGCGAGATTGCGTGTGTGTATGTGTTACAGCAATGACGAGAGTGAGCAGTGTGACGTGAAGGTGAGGGCGTGTAGTTGCCAGTCGTGACTGCCATTTTTGGGCTGGACGACAATGCACCACCGCCACGCTTGCTTATATTGGAAACAGAGTTCAGCTACTAATACAAGTGACCGAAACCACCACAGAAACAAGCAGAGATGTCCATCAGCAAACATGCGCTTAGAACTATGCCCCGTACCTCATGACCAGGTAGCACACAAAACGAACGCTTTCACAGCAAGGAGACAACGATTTCATATGTACGAATATTCTATCCACTCATCAATACTACAGGTAGGAACCACCTGCGCAAGAACACTTTCCTAACCATGGTCCTATTCAATCGAAAGCCTTGATGCCCAGAAGCAAGAAAAACCAAACAAAGGAGAGAACGCAGCCCGCCACAAAGGAGCTCAAATGTTGAGGTATCCATGACGGGTAATACTAACAAAACATTGCGCCGAAGAGGCGAGAAACGCAAGCCTAAGAAATGAAATGTCAATCCCCCACAAAGAGATCACATCCAGTACGCCTTATGCATCAAAAGCCCATGTGCCAGATGCCTATTGTACGTAAATAGAGATTGAAGGAAACGCTATGCAGTCGTTATCATGGAAATATACCTCCATACAATGGTATCATTTGCTGATGTGGATCAGGCCGTGAGTTTTAGAAGATCGCAATGGTAATGATGCCGAGATGGATGGTAGAAAAGTGACTCGGTGGCACCTCACCACCGATGGAAATGGAGATGGGCAGTACCAGTAGATGCTGTCATTTGAGCTGGCATCAACCGGACTGACCATCTACCATGCACCTATGCTGGCGGAGGAGCCACTTCCGTAGTTCCCGCTCAGTAGTTGCTGGCGAATCGACATGGCATCAGTAGGCCCAGCTGTGGTCGCATTGCCAGTCTCAGCACCCATCCAGCCAAGACCCCCGCGCAGCTCATTGACAGCTTCTTGCATCTTTCCACCTGAGACCTCATTGTGCTTGGCAATCTTCTGATCCCATCCGCCATACTGGAGTTGTATTCCACCTGCCCTCTTTGCTGCCTCCCGAATTACGATCGCCCATGCCTTAGCCATCTCTTCATATGCCTCCTGTTTATGTCGGTTGTGCTGGTAGGTATCCCAGTTGGGAAGACGGTGGAGAATTTCGGTGGCTCCATCCAGGAAGGCGAGTGAGGTGGCAGGTTGTTGTTCGTTTGGTGGGAGAAAGTGAGGCGTGAAGTCCTTGAGAGAGTCCAGCAGATCGTCAAGCTGTTGGCGGACCCTGTTGTATGCGTAATCTGATGATGCACGGTTGCCAAACGGAAAAGCCCCCTGGAATGCTGCCTCATATTTGGACAAAACTTCCATGGCTGATTGGATACTGGGGCGAGGCGCTGTGGTGACGACTTCGTTGCCAATATCTGGGTGGCGCTGACAAATGGACTGGAGTAGGTTCCGCATCTCGTCGGCGCTTAGTGTCTCGAGGAGGCGTGGCAAAGGGAGTGGTCGACCAGAAACATTGGTTCGCATACGTTTCATGCCTCGTGGCGCAGGTCGGGGGAGGATGGCAGGAGAAGTAGATGGGGATGCACTCATGCGGTCGTCGTCGCCGGCACTTCCCTCATCGTCGGCTTTCCGCTTGCGGCCCGTCATGGCAGTGGAGGATGGCATGACTGAAGAGCAGTGTCTGAGATTAGTTACTGGCCCGTGGTTGATATTTTGGTAGCAGCGAGTGGACATACTGTTGCGAGTGGGCGAGCGGCGGTTGTTGTTGTTCAAGAGGTGAGGGGGCGTGAAAGCCTGATATTGTACGTTCATGGCGACAACGAACGGCCCGCAAACGCTGTGAAAGTCGCAGATCTGCTTTGTGGGACACCGGGCGGCGGGTGGTGATGCGTAGAGGGTGGCGCGGGAGGTGATGTTCTGGCTGCGTGGGCGGTTTGGGCGGTGTCGGGTGCGTTGTTGTTGGTGGTGGAGACAAGCAGAGCCATGCCCAGCAGAACCCAAGATGGTACGTGCTGAGAGACTGACCGTGCACCACGTCACGTGCTGTCTAGTGTAAAAGCTTCTGCTATGTGCATCCTTGGAACCCCTCGTGTTGCACGGTCTTTATTTCCGGATTAATTCAATTCGAATATCCTCGTCATCATGACAATGTCATACGGTACCACGTCTTGAGTTGCATAGTATGCTGGGAATCATGTATCCGTGGGGGATCATCTGCCACGGCACTAGGTCCGCGGCATCTGATCTAGTCAATTTCTACCCAGGACACACCTTGTGGAGTCTCTCCTTTTGAAGGACCAAGCGGTGAATGCCCCTTTTGCGCACCTGAAAAAACTTGCTTGTTCGTTTTGTGGCGCTTTCGTTTAGACGTCATACAAGGGAACGCCATCATCTACATACCGCACTTACCTGCTAAATAACGAAAACGTTTACAGAGACTCAACAACACCATGTTATACAAGACGCAGACGCAAGAAATCAAGTTAGAGGTAAAGAGATTGGGCCGCGACAAGATCCCGACGAACGAGCTCCAGTGCTGCAGTGAACTTTTGCTCAAGCTCTTCACTGCCCATAACTTTGGCGGCTTGGGCTATCTGCCGGAGCAACTCCTCCAGTCGCCTGAAAAGGCGAATCAGACTGCCTTCGTAGACATCGGTCATTTTGCTGAAACACATTAGCTATGGATCAAGTACAAGCGGCTGGGCGAACATACCAAATCTCCGAGAAAGTAGCACCCTTTGACCAGGCAAACACGACCTCCATGAGCTCGTATTTGAAAGATTTGAGATACTCCTCCTCGTTGAGCGTCAGCTTGCTCTCTTGCGACATCTTGGCGATGACTCTGGCTTGCTGCTGGATCTCGCGGTAAGGCTTGGCGAGTTCTTCTTTTAGCGCTGGCACTTCCTGTGTCTTCTCCTCAAAGATGAAACAACTCAGACAGGCGGCGCATTGCTCGGGTGTCAGCTCATTGAAGAACCGGTTGAAGAGCAGTTCGCTGAGAACTAGCTCGTCCCCTGTGCTAATTTCACAGGCAACGCGGGCTTTCAGCTGGACGACATCGGCATCGTCAATGAAGCCTAGTCGACGCAGCACACGTTTCCTGCTCTTCAATTCATCAAGCTGAATAACGGACAATGCGTTGGCGATCTCCTTCTTGGTGTTCTTGATCTTTTCACCAATTGCAATTTTCTTTGCGTACTGGCTGTAAAGCTCAGGTAACCTGGGCGAGTTGTGAAGGGGGTTAGACAGGAGTCGAGATTCCAGTACTTCGATTTTCTATGTCAAGTTAGTCATGCATTATAGTAGTGGCCCGTAGACACTTACCCTTAGAAGTCTCTTGAAGCTTTCGTCCTTGATATTCATATTCTCAATGGGATCCAAAATGGCAATACCGTCTGGGAAACGCTTCTTGACTTCGTTGAGTGCCTTGCGAACATTGTTCCTCTGTTCCGTTGACTTGAGATCATTTGGTAGGAATACGCGAAGGTGACCAATTGACTCAATGCAGTTCAGGACTACGGGTACCACTTCCATCTTGCCCTTGTCGCCAGGCGCAGGTGGCCGGACACCAGGGGGCAAGCCATCGTTCACTACAGGAGCAAATTTGTTGTCACTGCCGACGATGAGCAGAACGTCGACGATATATGACTCTTGAGGTGGTAGGACTTCGCCCTTGTTTGCTTTGCGAGGGGCAAATGCTACAACTGCACCCCAGCCGAAATCGTGGTCTTTGTAGCTAACTTTGACGAGCCGGCCACCTTGGAGGAATGGTAGGCAGTAGTTGGGGTGCATAATTACGTCGCGCATATCCTTGGTGTGGGTGTCCAGTTGCTGTCGCAGATTGTAATAGTCCTTGATGGCGGCTTCGTCAATGATGGTGGTGTTGAGCCTTTCTTGTTCGAGTTCCTCAAGTTCTATAACTGTCAGTACATGACCAGCACTATTAGAGAGCAAGACTTACGTTTTTCTAAATTGGAGACACCAGCTGTGCTCTGGAATTGATAGAAGCACCTTTCCAGCATGAACTCGGGGGAGATACCTTCCACTCGCATCAAGTTCAGAATCATATTGTAGCCAAGATGGAAAGCCGAGTTCAAATTGTCCTGCTGACCGCGTACAATTTCCTTGGCTACAGCGGGCTCCATCTGCTCGTCAATCATCATGATGACAATACCACGGTCGTCAAGACCACGACGACCGGCTCGACCAGACATTTGAATAAACTCCGAAGGTGTAACCCATCTTTGGGACACTCCGTCAAACTTGCGTACACTTGTGAATACAACAGTCTTGGCCGGCATGTTGAGTCCAATGGAGAACGTCTCTGTCGCGAAGAGTACTTTGATCAAGCCCTCCTGGAACAGGATTTCGATGGTTTCTTTGAGAATGGGAAGCAACCCAGAATGATGAACGCCAACGCCTCTCCGAAGAAGAGGAAGAATATTCTGGATCTGAGGTAATTGCCGATCCTCCTCCGAAAGCATCTCGATGGCGCTGTTGAATACCTTCGTGACCATGGCTTTCTCGGATTCGTCGTTGAACGCAAGGGAGCTCATGGCAAGCGCGTAGTTTTCACACTCGCGCTTACTGAAGCTGAATACAATGACGGGATTGTAGCTCTTAACCATGATCATCTTGACAATCTTGTAAATGTCTGTCTGCTCTCTGTTGCCGCCTGTATTGGTCTTCTTGTCCTTGCCTTTGCCCTTGCGCTTGGCCATGAAGTCCTTCGCGTCAGTTCCAGCCTTGTCAGCGATGGATGACATGGCCTTTTGGAAGTTCTCTTCGCGGAACACGCCCTTTTCGTCAACCACCAAATGTATACCATCGGCGCCGGCAGGGAAGAAATAGTGTTGTAGCGGAGTTGGACGGAAATCGGTGTAGACGACGTGGCATGGCTGGCTGTGGGTTTTGGTGATCCATTCGGCAAACTGCATCGAGTTGGGAATGGTGGCTGACAGAAAAACGTAGCGGACCTTGTCGGGGAGCAGAATGATAGTCTCTTCCCATACGACACCTCTTGACTTGTCGCGAAGGTAGTGCACCTCGTCAAACACGACCCAAGCTACTTCACGCATGATTTCGGAACCTCTGTATAACATGGATCGCAGAATCTACAAATGTTAGTATCTACGAGCTCTAAGCTTTTTGCGCGATACACACCTCCGTTGTCATGACTAAACATGTGGCGGTCGGGTTGATGGTGACATCACCTGTCATGAGACCGACATCGCCGAACTCTGCCATGAACTCTCGGTACTTCTGGTTGCTGAGTGCCTTGATGGGACTGGTGTAGATGACTCGCTGATTGTTCTTGAGACATTGTGCAATGGCATACTCTGCCACGACCGTCTTTCCGGCCGAAGTATGCGCTGATACGAGGACACTCTCGTTGCGTTGAATCGAGGCAATAGAGACCTGCTGGAAGGGATCCAGTGCAAAGGGCCATGTGCGCGCCGGCTCCGTCGGGGGTTTGTGCTCAGAAATGGGTACATAGTCGTAGTCCGGCGGTAAGGCGACCTGATGTCGGACCTGATGTGAAAGTACTACAGCCTGTCCGTCTTGGGTCTGTGCCTGCAGCCCAGCAGCAGCAGCGACCTCGCGCGATTGCTCCGTCTCAAAGTCGTCGGTAACGATGGGCTCAGGCTCGGCATCACGCTTCTGCCGTTTCTTCAGTGTCTCGGCTGCGCTGTTCTCATTTGCGCCACCTTGTGCTTCTGCGGGCGCATCCGACATGGTAGCATCTTCGACAGGCACTGGTGACTTGACATCGCCGTTGGCCTGGCGCTTCTTGGTCTTGCGGGGCGCAGCGTCCTTGGAGGGGCCGCCCTCGAAAACTTCAAACATGTCGTCATCCATGGTGGGAGGGTGTTTGTGCGCGCTCTAGGTGAGGGGGGTGATATGTGGTGGTGTAGCTCTCATGCGACGAAATGACGAGGAATGGCTATGGGCGCGATCAAAAAGTACGACGCACAGACCTTCTCTGCCAAGACATGTGCGTGTGGGTAGGGAAGCTGCTCTCATCGAACCACCGCGACGACAGCTCCGCAACATCTCCCCTCCACAACACAGCCAAAGTATGCTCCAGCTCTGCGCCAATTGCTACCTTCACTAACCGCCCAAGATGCTCGCCCGTGCTACTTTCCGCGCCGCATCGGCCCCAACCCTCGTCGCCCGCCGCGGCTTCCAGTCCACTCGCGCCCAGTTCTCCAGCCCGTACCACTACCCCGAGGGCCCGCGCAGCAACTTGCCATTTGACCCCCTCAAGAAGGGCTTCGCCTTCAAGTACTGGGGATTCATGGGTGCGATTGAGAGGACTCACATTGCACAACGTATGCTAACACAGACATAGCTACTGGATTCTCCCTTCCCTTCCTCCTCGCTGGTGAGCCCTCTTATACTGCTCTGCGAGCAATTGAATCGAAACTAACTGCAATTTTCTCACAGTCTGGCAAACCAAGAAGAACAAATAGACGTCATCTTTCACAGTGTGGACATGGGGCTCGGGCACGCCAGGGACACAATGCCTGTAGAATATTGGGCGGCCCTTCTGGCGACCGTATAGACATAACAGTATCAATTTCATTGTCTGTCTCTCAACTGCTTGTAACATAAATTGAAGACTTGTGGTGCTAACTCGTCGGATAATGGCGGGCTGATCGAGGGGCGCAACGCATTGTAGTGTGCAATACGCTTCAGAGACTGATTGAAGTATATATTGAAAAGGCTGAAACAGTACCAAAAATGTACAATGTTTGTCTCAATGGCTCTTGCAATCGCAATACCGCCGGGGTCGACTGCGATGATGTGACGCATTATCATTCGGTAGAAGCTCGGCGCTAGCATCACCAAAAATTCGCGACCACTCATAGCGCTCGAATATTATAGCCGTCAAAGAACACAAACTACCAACACTCACCAAACATATGATCCTCCAGCGATGCGCAATCTCAAGATTGTGGGGAGATCACTCCTGCGATTTGCTGGAGAGGAGCCACTTCCGCTCACGGCCACTGCCTGGGACGCTGCATCCAATGCACTGATATGCGCATTTGGCCCCTCGGGATCACGTGCGACTATCGAACTCAAAAGACTACACCACACACGCGCCAGTGGTCAGGAAAAACTTGAGAATATTGCGTCGTGGGATGCGCCCTGTCCATTGCCCTCGCTTACCCATGACGCAATCTTGAGTCTACACCATTTTTCCGACACTTCGACATCATGTCTAATCTTAGCCGGCGGGGATATTGTGCTGGTTAGAGAAAACCCATCGTCGAATGAAGAGCTAGTTGAGATCGTGGGTTCAGTGGACGCAGGCATCTCTGCTGCTGCTTGGTCGCCAGATGAGGAACTCCTCGCTATTACCACTCAGGTGGACACGCTACTGCTAATGAGTCGTGATATCGAAAACATAGCCAGCGTCAATTTGACCCCCGAAGACGTCAACGTATCCAGTCATGTCTCAGTAGGATGGGGAAAGAAAGAGACACAGTTCAAAGGCAAACGAGCTAGAGCACTCCAGGATCCAACAGTACCAGAGACCGTCGATGAGGGCGTACTGAGTCCGCTTGACGATCGATCCGTCACTATCAGCTGGAGAGGAGATGGTGCTTGGTTCGCTGTCAGCAAAGTTGAAGAGGAGAGACGTCGCATGATTCGAGTATATTCCCGAGAGGGAACGCTGGATAGTGTGAGCGAGCCTGTTGACGGCTTGGAAGGAGCTCTTAGTTGGAGACCATCTGGCAATCTGATTGCCAGTACCCGACGTACCAGTGACAAGGTCGAAGTGGTTTTTTTCGAGCGGAACGGACTTCGCCATGGCCAATTCGATCTTCGATTTACTCCTGAAGAGCTTGCAACAATCGAAAAACCTGTAACACTTGCATGGAATAGCGACTCTAATGTTCTAGCGGTTTCATACACGGACAAAGTTCAGCTATGGACAATGAGCAACTACCACTACTATCTCAAACAGGAGTTACCATTCCCAGAAGCTGCTATGAAAACGGTCATGTGTAACTGGCATGCAGAACGTCCTTTGGCAGTAGTCCTTTCAACTCCAAGTAAGTGATATTTCACAGCCAATTGTTGTATAGTAGTTGATATAATAACAGGTGCTCTTGAGGTGCTCGAGTATGCATCCACAACCTCGACTGGCTCAGTTGTACCGCCAAATGATTTCGGCATGATTGCATCGATAGATGGATGTAAGTAATCCAACTCACATATATCTACAGCTTTGTGATTGACATCCATCAGTGGTCCTGAAGCTCACCCCGCTGCGCATTGCAAATGTTCCTCCTCCAATGGCGTTCCACAGTTTGTCACTCGAGTCCAAAACCGTTGATGTTGCGTTGTCAAAATCAGGCACTCGTTTGGCTGTGCTTTCACAGCATGATCTATCGGTATATGCGCTTGATCTCAATAAGCGACCAGTACCGAAGCCTGTCTTCCTCTGGAAAAGTGACGCGGTCTCCGGCCACTGTTCACGCCACGTTTCATTTGTTGGCGACGATCAAATATTTGTGCTGACAGACAGCTGGGAAGAAGACGAAAGTTCCCTTTGGCGATCTGAAGGGGAGACACTATCACCCCAGGGGCCTATCATGGAAGCTGATGGTGCTTCTGCTTTGCTATCCAGCATAGATCATGACGCACTCTACACCTTGCTTCAAAATGGTGCATTACATGAGATCAATGCGGATGAAACAGCGGCGGACTTGCCTCCTCAGACATCACTTGTGAACAAGTTTCCTGCATTTGCACCTGAAGTTCAGGTAGTCAAGTTTGAAGGACAGGTGCGTAAATCCCCCATGACTCAGTGAAACCAATGACTAAATTCTGCAGACATTGACTTTCGGGTTGACCAAAAGCGGAGCCCTGTTCGCCAACGAGCGAATCTTGGCCCGCAATTGCACATCTTTCGTGGTCGCGCCAGCACATCTTATTTTCACAACGACTCAACATCTCCTGAAATTCGTTCACCTCGCTAATGTAGATGGTAAGACTTAATATACATATAAACCTTGATTTTATATTGACTTCTTCAGATCTTGAGGTGCCTGCAGATGAGCCGCAAAAGGACGAGAGATGCAGAAGTATCGAAAGAGGCGCGAAGATCGTTACCGTCATTCCCACAACCTACTCAGTTATACTCCAAATGCCTAGGGGAAATCTGGAGACAATATACCCCCGAGCGCTTGTGCTTGCTGCGATACGGCGGAACATCGAAGCAGAGCGTTACGACGAAGCATTCTTCGCATGCCGTAGCCAGCGCGTAGACCTAAATATTCTCCACGACCATGACCCTGAGCGCTTTCTTGCAAGTCTTGAGAAGATCATCACACAGATCAAAAAGGTTGAGCACATTGACCTGCTCTTAGCTCAGCTTCGGTATGTAGAGCTATAATCTTGCAAGACGCTGATGACTAATACTGTAAGGAATGAGGATGTCTCGGAAACCATGTACAAGGAAACCCTTAAAACAAAGGACCTGGCAGCGAAATCACGACTTTCGCAAGATCAAGTGAAGGAAAAGGTCAACCGAATTTGTGATGCGTTCCTTGCAGTATTGGAACAGCCCCAATACAAGGATGCTCATCTGCAAAATATCATCACAGCCCATGTTTCCAAGACGCCTCCAGCACTCGAGACAGGACTCCAGATGATAGGGCGTCTGCAAGGTACTTTATTTGTACTCTTCTTCTGACGATGACTAACACAGTTCAGAATCAAATGATCCTTTAACCGACAAAGCCGCTGAGCATATCTGTTTCCTTGCCGATGTCAATCAACTCTATGATACATCATTAGGCTTGTACAACCTCGAGCTTGCATTGCTAATCGCCCAGCAGTCACAGAAGGTAACTATAATTACCTTCTCCTATTTTGGTATAATGCTAACTATGACAGGATCCTCGAGAATATCTTCCACATCTGCAATCCCTGCAAGACCTGCCCGAGACACGTCGAAAGTTCAGAATCGATGATCAACTCGGACGCCGAACAAGGGCACTCAAACATCTTAATGATCTCCAAGCGTTTGAAGAGGTGCGGGGATATGTGCAAAAGCATGATCTATACTCGGAAGCATTGAGTATGTACCAATACGACAACGCCCGTCTCCGAGAGATCATGCGCATGTATGCAGACTTCTTGAGTGCGAACAACAAGAACAGGGAAGCTGCAATAGCATATGAATACTTGGGCGACCATTCGTCCGCATGGCCATGCTACCGCTCAGCCACCCTTTGGCGCGAAGCGCTATCAAGCGCAATGCTGGCTGAAGTCAATGCTGAAGAGCTCTCATCCATTGCAACAGACATGGCGGAAGGCTTGTCGGAATCAAAGGACCATCTCTCCGCGGCAACGATCACATTGGATTATCTGTCTGATCTTTCCTCTGCAGCTCGACTATTCTGCCGTGGCTGCTACTTTGCTGAAGCCATACGCGTAGTCACACTACGCCGAGAACCCAATCTCATTACTGAAGTCATCGATCCCAGCCTTGTGGAGCGCAGTGCGGACATGACGGAATTCCTCGCTGATATGAAGGGCCAACTGCAAGCACAGGTGCCTCGACTCAAGGAACTGAGGACCAAGAAGGCGGAAGATCCAATGGCTTTCTACGAGGGCATGATGGACGGCGGTGCCGACGCCAATATCCCTGACAATATCTCCCTCGCTCCAACCGACACTACATCTGGCGGAACGTTCATGACAAGGTACACCAATCAAACCGGTACGGTCAACACAACAACTACGCGCAAGACCAGTAAGAACAAGCGTCGCGAAGAGAGGAAGCGTGCTCGCGGCAAGAAGGGTACCGTATACGAGGAAGAGTATCTTACAAACTCTATCGAACGTCTGATTGAGCGTATCAACAGCATGCAAGACGAGATTCAGCGTCTTGTCGAGGGTCTTATCAGGCGCGGTATGAGAGAGCGTGCGGACGCTGTGTCGAATGCTGTCAGTGAAGTTATGGAGAGATGCCAGGACGCTGTCAAGGAGATGTATCCACCTGCGACTGAAACGGCACCTGTTGAGAATGGTGTTGCTGCTGAAGCTGAAGCTGAAGTTCTGAAGCCGACTGGTGGTGATGCAACGTTGTGGGATAGTCTGCAGGAGGTGGGAAAGAAGCGCGAGGCACCTGTCGTTAAGTCGTTTGAGCGGTTGAGTCTTCTAGGATAAATGATGTTGGTGAGTCGCGTAGGATTGATGCAGTAGAATATGATATAGTGATATTAGACTTGCAGAGAATGGTGTCAACAAAACAACAAACACATGGGTGATGTAGTATGAAGTCACTCCACTATTAACCTCACACTACCCAACAACCATCACAATCAAGCAAAGCACACATTTTTCCACCATTAACAGTTGTATTTCTTGATAAAGCATAGTACCAAGTCAAGATATCTAAGTCGACGCGACATCCCGACCATAATCTCAGCGAAGTGTCAGCCAGATAAAAGTCGCAATACTTCCACGCCAGTGGAAAAGAAAAACCAAAGTACCTCAATACCCATACATGATCCCCATAAACTCCATCTTAGTAATATACAATCACTAAAATAACTTTTCCATAACGCCAAAAGAACCCTCAAAGCTCATCATCCAACTCATCCCCCGAACTCGAAAAAGGGTGCGCCAAAAAATCCAAAACTTCTCCGCGCATGGCCCAGCACACACGAAGCAAGTTGTTACGATCAGTAGTAATGTTCCGAACACCAACATCAAAGTGAGAATCAGCGCCGGCGGCTTCGCCAGACGGCGCAGTAAGGTAGTCATCAAGCACGAAGCCGTAAATCATGCTGCAGATATGCGGGAGCAGAGTCTCGAGGGTTCCGAGATTAGAGTAGCGCGGGTTGTTGCGCAGAATGTTGGATGGCAAAGTAAGCGGCGTGTTGTGCGGGTTCGGGATCTCGAGGGTTTCGAGATTAGAGGAGGGTGGGTTGTTGAGTTAGATGTTGGGAGGAATGATGAATGGAATGATGATGGGCGGCGCGTCAGATAGCAGAGCGAGCGGCGAGGGGGGCGGCGCAGGGGGCAGCATGGTTGGTGCTGTGGGAGGTGTTTGATACATCAACTCCGGTGCGATAGCGTAGATGGGAGGAGGGCGGAGTAAAGGGTGTGTGGAGAGGTTGCTGCAACGGGAGGAGGAGTCTCCGGATTCGTTGTCGTCGGAGTAGTTGTAGTTGTTGATGTCGGTGAAGTAGTCCTCGGGGTTGTAGAAGTAGTTGTTGTTTTGCTCCTCTTCTTTGTCTTCATTATCGTTATCGTCATCGGCATCGCTGGGGTCGTTGTCGTCGTCGGCGTCATCGTTAGAATCGTCAGAATCGTCATCGTCATCATTGTTGTCTTCAGAATCAGCCTCGTCGCCGGAGTTGAAGGTACTTCCGTACTCAACGGAATTGTTGACAGAGGGGGGGACGTCCTCGTCGAGAGTGTTGTGGTAAGAGGAGGAGGGAGGGAGGGTGATGCGGTCGTAGATGAACGGGTCACCGTCATCAGAGTCAGTCTCCCCTTTATGGGGAGACTGACCCAAGGGCTCAGCATGATACTGCTTGTCATCAACAGCCTGACCAGGGCTGTTGATTTGCTGGTCCGTGAGGACCAGAGCATCTGCGTCATAGCCCTTGAACAAGTACGCGTAGTCGGGCTGCTCACTGATGGGCTTGATCAGCTCAGCAGCTGCCTTCTTGTACTTGGGGGCTGGTCTGTTTGGCACACAAACATAAGAATAATGGTTAGCGGATATCTCAATCTGAAAGTGAGTTGAGTAAGTGACTGACTTGGGAGCGCCGCCGTAGCCGGACAATGGTCCCAATGGGATCTTGAACGACATTGGCAGGGGGGCGGCGTTGATTTCGGTCTCCGTCTCTGCGTCGGTGTTGATGGGAGACATCTTGAAGATGTCCTCGAAGTCGGAGACGGAGCCAGGAGCTGCGGGTGACGCAAGCGTCAAGATCTCTGTGGGCGGGGATGGGGGAGTAGATCTATATCTGGGGCGTCTGTCAGTATTTATTGGCCCTGTCATCCTGGGAGAGGTTGTTGTTGCTGCTGTTGGTGTCCGGATGAGGTTCGACTGACGGCGTAGTAGAAAAGAGGTGGGAGAGGAGCCGGAGAGCGATATTATATCTGTGGAGCAATTGCCGCCAAGACTGAGTCACCGCAGTGAGAGGTGAAGACGGATTGGTTTCTTCTTCATAGTGAAGATGAGCTTTAAGGCTGCAGCGCGTACTCCATGCATGTGAGAGGCAAACGGACGGCCAGCACGGGCCAGACCAGACGCAGACCAAGTGAAAACAAAGCGGTGGTGACTGAGACCTTAGAATACGGCATTAGAACATGTGTTAAGTCAATTGAGGTTAAAAGGACAATATATATGAACTGTCAGTGTCTTCAGTTGAGTTTTGAGCAGTGTGTCGTCAACCATCCTGATATATCAATACAAAACAAGTAAGAAAGTCATAAGATCAGCTCACCGCCTATATATGTCTCACTAAAGATAGAGACAGGCAGCATTTCTCTCAAATCAATTCAAATATACTGATTGGGACGTACTGTCTTCGCCCATTGGCTATCTGACAACGACTCATTTGTCAGTTGAAGTGTTGGAGTGAAGCCTAAAAATATCATATGCCACTCCCTCTTGTTCATGCGGCAAGATTATCGATGACAGCAGCAGTAGCAACAACAGCAATGGATAGTGAAGCCTCAGATTATGTCATTGGTCTATCATTATTCGGGAGTCAGAAGCAGCTTTGTCTTGGGTAGGATAAATTGACAAGTGGAGCGGAATTTCCGAATACAGTGTAGATTGAAAACGTCAAGTCCAATTGTAAAGTGTATGATTCTTCTATCCAACGTGTAACATTGGAAGTTGTGTATCTGTGTGCTAATATTCATCCCTTTCTTTTAAAAAAAGAGTATGGAATGGTATTAGGAGGGAAACGAACTCCATCGTGCGTACTACGTACTGTCTAACACAGTCGAACAACATGCTATAGGGAAAGCGTTCAACAAAACCGACTTCTATTTTTCATGTAATCTAGAACACCAAGCCGATCAAAACGCCAATCATGCAAACAGTGCACAAACAATTACAACACACCGGGGATAGGCCCCTTCTTCTCGTTTGAGCCCAACTCCTCTTCGTTCCATCCACCTCCGCCACCAACCTTTCTTCCGCCCTCTTCTCTCTTGACTCTGCACCACAGGCTGATGTCCTTGTCCCAGATGAACTGCCAAAGCACGTATACCCAGCTCTTGTGCTGGGGTAGATCCTTGTAAAAGTCGTGCGCAATCCTGTTGAGAGCGTGTAAGCGGGTCCATGGGATGGCAGGAAAGTCATGGTGTTCGTTGTGAAGACCAACGTTATAAGTCAACATGTTGAGAGGCCCATAGTATGAGTAGGTTTCAGGGAGCGGAATCTTGTTGGCGGGGTTCGCGGCGTCCTTGTTGGGCTTCTCGAAAACGTAGTGCTCGGCAATGAAGTGGCCTGCGCAAGGGTGCAGGGATCCAGCGAGGAAGCTGCTCATGATGAGGTAGCCCAACGCCCTTCCACCTGCGTATTGTACCAAGAGGTAGTCAAAGGCCAACTGCACAACAACATTGAAGAGGTGGATCTTGGTCATTGGCAGGCTGTATACGAACATGGGTCGTAGAGCGTAGAAAAGGATCTGGAAGGTCGCAAAGAAGGCCTTTCCGGCAACCGAGTCAAGGAAGATGGCTTCGAAAGCGGTTGGCAGATCGGTATCAAGGCCATTGACACCCAGTGATTTGTGGTGGGTGAGATGGTAGGGCCTGAACGAGGCACTGTATGGAATGCCAATTGGCAGGTTCGCAAAGACGGCAAACAGTCGGTTTGCCTGCGGCGATCGGAAGGCTAGGTTGTGGGATATCTCGTGGATAGCAAGGAAGAGGTTCTGGTTGGCCGTGGCACCGACGATGTATGCTGTGAGGAAGAAGGGCCATGATAGCACAGGCGTGTTGCGGAGGAGGTATGCGCAGGCAACTTGTATCGAGACGACCAGTAGGACAACGTATTTTGTGAGCGGCTCAGGGCCACAGAGCTTAGTTACCTATACACGGGTTATTCAAGAGATCCAATGATAATGTCTGTTGATCGCAGTACCTCTGGGTGAGCTTTGATAATGGCCATTCGGCGCGTCCTATGCGGCTCCTCGGTGTACGTCCAAAAGAAGTGGTCATGTTCGTTCTCGAATTTCGGTTCTTGCTGCTCGTCAGCCTTGACGGTAAAGCCGCGAGGCGCAGGGCTCTTTGAGGGCACGGTGGCGGTAGAGACTGAGGACCGCATGGTTGCAGCTGTCAGGGACAATTGCAGATTAAGTGTAGGGAGCGGAGGGGTTGAGCTGGAAGTTTAGTTTGTGGAGTACATATGGAGGACCCTGGGCCTTGGCGCTTGAGGCAGTGGGCCCATGTCGCCCCATGGTTGGCTGATGATACCCACTCCGCCCTCCGCCACCCACCCACTAGCGCAGGAACCTGTCTCCCTTCTTCCAGACTTCGGTCACGTGCCCGCCTCCAGTATGTGAACAGTTGTATACTTATGGCGACCAAACCCAGATCTATACGTTGCAAAGGTGCTGCATGATTGAATTTTACGGTTATATCTGTATTTTCTGATTCGTCAATCAATGATATGGCTCCTCTCTCTTGAGATCGGACCAGACCTCTCGCCCTATCCCTTTCCAATTCCCCACTTCTTCCTCACTCCTTTTTCTCCTTGCAAAACCCCATCTCCTCACCTCCACAAACCACACAAGCCCCCAATAAACAACAGACAGCGAGATGAGGACCCATGCCAACCATACAAGAAACAACACTGATCCTCCCTGCCGGACCTCGACACCAACCTTATTAACGACCCCGTCAACCGCTGCAAACACCCCAGCTATCACAATGGTAATCAGAGTGGCCGCGAGGAAACTAAATGTGCTTGCAAGGAGTGGCCACATGATATTCATATAGGCCAGGATCCGAGAGTGTGGATAGATGATCCCTGGAATCGCCAATATTGTAGACAAAAGGGACCCAACAAGCGAGACAACGAGTGATGCAAAAACAGCTATTCGCACGCTAGCCAAAGTAGTCGAGACCATCATAAGTGATTTACTCCCTAAACTCATCGATTCGGAGTTTGCGGTTGACGTGTCGCTTGAAGAGGCTGACATTGCTAATTCTGAGTGACCTAATCAGCGAGTACAATCAAATATCTGGGAAGAAGTTTTGCGCACCTGCAGCTATTGTAGCATAGCTCGTACATGTTCTCTCAAAGATATCGGAAGTGACTTCGCTACCATGGGCGAGAGAATAATAGCAGACTTTGTGCAAGTAGAGGTAGTAAACGTTTCCCGTTTCCGTCGTGTCCGTGACTGAAGACGACTCGAAAGCTTTCACATCTTGGTATACTGGGACCCGGCTTATGCTAGGAATGTATAGCTGCAGCTGTGAGCCCGTGTATTAACTGAAATTGCCGGTCATAACTTACTGCTGCCAAATATTGCCCGCCAAAGGTATGTGCGTCCTGCCCCGCCAGAACCAATGTCAGGGCCAGGACGAAACTCGCAATTGCAAGCACCACGGGAAACACTGCAGAGAACCGGTACTTCTTCAAGACCCTCTTTGGTGTTTTCGGTAGCCCCGGCAGGGCTTTGTCAGTCGACTTTCGCAGATCTCCCAGATCAGGCTCGATACATGGAACCTCTTTGGAATACCGGATCCCATCAAGCTCCTGCATGATTTCCATTTGTTTCATCATCTTGCTCGAGAAGCGCTAGTAGTATAATAAATGATGGAATATGCTGACAGTCGCAAACGAGAGTGAGCAACGGCCCATAGCGAATGCAATGCGATTTGATCCAGAGTGACAACCTATGTACAATCGACCCAATAAACAGTGGATATGACGTAGCGGCTGCGTTACCGGCAAATCATCATTCTCCTGTTTGAAGTACATGGATAACCGCAGTTGAGTTGTTGCGGGCTGCGGGATTGCATGACCGATGTGTGGATCGGCGGCATGGTATTCCACCTACAAGCAACGGATCCGCCATCCCACATCTGGTTGCTTTCGCGTCCTGATTTCGAAATCTCGATCCAAATACGACGCAGGCAATGTGGGCGATCGTCGGTACTTCGCGCAGTGACGAATCTGGGTATAGTGTTGCGCTGGTGAGACCAGCAGTGATTACCACATGTCCCAAGCTCGTGAACCCGAGTTATCGAGCCTCTCTCGAAACAACCCGCATTCCCGTACGGATGTAAACTGATCCGCAATGGTAGTTAGCAGAGTTTTGTTCTCCGCGAGATCGCAGATTGTGGCGAAACGATGTATGTTTCAAGTGACGGATGATCACCTATGGCGAGCCAAAATGCCGCGGCCATCATTGCGGCTGCTTCACGACACCGCTCGCATGGCCTACAAAATACGAGTCTATTATATGCTACCTTCTAACATATGTAGAATGAGATTGAGCGAGTGAAAGCCTTGTCGCGTAAGTGAGAAAATTATTGCGGTAGTCTGCATTATTGGAAGCACCGTTGTTGACCATCATTGTACTGCTGGACATCAAGATGTGACATCATACCTTCCTAAGCATTGGTTAGCTCAAAGCTCGTTCCACACCAATTTGTAGACTCACCCAATCAAGAGGGATGTTCAGGCTGTCAAGGTCCATGGGCATCTGACTATAAAGAAGGGAGTGGCTGTAGCTGTCATATCCAGCTGGGAATGTGTTTGGCACATGACGTGGTGGCATCTGCTCGTTAAACACAATGTCCGGTGATTGGTAGACACCGTTGTGTTCTACCGTTGTAGCATCCACGGCTTGAAAACGTCAGCTCGTGATAGTCAACTCACCCTCATACAAAAACTTACAATACGGGGGGCTGTGCGTGTGGTCGTCGTGCTCCCCGTACTCCTCTACTTTGGAAAGCACTAGTCTCACTGCAGCCGCAACCTTTTTTGCCTCTTGAGATCTTTTGCTTCTCTTTGACCAGATGCGGTACGCGGAACGCAGCGATGCTATAATCTCTTCGCGTGTTGGCATCCCTACTTCCAATTGGGACACTCCCGTCACCCTCCTATCGGCAACGATGGGCAAAGGGGAAGCCAAGTCCTCATCGAGGTCAAGGACTAGCACACTAGTAGCGAGGAGAAAGTCCTGGGTAATTACAGAAGCCATGATCTTGATTACAGCGCTGATGCGGAACTTTTCCATGGAGCATAATGAGTCAGTATCATTTCACACAAATTGTGGAGGTGAGTTTCTTACAAATGGGACATGTTCCTCCCCAGGCTGAATGTCCGCGTCTAGCTTATTTTGGAATGAGAGCAGTTCCATTGCTGCATTAAGACAGACCTTCCGTGAGTATTCATAATGCTTATCGACTCTTCCAAGCTTGAGATACGGACGATGCAGCATCACTTGAGCCTTCAGATAGGCCAATTCCAAGTAAGTACAACGCATCAAGCTCGGCTCTAAATGGCCGCTAGCTTGGCCTAGATTTCTGATTTCGAGGCTCTTGGGGATTTGGCTGTAGACAGATCTCAGCGCTGTATCGATGTCGACTATAGATTGGTATGGTGGCTGCGATGTGGCTTGTATCAAGTCCAGGATCTGCGCCTGGATCTTTCGAATTCTGGTCAAAAGAATGAAATAGAGCAGCTGTGTGAGTTCTGATTCTGATCTTGAGGGTGGTAGTTCCGTCATGTCCTCGTGGATATCATCCTGGTTTAGGTTCCGAGGCTCTTGGGTGTCGTACATATACGGTTGGATCATTCGTGGCAACCCCACCTGTGCTGATGTGATTAGATCAAGGGACATTATTGAAATCCACCTGCGTCGTCGCATTTCGCCTTCGAAAGGTGAGATGTTGGGAAACCTTGACGGATCCCGATGTAGCCCCATACGAAACGCTAGTCTTATGAGCATGCCGACGACCATATATGAGCTGAACTGAGCATCCGCAGAGCGTGAGAACTCGCTGGCACAGTAAAGCAAAAATGTCTCAATCGTCGCTGGCGGGCATTTCGTATAGTTGGCAAGGATCATACACTGTACGGCTTTCTCGCGATAGAAGTTCGTACGTGCCGAGTATAGGCTCTGGGTATAATTAGGCCCCAGGCCAGCGCCCTTTGACATGTGCCCATCGAAATTCGCTTGGAATCGAGCTCCAGTGGCAAGAATAGCGTAGAGGAGTCCCACCCACATGGTTGGTGTTTCAAATGGATTCAGCCAGAAATCTTCGTACTAAACAAGGTTAATTTTCGGCTCGACAAGCAGACACGTTCACGATGGGAGACTCACTTGCTTGACAAATGTCGGCTTGTGCAGAAAAGCTTATTTGGTTAGTTCATTGATTTACTTTCTTGATAGCTACAAACTTACTTGCATGGGTCTCCAATGTTGAAAAGAAGGTCTCAATTAATTGATCTGCCTCCCCTTTTGGCGGTATTGCTGCCAGTATGTCTTCTTTACTTGCAAACCTTTGCCGTCCAAATAGGATTTCTGGGCGAGACTCTTCTTCTAATTCATCACATCTTACATCAGATGATGTGGGGATATGATCGAGATGCTCACGCAATTCCGAAATCTGGGGCATGCTCAGCGGAGGGAATACGGTCACATAGAAAGATTCTCACCCCATCGAGAATACTTGTCCAATGTTCGCTATTTGTGTAACTCGTAGTTTCGTTGTTGAACTTGACACGGTCCGGAGTCCCTGGTATCTCGTGGGAGCTATAGTCATGCTGCTGCTGTGTATGGCTTGGAGTGGGTGAGGCGTGGGTGGCATCTTTACCGCTCATGAGATTGGTGACAAGCTTCTCGAGCTGGTTGATGCGATCATGCACACTATTTGGTATTTTGGGTTCTTTTGGTGTTGGTGTATTATGCACATACGTGCATGATAGTGAAAGCCCACGATCGACACAAGTCTTGCACGGCTGTTGACGATCGCACTTCAATCTTCAATATGTTAGTTTAGGTCCAGATAGCTATATGCACTAGTTCCGAAATTCCGAAGCACTCACTTGCGTCGTCGACAAAGAGTACAGCTCAAGATGGGCTTGTCCCTTCGTCTGCTGGGGTGCACAAAACGCGCCGGCTGCGGCTTAGTGCTCATGCTTGGTATTCGAGCCAGAAACAGACGCTGGAAGTAGTGAGTGAGTGCTTGGCTAGTCTTGAGGGGCTGACGATGTTGCAGTGTGAGTGGTGTTCACCCCTCGGATATACTTTGCGGGGAATTGAACCACCGACGCTACTACCTGCCGGTGGCGCTCGGCCGAGCCCTGTGATGTTGGACTGAACGCTTATCGTCATCCCAGGTGTCGTTGCATTTGTTCAAGCATCCCATGTATTATATAAGTTCTCCCTGGTGCAATGTCAGCGTCAAAAGCCTGTTGGGCGGTTCATGTTCAACCATATGACGGTCTTATAAGAAAGATACACTAGCATTGTCCAATACAAGATGTAGACACTCGCAGCGCAAAACATTGTACTTGTTTTCCGGGGAAGAATACGTCACTATTGAACGCTGGCTTACTAGTCTACCTCTGCTCAGGCAGATGACCTGGCGTGAGGACATGTGACTCACTATAGTTACTATGATAATATGGCAATCCAAGTTATTAATTCTGATCGTTCCAGCGGTGACGTTTGAACAATGGCGACACACGGATACCAGAAACTCCAGAGAATGAGCAAAAGAGGAACACCCTTAGACTTTATGACGGGCTACAATCTTCACGGAGTACGTTGCGACCTAACACGAATAGTATCCTCATGCTCCGTAATGGAAGAAACTCTCGTTCCATCATCAGGGAAAGGTATTAATCTGGGAGTCGCCTTTCTGACTACTTACTTTACAGGCACTTGAGTGACTAAGATGTATCAACTCGCGGGCATTTCGTGGTAGCAGTAAGCATATGGACAATGGTATACGTGTTGGTATTTTACGCTCACGCTCAGTAGTACCCATCAGCAGCCGAGTATATGTACACATCTCTTATACTCTACGCAGGATTTCTCGTACCCAGCTACATTGGTTGTGGCTTACTGAAATTCAATAGATCATTCCTATACTACGATTAGAAGTATATTGGCGTCCAAGGCTTTAATGGGTATCTCGGAACAATAGTTCTCCCAAGAATACCTAAGCAGAGAGTGCCTTGGACGGATCGTCTTGCTCCGGTAGAATTGAAAAGATTTCCTGCTTTCATGGTTGTGACGCTAAATTCGACTTCGCCATCTCGGTTTCGATATCATCGCTGGTGGTTTTCGAAATGAAATTCTCTCATGGTAAGCCATGGCACCGGTTTTCCAAGACTCTAGAGCCTGAATTGGCTCTTGGAAGGTTGAGTGCCTGGGCAATGTTATTGAAAAAGAATTTATGGTTCTTATGGCCCCAAATGAACGGCATGATTTGTTTCACAGATTCGATGTTGTACCGCAGCGGGAAAGGTTGATTATGATGTTCCTGAAATGCTGGCCACCCCAAGGAAACATGAGACAGCTATTCACAGGGGCGACGAGAAAGTGGGCCCCGTAAACTGCCCGATATTAAGCCAAGACACCTGACAGTCGCTCCGACCCCTCTTTCGTCAATAGCGTGATTCTGACCGGTCCTGAATGGGGTTCCCCACTTTTTTGCAACGGTGGGGCGATGCAATCATCTTTTCTTTGTATCACCGTTGCCCTGCAACGCTGCCGTTCTGCGGCGGTACGAGGACCAATGAAAGTTTCCATTGCTTTGTCGGAACCAACCCGCCGCGGAACAGTCTTCACTGCCCTCCGAGAAGTATTATGAGAGGTTTGCATCGCAGGCCGTAATATATAATGTATATACATCCATATGCAGAGCAAATCTCGGACGCGGAGGTGAACGAGATGAGAGCTTATGTGCTCGTACGTATGGCGCATGTCTTTCGTACATCCCACCTAGTAGGATCTGCTATGCAAGATATCGCCTCCTTGTGTTTTTTGTCCGAACAGGCTTTGGCGTACCTGCATCGCATGCATAGCGCCATCTCACTCCAACTCAGCCTCAGGGTACAGCCGTTCAATAATGCACTAGAATCTGCACCGAATCTTCTCTACATTGCATTTCAATGGTCGCTTGCAGAACGGAATGACCCAAGAGCTGCGCAGCACTCTCTGAACAATATGAACTATGTTAGTCTGACAGTATTGACCAATCTGCAAGCCCATTTCATGATGACATCTATAAAGAACCACCTGGTTGGGTTACCGGAAGGTGGTGTAGCAAGCCGGGTAAACCGCGCAATATATTACGGGTCTGCACGTCTGCACTCTACCCTGGTCGATACCATCTTGGCTAATATGCCATAGCGGGAAAACGTTCTGCTCCGGGGCAGACAACCATTCCCTACTCTCGCTAAAAGATGTTCCCAGGTGATGAAGCGCACTAGCAGCGTTAGACTGTCACAGCGCGAAAGCTAGGCCTTCACTCACACCAAGGCTTGGACCTATTCAGGAATAATGCCCTCCATATTGCGGCCCGACGGTACCGGCTATCAAACATCAAGTCCGCCACCTGAATGTAAGTGCCTGTACTAAGGGAAACATCTGGAGATGGAGCACATGACAACATGCATGTTACCCGCAACTTGCCAATTCCATCACTAAATCTATAAAAGGCTTGAGATACCTAACCATTGTACTCCTCAGCAAACACACAGGAGTCTTCCATCTGTTCTCAAGCTCTCATCAATCATGGTTCAAGTCACACAGTTCGTTTTGGCCACTGCCGCCCTTGCTGGCGCCGCCACCGCATTCCCCAAACCAGCGCCCAGCAACGCCACTGTCAACCCATGGATTGGCAAGGACCGCTATGTCGTTGAGAGCTACGGCAAGAAGCTCGACCAAACGATTGCTTCTTTCCTCTCAAAGAACGACTCCCTGAACGCAGCACGAACTCGCACTGTTGCCAAAAAGACATCCACCTTCGTATGGGTTACATCGCGTGCTGGACTTAGCCAGATCCCCGAAGCCATCCAACAAGCCCGCCGTCAACGAAAGGGCCGAAAGAGGATGATTGTCGGCCTTGTCCTGTACAATCTCCCCGATCGTGACTGCTCTGCTGGAGAGTCTGCCGGAGAGCTCAGTTCCGCCAAAGACGGCCTGAACATCTACAAGCACGAATTCGTCGACAAGTACGCACAGCTCGTATCTGAGGCCAAGGATCTCGACTTTGCCATTGTCCTCGAGCCCGACTCGCTCGGCAACGCCGTCACCAACCAAGGTGTTCCTTTCTGCGCCAACGCCACCCCCATCTACGAGCAAGGTATCGCTTACGCCATTGCCAAGCTACAGTTCCCCAATGTATCTCTATACATGGATGCTGCCCACGGAGGCTGGCTTGGATGGGCTGACAACTTGAAACCCACGGCCCAGATTTTCGCCAGAGTTGTCGAAGCGGCCAAGAAGATCAACCCAGCGGCCAAGATCCGTGGTTACTCTACCAACGTATCCAACTACAACCCTTTCAACGCCAAGGTCCGCGAGAACTACACCGAATGGTCTCCATCGTGGGATGAGAGCCACTACGCTACCTCTCTTGGAGCGGCAATGGCAGCTGAGGGCATGCCAACCAACTTCATCATCGACCAGGGCCGTGTTGCCCTCCCCGGTGCTCGCAAGGAGTGGGGCGAGTGGTGCAACGTTTCGCCCGCTGGCTTTGGACTGCGTCCTGGAGCGGCACCAAACAACACCAACGTCGACTCAATCGTTTGGATCAAGCCCGGCGGTGAGAGTGACGGAGCCTGCGGTCTGGCTGGTGCGCCTGTTGCTGGTGCTTGGTTCGACGACTACGTTCAGATGCTTGTCAAGAACGCCGATCCTCCTCTTGAGCCTACTTACTAGAAAGGATTCTGTGGCTGAGGTTGAAAAAACTTATCGCCTGGCCTAAACTTTCGGGTGTATCTATGCAGATTTTGAACTTTCAACTGTACATATTGTCATGAGAATACATTAAACTAACTACCATTCACGAATGTTTACTTGCCAAAACCATGCTTGATCCACGTGCTTTTAATTGGGTAGGGACTTTATATCGGACGTGCGCACATATCAACGGGTACTAAGTCAGATCTTTGCCTTTGCAGGCGGCGTCACTCTCCTCCCATGCACATAACAAATGCTCCTAATCTTCTCAGCAGCCTCGCCCCACAATTCATTTCTCAGCAGACTGTATACGCCCATCTTGGCCCGGCCTTGTATCTCTCTCGCCTTCGCCAATGCGACGTCCAGCATGTCCTTTGGTTCTGCAATTTGATCTACTATGCCATCCTTGTATGCTTCTTTGCCCGTCCACCGATGCGCCTCGAGCAGCATCTTGCGCGCAATCTGCGGACTGAGTTTCAGTCTTGGTAGGTACCCGATGCCCGGGAAATGTAGTCCTAGGTTGACTGGCGGCATGGAAAAGAAGCCGCGCTGCGAGTTCATGATGCGATAATCATGTGCAAGTGCCAGTGGACATGCGCCGCCAAATGTGTGCCCTGTGATCAGTGCGATGGTCGGGAACGGATAGTCGAGTAGCGTAGCTAGCAGCGGGAAGAAGCCATCGGTATTAGCATGCGGATTCGCCTCGTTCTCGTCCAGATCTAGACCTGTGCACCAAAACTTTTCGTCCGCGCCTTTTGTAATGACACAGCCTTCTGCATCGGGCCCAAGCTCGCTCTCGATATCACGTAGCGCGCGTATTATTTCTTGCGCAAAGGCAACATTGATGCGGTTTTCGGGTGCTTTGGCGAGCGTAATGACGAAAATGCTGTCGTAGCGTTCGACGCGGAGGTTGATATAAGGACCCAGTGCCATTGTGGGAGATGGCTAAATAGGCCGATAAGAATGAGGTTGTAGGACTACTCCGTGATGCAGAGACAACTTCTAGAACAGTCAACAAGCTCGACGACGAGAAGTTCGCAGCGCGACATGTTCGTGTGGTATGGTCAGAGTCAAGCATGGTGGCGTCGAGGGATTCAAGCCTCGGTATCTAGAGTGCGGAGAACGTGGGGAAGCGGAGACGGCCCATGCCGCAACCCATCCATTGCTTATCGTCTCTGACTCGCCCTCAGCAGCTTCCTATTGAGGACTGACGTGACAAAGCGTATGAGATTGCGTTGGTGATCGTTTATGATTGAATGCGACAACGAGAAAGCTCTCTGTCATTGCTCAGATGTATGTATGAAGGCAGATGCTTTTAACAGGTCACGTGTGCACGATAAGGATACTACATGGATATCTTTGCTCATGTTACAACACTTGCCTTCCACCATCGCCCCACTGGAATAATAGTACTTTTCTTCTTTTGGATCACGATCAATCTGGCAGTATTCAACCTTACGTGTGCAACGAAACGGCTGTCATCATCACCCAGATACCACTCATTTCCCAAGGCTAAAGTTGCTGCTTCATTTAACCAGCCATGCATCACCTGTTTTGCCAAATGCCCCGCAATAGTACACTATATGAATATCGGCAAATACGTTTTCGTCACAATTCCCACTTTTTGGATCACAATAATCCAGGGTTCTTTATCGTTGATGTGGGGGCGTCCTTGGGACTCTATACCCGAGTCACTATGATACTTGTCCTGGGATATGACTCAGAGTATGAGAAATGACGGTTCAAAAGAGATACAAACCCAAGAAGATTATTTATTCGAGGAGAAGATAACGAACTATTTTGTTCTTAGAAACATATCCCAGCTGCGGTAACGAATTACATGCTCCGCAGACATAACACATCATGGTATCCTTCGCCCCACAACCTCCACATAATATGAGCGACACATCGTTTTATACTCTGCAAGAGATGATGGAATATGAATGTGCTACATAATATGGATCAAATATGGCAGGATCTGTAGATATAGCGCACATTTCTCTGCTTGTCAGGCTGAGCGCACCTATTCCCATACATCTTCGAACGAATTCAGACAAAAGGCAGGTTCACAATTAGCCACTTGTACAGAAACAGAAATTCAGAAATTCAGAAATATCTGGAATCAGCTGCGAATAAGAAACGTCCTCAAAGTGGATATCTCGTCACCTATCATGAAAATATCCAAACTAGGGCTAGCAATCTTTCCCAGCATTGGTATGTGATCCAAGCTCATCAGCTTATTACAGAATCTGAACCAAATATAGTATACGGGCAAAGCACCAACACATCTACGTCTTGTGATGGTGTCCCCAATCTCGCATTTCCTGTGAACGCCGCTAAAGGATGGAGAGCTACAAAGGTTGCGGGAGGTTTGACACAACCGCGAGGACTTACCTTCGATGGTGCTGGTAACCTCCTGATAGCTCAAAATGGAATTGGCATCACTGCGCATAAGATGTTGCCGAATGGGTGTCTGGAGCCTTCCAAGATGGTAATCGCACAGCGGAATCTCAATCACGGCATTGTGGTCAGCCAGGACGGTAAGACACTGTATGCCAGTTCTGCGACCACGGTCTTTGCCTGGGTATATGATGCAGCGACAATGAGTGTATCAGGGAACTCGACGATTATAGTAACAGGTATGGATACTGGAGGACACCTCACACGGTCTCTCGGTATTCCACCAAAATATCCAAACCTGCTTCTTGTTTCGCACGGCTCAAACGGCAACATCGATTATGGCTCCATCGATATCAAAACCGGGCGCGCTTGCATCAAGGTCTTCGACATGACAGCTATACCTCCCAATGGCTATGACTACATCACTGCTGGCACTCAATTCGGCTACGGCCTCCGTAACGAAGTCGGTCTCGCCTTTGACGCAGCATCGCACCTTTGGGGCGTTGAAAACTCTGCTGACGAACTGCACCGCACCATCAACGGTATCTCGACCGACATCCACAACGACAACCCCGCCGATGAGCTCAACTACATCGGTGACCCATCTCAGGAGAACAGGGACTGGTACGGCTACCCTACCTGCTTTACCGTCTTCTCTCCCTCAACCATTCCCGGGGGAAACTTTACAGCGGGCGACCAGTTTGTATTGGAGCCCAATGCTACCTTCACCGATACCACATGCAAAGAGCGCAGTGTAGCTCCTCAAGTTGCGCTACCTGCACATTCGACACCGCTTGATGCAAAGTTCAACACGGACTTCTCTGCTCTGTACGTCACTCTTCACGGGAGTTGGAATCGTGATCCGCCTGTAGGATTCAAAGTCATTCAGGTGCCATTTGGGCAGGGAAATGGGGGCTTTGGTCCAACAAGAAGGAGTAATGCTACTCAGGCGTGGGACGACGTCTTGTGGAACGAGCGTGTGGATACGTGTTCTAGGACGAACTGTTTTCGACCTGTGGGCCTGGCGGTGGATAGATGGGGGAGAGTGTATGTTAGTAGCGACAGTTCGGTAGAAGGCGAGGTTGTTATGTTGGGAAGGGAGTAAGCGAGATGGGACTGCCGTTGGTGACAAAAGTGTTCGAGTTCTTGCTTCTCAGGCAGCTCGTGCCTAAGCAGCAGAGCTTCATGGTCAAGATGAGTGAAGTTTTGATTCTTACTTCAGAGACTACAACCGTTGCATGTGGGTGATACTTTGTATTAATGGTGAGTGAAGAAGCGGGCATACTCGGAAGTGAAAGGGTTGGCTACCTCATTAGATTGGGAAGGTGGGGTCAGATGGGAAGGCACGCTGCACGCCTGCCACAATAACGCCACACACTGTTCTTTAATCAACCCTGATCAACAACATTGGCATCAGTCCATTCCCTCTTTCTCTTTAGCGTGAATGTCGCGTACGCCACAGCGAATCAAGGCAAGAACTCACATGCGGCCCAATTCACAAAGAGAACAAGCGTTCTCGATAGTCCGGTCAAATTCGCTTCACTTCACTCCATCTGGTTTCATGGGAATCATAGCGGTAGCCGATGTTATCTCGATCATTGCGCGTCTTGTCTGAACCTATTACAGGCGATTCGATTACAAACTGGCACACTAATAGTCCACCACCCCCACTCGACATTCTAAGAAAAAGCTCTTGAAACATCAGAAGCGCCGAATTATGCCACGGAAGGGGCAGCCTTTGGGCCCAAAGGCTCTGCATACGGCTTCACTCAAGTGAAAAACTCGTCTACCCTGTGCTCTGAAAAATGCCTCATCAGCCTGAGTTATCGAGACTCAGAACGGAAACCCGGGGAAACGGAACACTGTGAAGCTAAACTTTGTGGGGGAATGACGCGTTCGTGGGAACTTTGTCAAAAGAAGAGTTCGATATTCCTCCCTTCCGGGCCCGAAGAGCAGACATGTAAGTCAGCATGGCCATATGAAATACGACTGTTTGTTTGAGAGAAGAAATATTAATAGAAAATATAAAACTATGTTCTCGACCCCTCACTAGGCTGGCCAGTCAAAAAATGGACTTATAAGAGTACATGCTGACTACTTGGAGGCTCTCCCTTACTAAGACCTCTTGAACGAACAAAGACGAAAAGCCGGAAGCCGAAAGTGTGGTATTTCCACGGTGAAATATCTTTCAAGAGCATCTGGAGGCGACGAAGTGAGAGGGGAAAGCCCATCGATCAAACACCGATACTTGGATTCGGACACTCTCTGAGCGGCTCATTGGCGGCAGCTAAAAAGGTGCCAAGCCCATCAACTTGGTTCCCGGGTGTCTGATTGCATGAACTAGACTATTGCAGCTTCGGAAGACATGCTTCCACAGGGGTGATGGGCAAGACCGTCAGCTGTCGTGTGATACTACGGTAGATTCAGACAATCGGTAACTCAGCTGGATCCCACGTGCTGCAGCGTGATTGGGCACGGTATTTGTGGAACATGCTACTCGGTGGGTAGGGTCTTCATGCTTTTCCAAGCTCCAATAGCATTTCATGCCCGACATTCGAGAAGTGCAGCATGATGCCGCGCTGCTACCCTGATGGAGGAATACTCCGGCGCTGACGGCCCACCTTGCCAAGGACATCTTGGCAACATCCAATTAGGAGACGATAGCCGGACCCGTGGGACCAACATACCGGGACGTGGGGCAGTAAAAGTTATTAGTTCTGAACCCGTCGGATACGCGAGTCCCACAGGCAATCCCCAGGAGGCCAGACTGCCTCGTCCACAAGAAGAGTGGGCTCGGCTGGGTCATTGATGTTGATAGAGCATCAGAGAGCCGGGCAGTAGATCGAGAAGGACAAGGCGGGATTGACATTGATGAGATGCGCCATTGACGAAACACGCGTTGCTTTGTGCTTGTCAATGGAGGATCGGCCGTGTGCTAAGCATGTCATGGCTACGTCTCAAGCAAACGCCAATAGCCCGAAGCTTCCTTGTCGCAGGCCTGGGCTGCAAATAAGCCTCCGCCCCATGTTGTGGCAAAGGCAGCGTGGTTGGAGAAAGGGTTCTGGCCAAGCCTCACTAGCGGCCACGTGGGGAAATGAATGGACTACATGGCCCATGGCCCATACGCCCTCACCCCACCTGCTCAACTCCCAGCATACGGGAATCCCAGCAAACGCCTCAGCGGCTGCGCCATTCACTGACACCGAGTGCCATGCCACGGCCTGGATTTGCATAATGGCGTTTTCTCTCGCCTTTTGCAGCGGCATGGCCGAGGACCTCTTGGCAAACCTTCCGCGCGTGCTTCAATCTGACGCTGAGATTGGCTGTCGTCTAGTGCTCACTTCAAAACATAAGCATGCCGCGCTTCCTCACAAGAGAGCTTGGGTATAAGTACAAGGCTTGGCCCGTTTGTTTTGGCAAGCAGCCCTCATCTTGCTCACCCGTCTGTTGCAGTACCAAGCTTCGTCAAGGCCAGCACAAGCACTTGCTAAGACTTCAATATGGCTGCTAAGACGGCTGGCGGAAACTCCGCCTTCCACAACTTCAACAAGTACGCCTCCTGAATATCCTCCCCCTTTTAAATGCTTCTCTTGCTAACAACCATCACAGTGACTTTGCTGTTCGTACTACCCCGAATCCACGGCAAACTCCTTTCCCGGCAAGACACTGACCTGAAGTAGCATATTGAAGACCCAAATGAGCGCCGACGTCTTGCTCTCGCCGAGATCGACAAGGCTCCCTTCGGCTGGTACCATGTACGCGCCATTCTGGTCGCGGGTACTGGTTTCTTCACAGACAGTTACGACATTTTCTGTGTATCCCTCTTGACCATCATGCTGGGTATCGTCTACAAGCAGGACCACAAGGGTACTCTTTTGACCCAGCAAGACACTGCTATCAAGCTGGCTACTTCGGCTGGCACCGTCATTGGACAAGTTGGCTTCGGTGCGCTTGCTGATATCGTTGGCCGTAAGAAGATGTATGGTCTTGAGCTGATTCTGATCATTGTTGCAACTCTCGCACAATCTCTGGTTGGTCCTGGTCCAGGAACTTCAGTTGTTGGTCTCATCATCTTCTGGCGTGTGCTCATGGGCATTGGTACGTCTCCCGTGTAACTTTTATCCTTCACTACTGACCAGACTAAGGTATTGGTGGTGACTACCCACTATCTTCCATCATCACTTCCGAGTTCGCTACTACCAAGTGGCGTGGTGCCATGATGGGCGCTGTCTTCGCCATGCAGGGTTTTGGTCAGCTTGGCGGTGCTCTCGTCATGTTGTGCCTTGTCTCCGGCTTCAAGAGCAAGCTTGTCAAGGCCAGTGGATACGACACCTGCACTGGTGACTGCCAAGTCGCTGTTGACCAGATGTGGCGTGCTCTCATCGGTCTCGGTATAGTGCCTGCCTGCATTGCCCTCTACTACCGCCTCACCATCCCAGAGACGCCTCGCTACACCTTCGATGTCGCTCGTGATGTCGAAAAGGCAAATGAGGATGCTAAGCAATATCTTTCTGGCAAGCACGGTGAGGGCAACGTCGATGAGATCACTCAGGTTACTGCTCGCCGTCAGTCCGCTGCCCAACTCGAGGTTCCCAAGGCTTCCTTCAAGGACTTCTTCAGGTTCTACGGAAAGCTTCGCAACGGCAAGATTCTCTTTGGAACTGCCATGTCATGGCTCCTTCTTGATGTCGCCTTCTATGGCCTTGGTTTGAACTCTTCCACTGTCCTGCAGGCTATTGGCTACGCCAGCGGTGAAAACTTGTACCACAAACTCTACAACCTTGCTGCTGGTAACGCCATTCTTATCTGCGCCGGTGCCATTCCAGGTTACTGGATGGCTGTTGCGACCATTGACACTGTTGGTCGCAAGCCCCTTCAACTCATTGGCTTCACTCTCCTCACTGTCCTCTTTGTCATCTGGGTACGTTCACACATTCACAAACAACACATGAATTGCAAAAAAGAGCACCACAGCTAACATTATCCCAGGGTTTCGCCTACAAGCACCTCAGCAACCACGCCATGCTTGCCATCTATGTCCTCATCCAGCTCTTCTTCAATTGGGGACCCAACACAACCACCTTCATTGTTCCCGGAGAGTGCTTCCCTACCCGCTACCGCTCTACCTCCCACGGTATCTCCGCCGGCTCAGGAAAGATTGGTTCCATCATCGCCCAGGGCGCCATTGCCCCGCTGCGAACACGAGGCCACCCTACAAAGGCCAACCCCAGCCCGTGGCTCAACCACGTCATGCAGATCTTCTCTGCCTTCATGTTTGCTGGTATCTTCACCACTCTGCTTATCCCAGAAACCAAGCGCAGGACGCTCGAAGATCTGGCCCAGGACTGGGATATGGGTGATGAGAGCATCACGGGCGAGGAGCACGCTCGCAAAATCAACAGGACCAGCGATGAAGCTGAGCAGCCCAAGGCTTGAGGTCGTCAGCCATCAAGGCATCACGCATTCCGCGGAGCCTCGGTCTGTATAATTTGTTTTACTATTTTTTCCTTTCGCTCAAAATGTTTTTCGAAAAGTAGTAGAAAAGCAAAAAACAGAAACACAATCTCCACGGAGAAAGATGTTGATGTATGCTGTATACGTTGAAAATGATATAATAATTACCATGTTTGAAATGTCTTTGATGTCAATCAAACTATTGACTTGCAACTCGTGTGTGCTGCTATATGTGCCAAGTACTGCAATACAAGCCAGCGTGGCGACAAAACCCTGCACATATGTGTGTAGAATTGGGTTAATTGGCTCAAAGTCTATCCCAAGTCTTGGCGGCTTCATCTCAGCTTCTTCAGCTGAGATCCTGTAGGAGCCGGTATGGCTTGGGGCTTACCCGCACCCCTCACCATTTGTCACTGTGCAGAGCAAAGATTTGCCTGAAATGAAAAGAGAAAACGGAGATGGCAGTATACTTATCCTGTTTGCGGTACGACAAATGTGTTCAAAACTTTGGTGAAAAAGCAAAAAAGCAAAAAGTTCGCAAGGCGCAGAGAGAGTTCTCGTCTTTAACCTGGTTGGTGGCCGTGCACTGATGCGACGCGTTCCCCTTTCGCGTGTTGGATATCATCCTTTTACGTACATTTCCAATAGTCATTCATGAAGACACATGGTATGGATACACTGCCAAGATGGGATAGCTTTCCCTCTGATTTGTTACCAAACAGGAAGGTCCTTCGGGAAGGCTGGCGGTAGTTGCCAAATGCAATAGTCATTAATGTCTTGATGAGTGCACTCGGCGAGCGCTGATGCCGGACGGCATGACTCAGCTGATCGGCAAAAATTCATATGGATACGATGCATATGGCAGGCAAGCCATGGCGCCCAACATCGACGTGTAAAGGAAAATCTTTGCGAGAACAGTAGTTTCTGGTTTGCATGTCGTTTCGAGCAACTAGCTACATAGAATGTGTTAGCAGATTTGGAATCGCGGCGTTGTCAGGCGAATCGGAAAGCTTGTCGAGGAAAAAGGCATTTGCCACAACTGTACACGTGATTGGCTGAGGAGTTAAGGACAAGAAATCTGGATCTGAGACGGCCGGCCCACGGAGGTGGCGGAGCGGCTCCGGGTGGGTTTGGTGGGGATGATGTTGAAGACTTGGCTTGTAACGTCAACAACACCAAAGTGCTCGTCTGAGTATCGGGGTGTTTTCACCAGGGCTTTCGGGGAGCATCAGTTGCGCTATTTTTTCTCCCATGTAACGTAGTTGCTGAAGAATGCAGCCGCAGAAAGAGAACCGTGCGACGATGTCGTGCACGGAGTGCCAGCGTCGGAAGCAAAAGGTCTGAATCTCCTACCCCAGACCAACCCTGCATCAAACTCCGTGGACTAACGGCAGGGCTAGTGTTCGCGAGAGTGGCCCTGCAACCATTGCCAGGCGAGGAAGGTGCCACAGCTATGTCAGTTCTCTGTAAAACGAGCTCAGCAAGAGTCTTCGCCTGAATCTGCACGGTATGATGATCCTTCTTTCCTCCACCCTTCGATTGGCCGAATCTGGCGGTGACAGCAATTTTGACAGAGCAAGTTCGTCCAGCAACACCCAGGGCATCAAGAGAAGTGCCCCTGATTCGACAAAGCCGCATTTTGTCCAACAAAACGGCGAGCATGAGGTACTTGAGGATGGGCTGAAGGTGTGGGGGTACATGCCAGGTCATGTCCATTACAAGGTTCAGAGTAATGAAGACAATGTCAGTTGCTCGCCTCGATAGAAATGCCATGCTGACTGGTATTTCTCGCAGAGCTCTCCTAAGCACTCTCAGGCACAAACAATAGCAAGCGACGCTGTGCAGAAGGTGCTGCATGCTGTTCCTCCGAGATCCATAACTGGTATGTTCAAGTATTGCCACGTTCACAGCACTGCTGACTGAATGCAGACGCCATCGTCAACCACTTCTTGAACACAGTAAACTACCGCTATAGTGCAATATACGGGCCATCGTTGGCGGAGCAATATGTTCAGTGGTGGGCCGATCGCAGTGCCGCCAAACAGCTTTCCCCCGAGTTCACATGCCTGCTCTTACGGATATGTGCATACTCTGTACAATATCTGACGCCGTCGCTTCGCAAGATGATTGAGTTCGAGCTGGCATGCACTTCACAAACGCTCACTGAACGTTTCTCAGCCGCAGCAGAGGAACTTAGCCGGAGCTTTGAAGCGTCGAAGACAAGTATTGAGCGGGTAGAGGAGCAGTTCTTGAAGTGCGCCTGGCTGAAATCGGAATCGAAAATTGTCGAATCGTGGCATACTCTTTCACGTGCTATTCGCGAGGCGCAAGAATTGGGTATTGATAGGGATGCGGGTATTGATGACTTATCGGAGTTTGATATAGAAATCAGAAGGCGAATCTGGACTCTTCTTTACATATGGGATTGGTGAGTAAAGAGATGTGATGGAAAGATCCGGTTACTAAAGTCTGTCAGGCAGATGTCAGTGTGGCTAGGTCGACCAAACCTCATCAACCAAAAGAATCTTTCTTTCAAATTTCCCAACCTGCGGCTCGACCAATCGAATACAGAACCGAATATTCTTTCACCTTTCGCACACATGGCTCTGCAAGCACATCTGGGGCGAAGAGTGGCTACTGTGATGGGCGACGCGACGTCCAAAGCCGATCTTTCTGCTGAGAAGGTCTTGGAGATTGAAGACGAGTGTCACAAGTTCATTGACGAACTGCCCGCGATTTTTCGTGTTAAGAACCCCGATACCTCATTCGACGAGGCACATCCATACTTTGTGTTCCAGCGATACCAATTACACTGCATCATCTTTTTGACAATGCTCGACTTCTTCAAGACATATCTTACGCGCGAGCGAGAAGACAAGCTCAGCGACCAGGACGACGAGTTTCGAAAGAAGGGGATCGAGATTGCGCTCCGTCTGCTTGAGGTTGCGCGCAAGCTGTTTGATCATGAGTTTCCGATTAACGCGAAATTCCATACGGTCGTTTTCTGCATTTTCGATACCGCGACCTTACTTTGCTCTGCTATTATCCATGACCACGAACATATGCTGCCTTATCGCGATGAGGTCATGGACGTCATTGATAGTTCGCTCGATAGGTTGTATCAACTCAGCTTGTCCACGAAACTCGGCGCAACTTCGTACAACTTTCTCTTCAAACTCGTGCAGGCAACGCCCTCGCTTCGACGGCATTTGCCAACCGACAAGCGACAGAAGCAAGATGGTATCCCTGTGCCGAAGGGATCACCGCCGGCTCACGAGCCAGCGCCGGTGGTTATGACGCGTCCACCAGGGTTGCCATTACCGTATCGGCCACCTCCAATTTTGGACGCAATTGCCCAGTCTTCAGTTCCCGCAACCGGGGCCCTCACAACGATGCCCATCTCGGATGCCCTTTCATTCGACATTGATCAATTCCTAGCGCAAAATCCGTTCGGCAGTGTTGGTGATCCTAATGCCGTTGATATAGGTGGTATGGAACAGATCTGGGCGTGGCAAGATTTGCATCTCAATGCATATGCAAACAGCGGAGCACATGGTTCTTCGGACACGACTGGGCAGGGTCCTCGAGGCTGACAATATCAACCGATTGGTACAGGTTTCGGAAAATAAAGGCTTGAATGAAGGTAAAGCTCTATGCCAAAACCGGATGGGAAAGAGGGTGTTGTGAAGGTGTTGTGCATCCATTAGTGAGAGTCGTGTATTGGTGTCTTTGTAAACAAATAGACTTTTAGGCTGCGCTGACAACGAGCCTAAAGAGCAAGCTTAGTAGTTGTCGCAATAAAGAATGAAAATGTGGCGAATTGTGCTGATGCAGCCGTTGACAATATCGGTGCGGTTCGCACTCACATACTTCCTTGAATGCACCATGGATGAAAAGATTATTCTACTCACCTCACTCGCACACTTGTGGCTCTGAAAGTATTGGGGGGAGAACAGATAGATAAAAAGGTGACAAGTACCTCGTCTTATGTTGATGCGGTTCCGGGATTTGACCGGGACACGGATCCGTCCAATCATTGCGTTTGCCACATCCACACCGCCCAGTCGGCTGAGTTTGCCAGGCCAATGACAGAAGGCGGCAGCTGCACCACTCCTACCCCAGCATTTGACATTGCCTTTTCTTTGTCTGTCCTATTTACGGTCGGGTTTGTTGAGAAAGATGGTGACGCATCGCGCTCTTCTCCCTTGCGATAGTGCGGGATTCGTTTTGAACCGAGAGTGCTGGGCCTCGTGCGTTCCTTCTTCGCTATGATGTGGGTGTAGCAGCAGCCCGAGTTTGAGATTGGGGTGTCATCGGAACCGGAGATGGACACAGAAGGCAAGACGTCAACTGTTTGCTATTTCGGATTTACGTAGCTAGAACGTATGGCCTTAGTCGTCTCTTTAGTATGTGCGTTTAGTTTAGACGTACGTTTAATTGAGACGTACGTTTAATTGAGACGTACGTTTAATTGAGACGTACGTTTAATTGAGACGTACGTTTAGTTTAGACGCACGTTTAGTTTAGACGTGCATTTAAGTGAGACATGCGTTTAGTTTAGACCTGCGACTTGTTACATTCTCCGTGAAGATCGTTGCGCGTTGCCGCCATTATTATCAGTCTTATCTTGGTCGCCTTCACTCTCGACATTGCTGATGCGTCGATGGCCTGGCTAGTCGCGTCGAGAAAAGATGCAGCCACATATTATCGATCGATGCATCTGTGCGCGTGTTCGTTTCCATTGTTTAAAACTCGAATGCGGTGTTGCAAGAGGTTGACATGTTCATGCCAGGGCATCGTTTTGTAGAGTGAAGCAATCTTTTGCGACAGGATAGGCAGTGGTGTATTCTTTGATGGCGATGAGATCTTTTTCGGTGCTGAGATGGAGAAGCGTAAGACTGTTGGGGGGCACGGGGACTGTGGAAGTCGAGCGGGGGTGTGAAGGTGGCATCGCGATTGCAGGGATCCAGTTGATTGAGCTAACGGCGAGGCTTTCTTTCAACACTGAAAAATTGCAGCATATAGTTAACAGTATTTTATCTAGTCTTTTCATCTTTCAAGACATCCGGGGGTGCCCGGGGTAAGCCAGGTTTTAATATTATTGCGACTGCCGCGGAGCCCAGACTAGGGAGCACAATAAGACTCCGAGGGGCCAGTTCTGACGTAACAACGCTTTTTATGGAAGGAACGGTATGAACACTGGAGGATACATGTGTGTAGATACGAATGGCCGTTTCGAGAACAAGGCGATTGCGATGAATTAGCCAAAACAAGTGGTACAACATGCTGAGTTGAGTTGGTCTACTGTCATATGAGCACTTGTGCGTTACCTCGTATATTCGTAAGAGCTTGGGCGGTGTTATATTCTCAGGTACATGTGATTATCGTGGTACATCCAGTTATCGTGTGAGGCGGATACCTGCCAAGTGTTTCTGGCAGCAGGTCTCACGTTCAATTGGTCCATTGATTTGCCGTTAATTTGCTTTGCAACATAAATGAATTGTATGGCGAATTCCAATAAAGACCCATTTTTTTGAGAGAGACTGTTTTTCCATAGTCAGTTTACGGTACAACATTGACAAAGTACTGTCCATATGTACACTTAGATCGGGATCACCCGGAGCGGGACGTCGCGTGATATTGCTTCTGCTTCCGATCGATACAACATCCGTAGACTGCTGTGCTACGTAGATCCACATGGCAATCTCGTTCCGGCTTGGCTCTAATTCTTGATTTGTCGAAAGTCAGAGATGAAGGCGTGCGATAGCTGTGGGGTTAAAGGGTCTGCTTTCCTCTACCGTCATGACCAGCGGCAACAACCCCAACGGCAAAACAGAACCCCCCCGGCTTTTTTCCCTGAAAATTTACAAAGGGCACCGGACACTTGTGTGTCGATCTCATCTCAAGATTGAACTTCGGCCCTGCCCGGGGAACTGGAGTCGGCCCCAGGAATGGCATACCTTATGGAGACAGGCGTTGAAGGAGCACCACTCACCCCGCGCTTACCCACGGTATACGGTTAGATTGATGGCACACGCCTGTCGGCACTTCCAAGTGGAGTTGGACGGTTTCCTTGCCCTTTTCGCGTGTGCGAAGACAGAGCAACGAAAACGTAACGAATACTGTTAGTCGCGTTTCGGAACGCGGCAAAATTTTCTGGAGCCGCCACAGATCAATCTCACGTACGGGAACAAATCTGGATACGATATGATACGATGCCATCTGAACTCACTCGAGAGCGACTGACTGCGTTTTCTTCTGTGCATTGGGGACATGCATGGGCGAACCATGGAGCGTACTGTGTGTGTCAAGGTGTTGTCATTGCGCATGAGGTGACGGGCGGCCAGCCCAGGGGACACGAGACTGTGTGGCCGTTTTCTGTTCAACCTACGTAGGGCTCATGGGCACAGAGAACGACGTGCCCGCTAAACGGCCGACTAAACTGGCGCAGCGAAAGACAGCTGCAGGGTTGGCTGATCTTTGCACTCAAGGGCAGAGAAACGTGATGGCTCGGTGTTGGACCCACCAGGTATGATGTCATGGCGCGCGCTGAGAGCCGCCTCCTTGGCGCAATTCACCGAAGACTCTCCACTCCCTGCGTCTACTGCAAAAGATTTCTGACTTAGGCCAGGCACCAGGGTCTTCGCAATGGTATATGAGGGCCACTTCTCCACGCCCGAGATGGAGTTTGCTCGATACTTTCCTCCTTACTCTCCACGGCCTTGCTGTTGTGGAAGCTTGCCATATAAATACACAAGCATTTCCAAGCCTCACAAGCCTCCAGCATCCTATGCTTGGGTGAAGCCACCGTGAAGGATCAACATACGCCACTATCCACACGCCAAAACTACCACTACTACCACCACCACCACCGAATCCCAGCAACCCCACGACTCGACCTCTTTGGTGAGGTAACGACGACCCAGAGCACGATCATCCCAGTTGCGACTGCCCCATTGCTGCCAACCCTCAATACCATTGCGCCAAACCCAAGCAACTACTCCACGACCATTGATCCTCCAAGCAGCACCCTCACTACATCAACATGCCGCGAACAATGTTTATAAACCCCTTCAAGACGCACAGTGTGGATGAATTCCCCGGCGTCCATGTGCCTCTTGAAGAATCAGTCCCCAGCGGCCCCACTCCCCACGACCGCCAGAGTAACTCCCCTGCGCCCTCTGAAAAAAGCACCAAAGACGATAAACCTGAGCGCCCCGAAAGTGATGCATCAAGTGGTGTTGTTAACCATGGAATGACCCTCGCAGCACTCAAAGCAGAAATCGAAGCAGATGTCGCCGCCTCGGGCACCGACACCCCATATGACCGTATGTTAAGCTAATTTAAACTGCCAGATTTTTTAGCAGTTGAGGAATGATCGACACTTACTAAATTCTTGTAGGCAAGTCCAAGGTCATCAACCGGGCCCTGGGCGATATGGGCATGGGCCGCTACCAATGGAAGCTTTTTATCCTGGCTGGATGCGGATGGATGGCAGACAACCTGTGGTTGCAGGTACGTGCACTATAACAATTTTGCAGTTGTCATGGCTTACCATTGTAAAGGGTGTTGCACTCACGCTGCCGCAACTTTCGGTTGAGTTTGGTGTCAGTGAGAGTGAAGTTCGATATACCACCCTAGCGCTCTTCCTCGGTCTCTGCATCGGTGCATCATTCTGGGGTACTGCGTCGGACATTATTGGCCGCCGTGTAGCTTTCAACTTTACTCTGTTCCTTGCCGGTGCCTTTGGTCTCGCCTCAGGTGGTGGTCCTAACTGGATCGGCACATGCGCTCTCTACGCCTGCATCGGACTCGGTGTCGGTGGCAATCTTCCTGTCGACGGAGCACTCTTCCTGGAGTTCCTTCCACAAACATCTGGAAACCTATTGACACTGCTTTCCGTCTTCTGGCCGATTGGTAACCTGATTGCCTCGCTGCGTAAGTCAAGCACACTACTGGTTGGTTGACAGTGCTAATCCGTTCTAGTTGCATGGGCATTCATTCCCAACTTTTCCTGCGCTGCCGGCACTCCTGCTGGACAGTGTAAAATGTCAGACAACATGGGGTGGAGATACCTCATCCTGACGCTTGGAGCCATCACCTTCGTCATGTTTATCTCGCGTTTCTTCTTCTTCCATCTCTACGAGTCGCCCAAGTTCTTGCTGTCACGTGGTCGCCAGGCCGAGGCTGTAGCCACCGTCTACGGCATCGCGTATTGCAATAAGACGCACACCTGGCTTACCGAGGACATTCTCAACTACATTGGAGGCGACCAGGAAGTAACTGGCGAGGATGCCAAACTCAGCAGCTTTGAAATCATCAAGCGCTCCATCAGCCGCTTTTCCTTTGCCCGGTTCAAGATCCTCTTCCAGGACAAGAAGCTTGGATTGACCACTGTGCTCTTGTGGTTCCAATGGACTACCATTGGCATGGCATATCCGCTGTTCAACGCCTTCCTACCGCAATATTTGGCCAACTCTGGAGGCGAAGTAGAAAACGACGTCAGCACCGTGTACCGCAACTATGCCATTACTGCCATCGTCGGTGTTCCTGGATCGTTCTTGGCATGCTATGCTGTCGAGATGAAGTTCTTGGGCCGCAAGGGAACGATGGCCATTGCGACCGTCATCACTGGTGTCTTTGTCTTCCTGTTCACCATCTCGAGTGACTCGGACTTTCAGCTTGCTTTTACTTGCTTGGAAGCCTTTTTCCAAAACATTATGTACGGTGTGCTATACGCATACACTCCCGAGGTCTTCCCTGGCCCGATCCGCGGTACTGGCACTGGTATCAGCAGTTTCTTGAACCGCGTTGCTGGACTGTGCGCTCCCATTGTCGCCATTTTCGCTAGCAGCGGCAACCCCAAGGCGCCCATCTACGCAAGTGGTGGTTTGTTCATCGCGGCGTTCTTCAGCATGCTGATCTTGCCGATTGAGACAAGAGGAAAGCAGACGCTATAGAGATTTGAGTTCGTAGCGGGCGGGGTTTTGCTTGAACTAGATGCACAATAGAGTGCTTTATTCTCGTTGATCGAATGATACCATCTTCAGTCTTGTTCTGTCTTTCCGCATACGCGTGTGTGTTTATGTACGCTAACCCGTCAAAGCAAGTGTTGCGAGAGACATGTGAATGTAGTGTAGTACATGGCAGCTGTTGGCTAGGTCAGGGCTGTCGTATGGTCACAAAGCCATACCGAGGCAGTCGGCCATCGGGAGTCTTGAGTCTGCGATGGCTTTGTTTGTCCGACTAGCGGGGGATCATCCTGAGCTTGACAAGACGCCACTGCGTGTCCATGGTGCCATGCTAGCACATCACCGCATCCACGCACACAAATCCGGCCCAGATTGCGGTACCAAAAGCCCATCAACGTGCAACACCCAATCACACAGTACCAGCGGAAGCGAGAACCCGCACCGAAACTCGCCAAGATGCAGGCGTAGGCTGTTTGCAGTAAGGTGCGCGCACCACTCAAACCGCAGACTGGAACCACGACTTGTCCCCAGGCATTTTGCCTCGGCACGAAAAGAAAAGAAAAATGACGTCTTTCATTCGCCTGTGTTTCCAATGCGATGTGTTCGAGTACACGGCATATAGGAAAAAAACTGCCCGACCCAATCACCTGGAGCTGGAGCTGGAGCTGGCTGTGCCTCGTGGGTGGGGCGCGCGGTGCGGGGCGCGCTGGGTGTGGCGCAGGCGTCTCAGCATATGCATGTGGGGATGAGGACCATAGCCATTGTAACGATACGGTATGATATGATAATTACAACCCCTCATAATTTGGGTTGCTTGAACCAAACTTGCGCAACTGTGTTCGATCCTTTTTGTATCTTTGTTTGAGCTGATAAGATGAGAAACAAAATAATCATACATTCAGACTGCGGCGTCTAGTTATTGTGGTGGCGACGAGGCAGAAGTTTATTTGGGCGCCGAGGAGTGAGGTCGCTTTTGCACAATGGAGACATTGGCGAAGTTCCAGTCCGAACGTCCGAACCCGATATGCATGCCTGCCCGAATCAGTTAGATTGTTACTGTGTAATTATGCCAGCCAGCGTCACAGCCACAGTACAGGGGTGACGGCATTGCAGCAATTTTGAGCTTGGTCGCCGCATCTGCTCAGTTTTAGTCTGGAGCCATGAACAAAGCCTATTTACCAAACTGTGGAGACGGGTCCCCTTTGTACACATGTCAATGCCGGCTGGTCTCACCGCCCGACGACACTACATATACCTGGCCTTGTAATCCACCCTTCCCCGTACCTGCTCACCCATCCGTGCCACCCGTCACACCACCACATCACATTTGCTACCCGCCATGATCGACTCGTACTTTGATGTGTTGATTATTGGAGGCGGAATCAGCGGTATCAACGCCGCCTACCGCATACAAGAGTCGTTGCCAGACGTCAAATTCACCATCCTCGAGGCGCGCCACGAACTCGGTGGAACATGGTCGCAGTTCAAGTATCCCGGTGTGCGCTCCGACTCGGACCTGCACACACTAGGCTTCCAATTCAACCCCTGGCGCAAAAAGGAGCCCATTGCAAGAGGAGAGACCATTATGGGCTATTTGAAGGAGACGGTGCAAAAGTTCGACATTGATAAGAAGATCCGGTATAAGCACAAGGTCTTGGCGGCCGACTGGAGGACCGACGAGCAGCGCTGGAGAGTCGAGGTGGAAGTTGGCAATGACGTCGGACGAGAGCCCCGGAGAGTCACCTACTGGACCTCGTGGTTAATCATGGGCACTGGATACTACAACTACGACGAACCTCTAAAGGCAGACATACCAGGTATCGACAATTTCCAGGGACAGAGAATACACCCACAGTTCTGGCCAGAGAATCTCAACTACAAGGACAAAAAGATCGTCATTATTGGATCCGGCGCAACGACTATTACCCTTTTGCCTGCATTGGTCGATGGCGGGGCTGCAAGCGTTACACAGCTGCAACGAAGCCCTAGCTACATTATGAGCATAGGTCAAAAGAGGAAATCGTGGATCGAGAAGTATGCTCCCGAGTGGTTCACTCTCCGCTACAAGCGTACGTCAGCAATTCCCCTTTCTGCCATATACTTAAGTGCTAACCCATCCAGGCTTCATGTTCACGCTCGTCCCCATTCTCCTCTACAAATTCTGCATGTGGTTCCCATCCGCCGCCGGAAATTTCATCATCAAACAAGCAGCCCGCCAGCTCCCACCCGACTTCCCCATCGAACCACACTTCAAGCCCAGCTACAGTCCCTGGCAACAGCGCATGTGTCTCTGCCCAGACGGCGACTACTTCAAAGCCTTCCGCTCCGGCAAAGCCCACATCGTAACCGACACCATCAAGACCGTCACCGCCACCGGCATCGAGCTCAACAGCGGCGCAAGCCTCGACGCAGACATCATCATCACCGCCACAGGCCTCAACCTCAACTTCCTCGGCGGCATGCAAACAACCGTCGACGGCGAACACGTCGATCTCGGCGCCCAATACATGTGGCGCGCAAGCCTGTTTACCTCCCTCCCCAACTTCGGCAACATCATCGGCTACTGGAACGCCTCCTGGACCCTCGGCTCAGACGCCGCGTCGCGCCTCTTTGTGCGCCTCATCAGACACCAGCGCGACAACGGATACACCAGCGTCGTGCCCGTCATCACCGACGCAGAGAAGGAGAAGTCCATGTCGGCCTCGCCGCTGAACAGCACGTATATCCAGGCCAACGCAAGAAAGATGCCCCAGTGTGCGAATACGGGACCCTGGAAACCAAGGGATAACTACTATGTGGATAATTGGGACGCGAGGATGGGCAGTTTGACTGACGGTTTGAAATGGAACAAGGTTGCTGTGCAGTAGATGTAGAGTCTGTAGATGAAAATTCTTTCTCTTTCTTCCCAAGTACGAATCTATGGCAGTTTCTTTGTTCTATATCCTCATAATACCCAGTGAACCTAAATCAAGACACCAAAAAAACCTAGTTACTCGGACTGTGCCAGTAACGTTTACACCTTTCTTTCGATATTGTATTACCGCGTATATGCAAACACGTGCATACACAGCTTGAAGTTACGCGAGAAAAAAGGTTAAAGGGGCAAAAAAAGGAAAAAAGAGAAGAAAGAAAGCCGCGGGGTGGGCAAAAAGAGATGGACTCGCGGGGAATCGAACCCCGGACCACTCCCATGCTAAGGGAGTATTATACCACTAAACCACAAGCCCGATCACTGATTTGATGGAAGGAGTTGAAACTTAGATGTTCATATCCTCGATACGTTGAGCAGCCACAACGGAAAACTGCTCACCTGGGTCTATGCGGGGTCACCATCTCCTAGTGCTAGTGCGCGATTAGTGCAAAGCTAAAATCTCAACGCCGAGGTGATCGACGAGAGAAGATATGGAGCGATAAGTAGATTCGCCGACCCATATCGTGCAAAACGCCAGATATTGGCAATATCTATTGACGGTACAAATGGAATACGTGAAAAGAGGTATCTAGAAGGTTACAAGAAGCAGATTGATATGTATATGTGTGTATAATGTTGGATATATTTGCGCAAGATGCACCGTATTCTTCTATTTACGAAACGGTTGCTTATACTTTGCTATGCATCTTCGGTCCAGCGAGATACAAAACATGATATAAGCAGATGAAGCTTTTGAGGCTTTGCTTTTCGGCGATTGAATGGAATGGGCTTTCATCTCTGACTTGTACGAGTTGTGCGGCAGGTGATTGCGATGGGGCATGTGTGTCTTCGACAGCGCTGCGCATGTGGATGTCAACGGTAGCCATCCTTGAAGAACCGAAGGCTTGAATGCTGTGCCGAATCAGCAAGAGCGCAGTCGCTTACAATCAAGCTATATTCTCTGCAGTCTCTTCGGTTGCTTCCTCAGGAACTTCTGAAGATCTCCGGTGTCCATCCTTTCGCAATTTCTCGCTCTTCAAAAGCTCTCTGAGTTTGTTGTAGTTCACAGGCTTGGTGATGTAGTGGTCGATGCCCGAGCTCCATGCTTCCAGCCTGGCACTCGAGGATGCGAGTCCAGTCAATGCGACAATGAAGCTGCGCGGCAAATTGTGGGTTTGCTCATGTTCGCGAATCGCCCGAGTAGCCGCCATACCGTCCATGACCGGCATCGACATGTCTGCCATGTCATAAGCATCACGGCAGATAGATTTTGAAGCCAGGTGGACTACTTACCCATGATTATCACCTCGAACTTGTGTGCGTCCGCTTGGTACTTGCGCAATGCCTCGAGACCGTCGGACGCTTCTTGGTGTTGTAAACCATTCTTGTTCATGAATGCCACAAGTAACTGATATCGTCAGAACTACACTGATGTACAGAGAGTGACACTTACTCTTCGGTTCAACATGTTGTCATCGACGATGAGTATATGGGATGCAGCCAAGTCTTCTTCCTGATGTGGAACATGTACGGATTGTGGTGCAGGCGTTGTAGCTGGGGACTTAGCAGCATTCTCTGCGGGTCTGGCCTGCAATGGTTTATCATTCAGTTGAGTAGGGCTGAGTAGCGGAATGGAAATGCTCAGCTCTTTAGCTCCATGGGTTCCAGTTTGGGGAAGGGGGCTGACCGCCCTCGAAGGCTGTACATTATCACCAGGTTGGTCGTATCGATCCAAGCATCGATTAAGAACAAAGGCCAATTTGTGCGGCCCGCATCTGATCAAGTTAGTCAAAGCTGATCTCACCCAAATAATGATACTCACGGCTGAGTTATGATCTCAACTACAGACTGCTTGGAAGTCACACGAACGTCTGAACGAAGAGTAGCTGCTTCAAGTGCGTCCATCGCAATAAAGATAATGACAGGAGCTCGCTGATCGCGAGTTCTACGGCGACGAATAATGTTGAGATAATCGAAGGAAACTTCTGGGCAAATGACAATATCTGCACCATTGTATTCAGAATCGGTAGATATTACAACGTCCATCTTCAGGTGCTTTTCGAGAGTGTTGGCGAGCGCATTGGTAAAGCGTACAAGTCCCTCTTCATCTTGTGAGTAATCGGCATCATCTGGAGACTTTTTTGTTTTCCTGGAAAGTATGCAGATTCTGTGACCGTGCAATCTTGATAGGGTCGACTGAAACCGTCTATTCTCGGCCACCAACAAATCTGAGGACTCCGGATGAGTGAGTGCGAGTTTAACGGTGACTTTGCTGCCAATCGACGGCTGGCTGCTGACTTCAATCTTCCCGCCACTCGTGTCGATAATTTGTCGGACTATACTCAAGCCCAGTCCTGTGCCAGGCGAATGTGAGTTTTCTTGGGAAAAGGGCTCAAATATCCGGTTGGCGAGAAAACTGGGAGTCATTCCCAAGCCCGTGTCGGTTATTGTAAGTATAATTGTTGTAGGTGCATTGGTGTTTTCCGCTGATTTACTAGAACGCAAAGAAACGTGCACATCTAATTACAACCCCCCATGTTAGCAATACAGCTTTTAGCAAGGAAAGAAACAAACAGCAAATGTTCGTTTTGGAATAGGGGTTGATATGGTACTTGATGAGTACGAATCTCTGAGAACGTGTTTGGCTCATGCTATTGCCCCAGCACACCTTTAAAACCAATCCAATTGATTACCACAGCATCGATGGACTGAGAAATATTTGACTTACAGCCTGACTCTGTGTACTTTACAGCATTTCCGAATAAGTTCATAACTATCCTTCTCCATGATCCGATTGGAAAAGAGAATATCCAATCATCTTCATATGCCAACTCAAGTATGACAAAGCGTACCTTGCGTTTCGGAAGAGGAGCTGACTCATACCCCGTTCTTGATGGAAGTTGCTCGATGTATTTAGCCGTGACAGGGATGTATGATGACCCTATGAATACAGCCTCTACAGCTTCTTCTGTCGCAGTGCCAATATCGAAAGCGGGATCTTTCCTCCTTCTACTCTTTACTGGCTTGCATGACAGCCTTATGGTATTTTCACTCTTTATTCGTTTCGAGGAGATGCTGTTTCTCGATTCACTGATCTTTCCATAGTCCATGACTTGGTTGATGGTGTCAAGAAGGGTTATTCCGCAGCTATGCAAAGAATTAAGCATACTGGCCTGAAATGAATCCAGAGGCGTGTCCTTGACGAATTCCAGTGTGCCTAATATTCCATGCAGAGGAGATCGCAACTCATGAGATATGGAGGCTACAAATGTTGATTTAGCCTAGGAAATTGTTAGTCAAGAATGGCCGGGAGAGCTGTATGCATGATAGATAGTAATGCTAAGTTGGTTGAATGTGCTCGCAGCTTTTGATATAGTATGCACGAACTGTCTCATCTTACCTGATCCAAAGCCACAGCATCCAGTCTTGACAACTCCCTCATGATTGAATTGCTGAAAATCTTGAAATAAACCAAATCAACAGAGGGAGAAAGTAGGCGATATGGGTTGTTGCTCCAACAAAAACAGCCTGCAAACCACCGTGACCTCTCAAAGTCCCAGAATGGAACAAACGCGACGCTAGCCGCCTCAGGAAACATTGACTGGATAGCTTCCGAGCATCTCTTTGACCAATTCTTTGTCTGGCGTTTGGAAGAAGCCATTCTGGGTAACTGCTCCGTGAAACAAGGGCTCGAGGTGGTCTCGTCTGAGGATACAAATATGCCGCTGGCTGTGAAAGTGAAGATTTTACCATGTGGATATTCGTGGAGCATACGCGCAAGATCAGACTCCAACAACGACCCATATGCTGCTTTCTCCTTATCGTTAGAAGTGGCAACTCCAAGCAACTGACCTGCAAGTTTTCGAGTATGGTCAGTTACTACTCTACATCCAAATCATGGAACATCGCCCTTACATGTTTTGGAGTTTGAAGAAGATGCATTGTACGAGTTGCTCTCTGTGCTGTTTGAACTCGGTCCCTCGCTAGAAGATGCCGACTGGTAAGATTCAGATAGAGAATCGATACTGCTCTTGGTTTGGGAGGTGGTATTGCTGCGCCGTTGGCCTCCGTTTGCTGCAACGCTTGCATCTAGTATAAGTACCCCATCCAAATTACTCGAGCCCATCATGACATTCGCTGCACGCGAAAACATTGATTTTGAGTCCATGGGTAGAATAGAGTCTTGAAGTGCCCCTATTGCTTGATGCCTTGCAGACCTCGCGGTAGTTGCCTTATGGGTCGGGGAAGGCGAATTATCCGGTGATGGATGGTCCGCCTCCGTTCTTCCCCGGCCATGTGTAGAGAGAGGATCTTCTTTTGTTTCCGAAGATAGGTCCGGAGATTCTTGAGGTATTAATGATGGGTTTTGTTGTTCATTGTGCTCAAAAGGCAATAGAGCTGTCGCACCTTCGGCGAAGGAGATCAGGCCGCGCGTAAATCTTTCTCCTCGGCTGTACTGATCCCTGATTGTGTATGTGTTCAGGTACCCGATAATCGTCGATGCTAGATCCTTGAAAAGATCAAGTTGCTCACTTGTCAGGCCGTCGCGAGGTTGGTTGTCGAAGATACACAACGTCCCGACTATTGTGTCGTCTGGGGAAATGAGTGCGATACCAGCATAAAAACGCGCATCAGAGTTGCTGTAAACAGCACCCTGAAGGCCAGTTTTCTGATGTTCCGTAAGATCATTAACAACCAAGACATTATTCTCACGACTAATATCCAAGACATTCTCGCATAATGCCAGATTACGAGGAATGCTAACACTTCCAGCCCACAGCGCATCCTGCTCGTCCTTTGGTGTATCTGGATGGAGAGGGGAATCACAAGTAGCTTCCGCTAGGATATGTTGTCGTTCCTCTTCCAGAAGTGAGATCATGGCCCTCTGGCCTCCCATGCGGATAGCGGTCAGCTGACACAAAGCCGTTAGAGTCGAGTCGTGAGATGGGTGGGGGACATGAGTGGCCAGATTGTCCACGTGTGGTATATTGCAGAAGGCAGCCCCATAGTGAAGCCGCACATCCCGTTCTCTTTTCATCTCGTAGCGGCTCTTCTTCGTCGCCCCGCGACTGGTTGGGGATTGGCTCATGATAATGGATGCGCTTCAACGCGGCACAGGGGGCAGGTAACTTCTAGTACAAGCTTCGCCAAGACCCATGTTGCGTCTTTTGAAGTTTGAAGCAGGTGCAGAGGCGGCCTGGTTTAGCGACTGGCTGGGTATCGTGGGGTGAAGTTGCAAGTTTGCATGTCGCCACGCCAAACGAACCATCTCGACCAGCGGCATAGCGGGTCTGCAGACTGCAAAGCACTAGCGCATTGCCGTATTCTGTCTGGTCGAGGGAAGTGTGGCGGACTAGCTGAGTTCAGGTGGGTCCAACATCGGTGAAAATAGCGTAAGCATGGCAATGTACAATTCGTATCATGCATCGCCATATGCCGATGCTCTTCAGTGGCAAGCTGTGTGATAGGCTCGTGTAAAGCAACCGTGTGCCGTAGATCCTGGAAGGACTGATCTGACGTCATGACGAATGTTGGTACCATGTTCAATTGTTCGAGATGCTGCCCATAAGCAATACATACGTCAGTAAAATCACAGGCAAATATTCCTAACATCTATGCATCTGTGTGTGTTGCGTACGCGGCAGATGTCTCGGCATCCCAGGGTGTGCGCGTGTGGTACGCGAGAGCCCAGCAACAGAATTTGCGACCGATGCATTGTCCCTTACACCTAGACTAGCATGCTGATTGTCAGGTACCCTCCACAAAATGTAGTGTGAAAACTACTCAGGTCTTACCCTTTGATCAATCATCAGACTAGTTCCTGTCAATGCCTTTTGATGCCTATTCATCATGTCCATATGCCACTTCAACAACAATTTTCATGCCCCCAGAAGCCATGGCAGCAGATAGTAGAAATTTATGCCAATCTTAACAAATCAATGTGTGGGTACAAATGCCATGGGCTGGACCTGCGGCTGTAGCAAGATGTAGTCCAGTCTTGTTTCATCTGAATCGTGTTGATAGGAATTAATGGCATCCTTGTACAGCCTGGACATGCCGCGGAACATTAGGCGTGTTTCTTATCGATAGTGTGCACAGACCACCGTGGCTCTGTCGCGCGTACTTTCGCGTCTGCTCCACCTTCTTTGCCTCCCATCTACATCCACACTGAACCCCTCATACAACCACATTGTCACTTTCTACAGTTCGCACTTTACCCTTTACATACCCAACTGAATACAACGAGTACGACAAGCCGCTTCAAAAAATGCTTCTCACAACTTCTTTCTTTTCCCATGAAATGGCGCATTGCTCTCCGTACACGCCACCACGCTCGTCACCACTATCTGAGCGCTCCGGAAACGTGCAACCTCAAATCTTCGACTTCACAATGTCTTCGCCTATCAAGGAACAATCGCCGACCCCACAGCGCACATTCAAGTCCAACCCAGTAATGCAAACGCGCGATGCAGCTACGAAGAGACGAAGAGATATGTTCTTCAAGCGGGTGCAAAACAATCGCGATGACAAGAAATGGGAGTCACGAGGCGAACAAGTATGTCCTTTAACACGATACTCCTGGGAACCCAAAAACTAATCGATGACGTAGATTCAACAACTGGATTTTGTAACAGAACGCAAACGCTGGGAAGCAGAGAAAGCGCGTCAGGCACCGCCTGTGAATGACGACATCATCGAGGACCCTTCCGAGGACGCGCAATTGCCTACCATGTTCAACAACGCGCCGCAATTTGATCCTGATATGACCGAGGCCGACTACATCGCCGCCCAAGAGGAGTACGAGCTCCAACAGTTGATTGCGTCCATAGAGCAAGAACCGGATGTGCAACCACATCACTATGGTAGTGACGATGAAGACTACGACTCGATATTCATGGAGTGTGCAATGGCTGAGGACGGCCAGTCACAGCAGCTATCGCAGACGGTGCATAATGGATTTGGAAACGAGGATATGATGGACACGGACATGATGGATTTTTGAGCTTCTCCTGGTCACACAACCTATAATTCATAAGACGGTCTGTGATACGTCGCCAGGGGTGTAATGGCGAGGAAAGCATCATTTATATACTGGAAGGGTATCTGGGAAGAATGAAGCGTACAGGCGACCACACAAGGAGAGGCTACTGTGTTGGGCAACCCTGGTCCATATCCTGCAGTGCTTCTTGAGCAGCATTCATGTCACCGACTAGATCCGGCGGTGGCGAGCCAGCGGCTTGCATCTATAGACTGTTAGTATATATTCAAGACGTATTCTGAAAGGGCTAGCATACCTTTTGCATCCTCTCAACGATATACTCCCTATCTTGCGCGTTGTCATCACTGTAGCCCTTTCTCTCAAACCTGCCCACAATCTCTCGAACTAACGTCTGCTGCTCCTGGTATCTCTTCAAGTCATCTTTCTCCACTTTGGTCTTGTTCTCTTCCATCCACTTTGGGAACTTATCGTCAAGCTCCTTCATTGGCTCGTACAAGATGTCCTTGTTCGTAAGCTGCTCCATCATGCCCATGAGCACTTTGCTAAAGTCCTCGTCGCCTCCCTCTCCTCCAAAGCCACCGGACTCCATGGACGCAAGCATTTGCGCGAGAATATCATCTTGTGAGGAGGATGCAGCGGCAGATGCGGCAGTATCGGACGAAGATTGCATGCGCTCCATGGTCTTTTTAATAGTCTCCTGGAAGCTCTTTTCAGCCTTCGCAGCAGTTTCCTTTTCAGACGAAGTAGGTGCTCCCGCAGCCTTTTGTCCTTCGCTATGCGCATGCACACCAGCATCCAGAGGGTTTGCGCCGCCCATTTCCTCACTCATCTCCTTCATGATCTCTTCAAATTGCTTCTGGAAGTCACCCTGTCCAAGCAGCTGCTCCATTTCTTTTTGCAACTGTTTCTGGAACTCTTCTTGATCATCGAGCAACAGGTCTGCTGGCGCCACATCTTCGGGCGGCCTGCCAGGTCCGGAGGATGAGGGCGCTTTGTCAGATTTAGGGTACGCAGCTTCTATTGATGAGGCCGTCGGTGCTTTGGCATCGAGCTTGGTGTTTGCGAATTCATCCAGTACATCGTCAAGGTCAGAGAGGTCGTCTTCTTCGGGATCCGATGCAACCTCGGGTGGAGGAGGGGCGGTCGTGGTGGCAGGTGTTGCTTTAGCCGGCTGCGGCTCTTCTGCTTTCTTCAGAGTTGTGTCCGCCATGCTTGCCCAAGCTCAGCTCCAGGCGGTCAGGTGAAGAACGATAGGGAATACAAGGTGGAGAGGCAAGGGTAAAGAATACGCATGAGCCCTGAGCCAAACGCATGTGCAACGTCAGCCTCGGTTGGCCCAGCGGTATGTACCCTCACTCACATAAGCGGGGGCCACTGTTTAGCGCGGGGCAAGATCGGCCATCGCACCTTCCCAATGCTGCCAACGGGATCTAGACTAGCACTGAGACGACAATCCCAACGCTGTGACGCGCCCCGGGGGAGATAATTGTTGTCACGTCACGTGCGCCCGCAACTCGACTTCACCTTGTCTCGTTCCGCTTTCGCCCACCTTCACCACCGCTGTCACCTGTACATAACTGCGACGCCCGCACACTCTTCAATCGGCGGCTCACCGCTCGCGTAAAAAACACACCACCTTCTTTGTCAACGTTAGAAACAGACCCCGATAGAGGACAGCTCAAGCGCAAACTCCAGCCTCACACTTGCACCTGCGATGTCTCTCTGCATCAATCGGCTCTCAGAAGAGAGGTGCGCAACCATCCGTATCCGCCTCTTGTTTACTTACTAACAGCGCACCAGAAAGTCATGGCGACGGGATCATCCCTTTGGCTTTTTTGCAAAGCCAATGCGTGGCGCCAACGGTATGATGGACCTTAAGAAGTGGGATTGTGGTGTACCAGGCAAGGAAAAGACTATCTGGGAAGGCGGCTTGTTCAAGCTGGAAGTCACCTTCCCAGATGAGTACCCAACAAAGCCGCCAAAGTGTACGTTTCTCCCTCTTACGCCCGAGGCACTCAGCCGCAGAACCGCGGGTGCCCTGATATGCTGAAAGCTCACGGCTAACGTGTCAACCCACAGGTAAATTCGTGCCGCCACTATTCCACCCCAACGTTTACCCCTCTGGCACCGTCTGCCTCTCCATCCTCAACGAAGAAGAAGGCTGGAAGCCCGCGATAAATATCAAAGAGATCCTGCTGGGTATTCAGTCGCTGCTCGACGAACCCAACCCAGAGTCGCCGGCGCAAGCCGACGCATTCAACCTGTTCAAGAAGGACAAGGCGGCATACGAGCGCAAAGTCAGGCAGATCGTCAAGGAGAACCCAGCCCCCTAGTAGCTTCGACCGTGACGTACCACATCGGCGGAAAGAGGAACGAAAGGGTGCTGCATGGCTGAGGAATGCTGAAGAAGTAGCAGCTTTTGTAGCGCGTGCCTCTTCTGCTGCGAGGGCCACGGCAGACACTCTACCGTCGTCATAGCGACCGAAGAATACGGAGGTCTGACAAGTCACCCCTTCGAACACAGGGTTGTACCCAGCGACTGGAGAGATCAGAGAATGAGGAAAACTGCTCTTGGATTTTTTGTTTGGCTGCTTTGCTTTGGCACGATCATTGTGGAGCATCCCTGACGCTAGCATGACGGGTCCTGGCGTCTGGGGCATCATGCCCAAAGACGATAGGATGCGCAAGCGGAGAAAAAGCTCCTTTTGGGCTAAAACACCTCATCTCTCCCTGCATTGACAGCGTCCTGCTCTCAGAATAGCATTTACTATTGACTTGCAAATTGGCCACTCGTCTCAAGATCCTGCAATGCCTCAAACATATGGTACCGAAAGATGTATTAAAACTGCGTGCTCCTTTGAAAGAAAATTATGTCCGAGTGGTGGAAATGAGGACAAATCTGATGCCATATTCCAAGCAGCATGTCCCCCCCCCCCCAGTGGACCTTTTGAGGTATAGTACAAAGCCCTTTGTTGTTGCAAAGCTTCACCGCGACTCCGTTCCAATTTCATGTGCCCCTTTATGAACCTTCCCTTCAATAAAACGGTTGAGAACCCAACACAAATCCATGTGTACTATTGCCCGACTCTAGTAAGGACGGTACGCGGAACCTCCTCTTCCTCCGCGGTATCCACCTCGATAACCACCTCCTCGAGGAGGGGCACCGTAACTGTTAAATCCACCGCGTCCGTATGGCGAGCCACGTCCGCCGTAGCCACCACGGCCGCCACCTCGGCCACCACGTCCACCTCGCGTCATACCTGGGAGGTTCGTTCGCTTGGGTACAACCTACGGAATCGTTAGCACCTGGAAAAAATCATGCGACGTATTGCTGCAATCGTACCTTCAAGTTGCGATTCCGGAACTGACTGTTGTCAAGGACCAAGGCCTCATTGACCAAATGGGGTTCTGTGAACTCCACATAAGCATACCTGCATACGCTCATTAGCGTTCCGATCTTTCTGCCAAACTCTTGCCAGGTAGCGAAAGAACGATCTTGTAAATGTCCAGAGACAGAAACTAAGTCAACGCGACGGGCGATTCCGGCTTTGCGCCACTCGTTGCGCGCAATTGACTCAAAAGTTCAAGGACGCGCACATCTTCAAAGAAAACCCCCTCTTAGTACTGACCCTTTAGGATGTCCTGTGAACTTGTCGAGCAAAATAGTGACACGGTTGATGCTACCAATGCTCTGGAAATGCGCCTGAATCTCTTCGGGACTGGCTCCGTAGTCTACGTTGCCGACAAACACGCTCCGCGCATCAACGTCCTCTTTGCTTTCGCGCATCTCGTGCCGTTCGTTGTCGATGGCTTGCTGCATTTGGCGCAGCTTCTGTGCCTCTTCCTCCATCTCCTGGACGCGGCGCCTCATAGCAGAGATTTCTTCCTGCATGTTGTCGTCAGTGCTGTTGCTTGCGATGTGGATATCCAGACACGCGCGTGCCAAACTTGGACGAATGCCTTCCACGTGCAGGATAGGGCTCGGATCGTACCTCCTCATTTGGGTCTTCTGCGGTATCAAGACGCTCATCCTCCTCGCGCTTCTGCTCGGCTTCGACGTCTGACATGATTGCGGCGGAGGGTGTATAAGCTGACTATGAGTCGTGTCAGTACATGCGTCCAGTTCCGTGAATTATTGACTTACAAGACCGCTATGAATTGCTCGAGATGTAGCACTCGATTGAGTTGCGAACGCGCAGTGTTTGTGCTTGTGCGATAGATTTCTTAGCTCAGCAAGCTAATGCAAGAGCGTTGCCTGGGCCGTAAAGAGTTATGTTAAAGGAACGGTACCTGTGGTGGAAGTAGTGTTGCTTATAGGAAATGACGAATGGCGCTGCTGAAGCTCGGAGCGCGGCGCTAACCAAGACAGCGGAGCCTCACTTATGTCATCACACGCTAACGGAGTCTTGGTAGGAAAGCAACTTCTCTTTCATTCCTCCTATAACGTCAAAAGAACCTAAAGTCATCACTGAGCCATGCAAACTGCCTCCCTCTGATCTGATGCCACCTAAAGTATAAGAAAAAAACCAATGTTCCCTAAATTCCATCTTCTCGTGTACAGTCATACTGTCCAGGCCAGCTCTGCTCACCAACCTTCCTCATTCTCGATTTGTTCACCTCTGATTGGTGCAAAGCCTCTCATTATTTGCCTTCATCGACCGAATTCGACAAACGTGCTGTCATAATGTAGTCTGAAAGACAGAGTCGTCTCTCCTCCTTAGGCAGCTGGCTAAGCTGGTGAAATTTGCGCATTACTCGAGTCAGATATTCCTTTGGCAAGCTATCAATGCTAGTAAGCTCGTCTGTAGACATGTTGTTGAGGCCACAGTTGAGACAGAATGAGTCAACGAGTAGCTGAAGCAATGGATCGTTATTTGGCAGACTCTCAAAAAGCCTACAGACCGCTGCATTCTTCATGTAACGCGAAGAAAGCCCATGAAAAATTACATCCATCAATTCATGTTTCAACCGAGTCACTGAGAGTCGATCTGCGAGCATGTATACCTTGAATGGAATCCAATAGTCAACATTTTGGGCAGATTAACGTAGCTTCCTCTCATACAACCAGTCCACAAAAACATCGAACTCCTCAGTGTAGATGTCCCCTAGAGTAAGGCTTTGTCTCTTGGGGTTTTGAGATATTTCGCGTCGGAACAGTCAGGATTGAAAAGTTAAGAGTTTCTTGTGCAGAATATATTTTGTCAGGTCAGGTCCCACCTCGACAATAATAGTGTGTGACCTGGCAGCAGCGCTAGATGACTTGAGCATTCCATGTTTATTCTGTAGATATGTGATGTAGATGTCTTACCTGACACGCATCATTCCGGGTTTTTTGACGTCCATCGTCTTCTTGATCATCGGAATGTTAACTCTGCTGGAAATTCGGTGCAAGGGTTTACAAGGCTTCAAAAGATCGTGGAAGAAGATTAGAGGAACTCCCGGATGCCTGTAGTAGCAAGCTTGTTCATAGCGGTCTAGATATCCGGTGAAAGATATTTCTTCTTCTCTCACTTACTAGAGCAGCGAGATAAGGCTTTTCAGCTGGCGGAGGTCAACAACGAGGTGAGAGCATGGAAACTATGTCATAATTGCAACTGATAGCCAGGCGTACACTATGGATGGTGAGAGAGGCTATCAAGTCACAGAAGTCATCGTACTCCAAGTGATATTGCATCGATCATCTGATCGGGCATCTCAGGCCTCGTGGCTATGTTTGCACGGTATCGGGCGTCTTGGTAATTCTTCAGCAAGTATTTCATTTATATGAACATGTACACATATCAAGGAGTCTTTAGCTTAGCCTGGCTGAAATGAGATTTCAAAACTGGTAATAAAAATATGATATGACGATTACAGAGCGAAAACAAAGCGAATAACATCAGCATTTTGCTAACACGATTCCATAACTACCGACGCTTTCGTATCATATTCGTTTATTATCTCCAGAAAACAAGTGTTCGTGAATGTGGGTATATACGAAATAGAAACCAAACACCAAAGTGAGAACACCAAATACTCCCCGACAGCGTCTATGGGCAACCAAGACTCAAACCCTCCATATTATCACTGCAATCCACAAAATCACTTAGCACCAGCCCCTTCGCTCTCGCAACGATGTGCCCAACACCCCGTATGATTGTCCCTTGAAAGCCGCAAGCATGCTTAATAGGGTAAAGCTCATTGACTCCATCGTACGTTTCCCAAATCGGTGATTGTATCCCTTTGATGTTCTCGTGGACCTTCTCTAGACTGAACCCATCGAATGGCGCAACGACTTGAGGTGATAGAACATCAATGTTTCGCATCTGCTTCATGAGCGCACCAAGCAATATTGAACTGCACTCAAAAGACAAGTCTGCATCGACTCGGCACGTGTAGTTGTCGCTGAATTCGTCGATCCAGCAGTTGAATGTCTCGATGATTTGTTCGATGGCTTCTGAACGCCGGACTTCCAGCGTCCCTGTTTCTTGTGAGCAATTTACTTATGACCAAGGCCTTGATACCACATACGAAGTATTGATGATGGAATTCCCAACCCCATATCTTGTATCTTGGACTCCGTACATTGTCGCAACACTATAGCGGTGGCCCTGGTGAATTCTTTCGGTAACTTGAATACCCAGGTGACCAGCATCCAGAGCATCAGGTCGCGGTTATAGGTCTGAGGCATCGGGTGGCACACACGAATGTGTCTAATCCATGTTTGAGATATCAGTTCAAAAGCTTCCCAGCATTTGTAGTGATCAACCATTACAGCGATTTTGGCGAGCATTTCCAAACTCAGCTGCTTTGGTACTCGGCGGTAGCGGGTGTGCAATGTGTTGAGTAATATTTCGAAGGCTTCAGGGTCCCTGTCTGAGCATTTGATATGATGAAGGCTATTGCTGTCTTTCTGGCTGTCTCTTGAGGATAGAAGCTCATTTCCGAATTTTGGAGATGCTGTGATGAGATGCGCTGATGAAACCTGGTAGACAATTGGCAGAGACAAGCTTCGCTTGCCTGAATGAATTGGCGCGGAAGGTACTTCAACTCCATGAGTCCGTCTTCCAGGAATTGTAGAAGGTGTTGACTCGTCCTGCTGCTTAGGCTGGTCCTGTAAATCGTACTCTGGATCTGATTCGTCCCACCTCATCCAATTGGGCAGCTCCTCTCCATCGCTATGATCTTCATAATCAAGATCCTCACTGAGATCTTCGGTTTCTATATCTCCTGAATCGCTCGAACTATCCAGGGGCTCTATCCAGAGAGCAAAGACTTTTTCTGACCTCTCCAAAGTTATCAGTGCGTCCCCAGTTGGATCAATAATGATGCGACTACTCTGAGGCGACGTCATGATGAGAAGATTGGAAAGTCTCGATAGCCAGGTGGCAAGCTTCAATCTCGTTTAGGGCGGCAAGGCTGATGTTTAGAATACGTGATGTTGTACCTTGCTAGTCGTTTTCTTTGCGAGCACGGGATCCCTAAATAGAGTCGATGTAGAGTAGTGTACTGAACGGGAGTTCGGCGGGAAGGTATCGTGTTCTTCCTCAACTATATCGGTGCGCTATGTGAGGTTTCTTCTCGACACAAAATTTCAACAAACAAGTAGCAAAGCATTGAATGGGCACGAGGATAATTTTAACAGGCAAAATAGTATCACCATAGCTTTCATTGGTCCCCCAAAACAAACAGTCGAAACAGAAATACATGCATCATATTGAAGACAAAGAAAAGGTGGAAGAACCTGAGTTCCCGCTTACCCGGTTAGGCAGGCCCTTGCTGTTGTAAGGAGCACTATAGCTGCATTCGGTTTCTCAGCGCGTATCACGCCTACAGAAACCACCAGATCATCGCCTAGGAAACCTGGGGTTCAGTATCGCGAGCTTGAGCTAGGACGTGTTACCGCATGATGAAGATCACGCTAGTACTAATGTGGGATCTAAAGGTGCTTAAGTGCGCAGCACTGTCTCTGCAATCATGATTGCGGCTACAGCTTGACATTGCAAGGGCGGCACAAGAGCCTTAGCTTTGGTATTTCTTCTATCCGGAAAAGAAAATATCCAAATAAAGTTTGAGCATAGTCAATACCCGTTCGTAATTGGTTATGTTATTCTACGAAAATCGTCATAATGCTGATTTGGATGCAGCGAGATTGGTCGATTGTTCTGACACCGATGCAACAGAGCGGCTCACTTAGCCGCAACGACTCACAGGTCTAGTATTTACTCTTGTGTAAGTCTTTAGCGTATTATCTCATACAATTTCATCCATTTTTGCATGAGTAAAGTGGATCTTTCTACACAAGCACAGATAGGGACAACTCCAAAAAAACACTGCATCAGAACTTTTAGGCACGGTTTTGATAATTGTGGCACCGAATCAGTGACTGTGTTCAACTTGGAGGTCGCATGGATAGTGGATAGTATCTTTTTTGAGTCAACGTTGAGATTGAAGGGGAATCAACAACAAAGTGAGAGAGTCTAAACATAGAGAAAGTACACGGGCAGCAACATCAAAAAGCGAGAAACACAGAAAGCATACACAAAATGCGAATAGAAAGCAATCTGCGCAGGTCCGTTCATTTCCTACTTCGCTGGATGCTCGTCATGTTCGCCAACTTGGTCTTCTGGTCTATGCGTCTGTAGAGGTCGCAACCGCAAGAATGGGAAGCGCACATATTACTTACTTTAGACACGTTGAAGCACTTTGCAGTAATTATCTGCGTTGGCACGGGAACAAGCCAATTGGACCAGTGTTTCATGGGAACAACAGTGCTGGAAAGAACCAAGTACAAGCGTGTTATGTTTGGCAGCTGTACTCGTCGGTCATACTTCCATTAGGTCACACCCTCATCTGCCCAGCTCACCCCCTAATATCTGTGCTCCATCAATACTCCCGGCCTGGCCGGACAAACCATCTTGCTGTACAGGTATGCCATGCAAAGACAGCCACTTGGCGTCACAATCACGTCAAAAAATGCATGTCCATACGTACCTTGCAGGCGCCATTTCCCAGAACAGTGAGGTACTAGGTGTAAGCTGAAGATAGAATCTACAAAACTTCGGGTTTTGGCCGGTACAAGAACGAGACGGCGCAGGTCCGCGGCAACGCGACGACGGGAGGTATGTGCCGCGCCGTGGCGGCTTTGCACCATGCGATCAATGAGCATGGTGCCGGTGGTCGGCTATACGCAAGGGCAAAGCCGGTGCAGAAAAAGCACATCATAGCCGAAGCAAAATGCGTGGAGTGCAAGCGAAAAGGGGCAGCCGGCTTCACCAGCCTTGGTCGTGTAGTCAAATGTCAAGTATCCAGTGCAGTTCGTATTCCGCACACCAGGTCGGCTGACATTCCCTTGTCCATGATCACCACAGGGGAAAAAATAAACGATGCAGCAGGGTACACAATATGTCATAATAAAGCGCAATGTTCAGCCGGTAAGCAAATACTTTGCGGCTGGATCCTAGTAAGCGAGAAATAAGTACTCTCGATGTGAAGTGACAGTGACCTGGACGAATGAAACAGCGAGCTTAACGAGAGGCGAGGAATGGTCCTTGAAAACGATTGTTCAACAAGAAAGAGTGTTTGCGCGTATATCGCGAGATTTCCCCTCGTAGCCAAGCTCCATCTCTCAGCTGGGCGTAATACAGACGTTTTAGATCAACGCTAACATTCGTTCCATTGCAACATGTAAAGTAAAAACCTAGCGGTAGTATGGAAGTCACATCTAAGTGCGCGCAACACCATCCCTGTCGAAGAAAGTTTCGTAGCATATACTTTACCTATACCTACTATACCCTACCCTGTTACGTTCTGGCGAACAGGCAACTTCCCTAGAGAAAATGGTTCGGCGAGGTCAGCCCATAACGCATTGTCTGACGTCAAGGGCTCGTTCCAGATAACTATGACCATACAGACGGCACCGGCAACTCGCGCATCCAAGACGGCATATCCATAAGCAGCCGGGTACTCCCCTCTCCGTGCCTGAGACGTCCTCATCGCCGGGAAGCATGAAGGTATCCCAGAGATAAGCAGGATGCTGGCGGAAAACCCCCTGTTACCCCTCCAAACCCGCTGGTGATCGCCAAGCGCAATCAAATAGCAAGGGCACCAAAGTAGGAAAGCATGAGAAAAAAAGGGTCAAGGGGGCGCCATCACATGAAACCTTCCTCCCCATATAATGGCTTCTGGGAAAAAGAAAAATCGAAGCTGCCCCGAGATCGATCGGCACAGCCATGCATCTTGCTTTTGAAAAGCGACAAAAAAAAGGGTCTAATGCAAGTATGGATTCGGGTAAAATAGACGAGAAACGATAAAGAATGGGGGCCTCGACATTTTAGCTTGCCTTTGGGATTTTCAGATCGCGGGGGGCCTAGATGCCGTGCGGTTAGCGTAAGTGGGAAACGTGCTGATTCGACAATTGGAGGGGAGAGGGGCGCTGCCGCGCTATACGAGGTTTGGTGTGAGGGGGTTGCATAAGGGGACAATCGCGATCTACCATTGGGACATTAAGGTTTGACTGTCTCGTGAAGAAGGACGGCAGTTGGGGAAAAGGCGTTCCGGTACATGGGGTGTCACATTTTGATGAATTGAAGATCGTCCTGAACTGGGAAAAGAGTAACATTCATGTCAAATCTGCCATTTTGGCGGCGCCGCGAGCGTTTCAATGTTGGCTGTAAACCCAGCATTTCTCTGCTCTTCATTGAGCGGATCACAGCCTACTGTAAACTGCTGCCGCTTCCCATTATTGTCCTCCTCTTTCTGTGTTAATTCTCTTGTGCTTGTTCCACTGCTCTTGATACTCAGTCTGTCATTTGTTTTCTTATGCTCGAGCTCGTATGTGAGGCCGTAGTCATCCACACGCTCCTCAATCACGTGCACTTCGTAGCTGACGAGGATGGCGACAAGAGACCTTTCGACAATAGGCCAAAAGATAGGCATGGACGCGCAGATAATGGCCAGGTCGATTTCAAGACAGGATAGAATGATCATGGTAGGTGTCCACCAGGTGTAGTCAACGTAAGGGTAGGTTGCGCCGTTAGTTTTTACGATGCCGTGTAGGCGCCCAACTGCTGTTCCAACAGCACTGGCATTGTTAGTCCAAATACTTTGTGTGTTAGAAGATAAGCCAACTTACACTGCGCCAAATGAGAAAACACCAGCCATCGCTATGATGTTCTTCCTTCGTAAGTTCGGTGTCCCGAAGAGTATCATAGGCGCCACAAATATGGCGATGTCGAACATCATGTTGGTCGCTGATTGAGCTTTGTATGTCATAACAAACTCTTCCAGATTGCCAAAACCAAAGGCATAGCATTTTGCTGGAATGGTACGGTCCCAGTAGCCACGAACTGGGAAGCAAGGAAACCAGGCGATGAATGCGAAACCGATGCCCCAGAGTATCACTGCGACAAGTAGGCCTATACATATCCATCGCATACGACCGGCCTTGAAGATACGCAGATATTGGAATAGCAAAGCGACTTTAATAATCGCACCATTGGATATGTAAATGGCCAGTTCTATATAGTACATCTAGTCACGTCAGTACGTTCTTGTAAAAGGAAGCATAAGGCATGTATACTCTTAGATAGGTAGCCACGTTATCAAATCCAAGATACAACATGTGTCGACCGAGTCCATATCTGACCGCTGTAATTTGTTAGCCGAGTAAATACTTGTAGGATGCATAACTTACAGATACACACGATGATGGTCGCTACAGTGTTTAGGCACTGTCGAAAAAAATCAGCATCTCCTAGGCTTGGCCCTCGTACTCTGAGATTGGTGTACATACCTGAGCGAGAAGCACAAATCCATCATCCCAGCCGAACTCCTTGACAATTCTGACACGAACCCAAAGACGGAAAAGCACTGCAAACCATGCTATGGTCTTTTGTGCAAAGTTAGTATACCAAGTCGCTGTATGGAGTCGCTGATATCATACCAAGAAAGTGAGCGTGATGCCGAATATGGTTCCTTTTCTGTTCGACAAGGGCTGGGGTTCATCTGCTGGCGGCGGATTTGACAACATCTGTGCAAGCATGCCTTCCCAGGTTGTCAAACCTGCCATGTTGGTGGCCATCTTGGTGCAGAGGCGAGAGCGCCGGCGCTGCTCAGAACAACGCAGGAATGATAGATGGATACTTACGGCCGGCGAGAGTCTGGTGGGGGGAGAGCCAGCACTAATGACTGTTGGTGGGCTGTCGAGACCTCTGCGCCGAAAGCTGGTTCACGATTCAGAGCCGTTGCCAAGCTAACTTTATGCTATCTGTGCAGGGCTAATGCAGGTGGAGCTCTGCCGGAGGCTGAACGCTAGGCGAGAGGCGAGCCTCAGGAAGCGGATGGTTGCATTCGACAGGCTTTCGTGCAAACTCTATCCCAGGATCCCAGTCAGGGCTCGCCGCCTTGAAAATCCCAGCACCCATATTACAGGGTACCCCACGTTCTGTTATGACAAGATGTAGAGTTTGGATGGCGAGATTTCCCCACGTCTCAGGCCATATGTACATACGTACGATACATGTCGAACTTACTTATATGTATACAAATGTTTAGTGATCCATCTACAAATCTACCCGTCAGCTAGAAGACTTCGGGATAAAATGACGCCACACTCTGCCCCTCCGAGATTGTAGTCAAGTAGCCGGATACGTAAGTATCTCCAGATAGTAAGTATGCGGCACGGTGGGTCAGTGTTTTGACACGCAAGACGGGCATCGCCCCTGCATTTGGCGGGGACAATCGACTGAGGCACAGCAATCCCAGATGATTTGGTATGTCGTGATTTGACACCGGGGGAAGGGGAACGTGGCGGAAGACAACAGCCGGTAAAGCGTAGAGGAGAACGACACCGAACGCTCAAGAACCCGACTCAGTCCCACGCAGCCAGCGAGTCACTGGCGAGAGGAGCCATGACTATACTGCGACAAAGGATCCGTTGGGATCGCCATTTTGGTGCCAGAGGAGCTAAGTTCCGGGCGAATTGAAAATACCGAAGGTAAAGCGAATGCGCCTGGCCAATAAGCTACTCTTTTCTAATGATACGCTAGCCAAAATCCGTTCTGGCAGGATTCGGCCCTCATTTCTTGCGCAAGGGTTTTTTTGCGCTTGGCCAGGATACTGACTACATACAGCCAGGCACTACTTCTCAGACTCGAAAAGTGGCATGCTTGCGTCACGATCCCTTGACTTTTTTGAATCTGATGCACGATAGAGGGCGTACCAGCCGTTGGGAGAAAGATTGCCGAATAGTGTTCCCACAGCGAGCAAGGGGAGATGCCCACAATTTAGTAATGAACCCCAGACGCCGTGTGATGTGATGGTGAACTTAACGTGCACAAATTTTTACAGATGCGCATCCAAATGTCCAAATGACCAGTGTCGCAGACTGTCTGTTCGACATGCGTCAGCGCATAACGGGTAACGGCAAGGAATAGCTACGCCGTCTGACTGCATGATCTACGGGCCGACAAAATTAAAAGAGGTTGGTCGTATTGGACCCATTGGCAAAGCAGTTACCCAATTAGTTGTGGCCGCCATCCTACTGCACTGGCTTCTCGCGCACACCCGAAGGACAGCGGATCTTCGGTGCGAAACGTGTAAGTCCGGCCTAAGTAGCGGCCTTCTAGGGAAATATTCTAGAACGCACATGTATACCTAAGTACATAGCTCCAAATATCATACGCGTTTAGGTAGCATGGACCCCATTGAAGACAAGTATAATCAAGCGGTCTGCAGTGCAGCAACAACCTCGGGCTGCTTGTCTGTGCAGCAGTCAATGTGTTGTAAGACTGCTCACATTTAGTTATTCGCCGAGGGTGCTTATCAAAGCAGATAGAGCTTCCTAACTTGGAAGGTTTCGGATTTAACGAGCCGTGTTCGCACATCAAATGCGCCATATCGGAGAAGCAAAGCAGGCGAGTCGTGCTCGGCGATGTGTACAAAGCTTCATGTGTTTGTGTGCTTGCTATACTGAAAATTCAGCTCGACTACACATCTCGCTGAATACAAACAGAACTCACCCACACACCTGGTTGCTGATGAGCTTGGGCCTCAAAGAGTTGATCGGCTCTGCCGTCGGGCGGAAAGCTCGCCGGCGGATATAGTTTACGAACGTGGCCGACTACGAGCAAGGAAGATGCCACCATCTGTGTCTAAAATGACTAGTGCAATTAGTGTTGGTCAGTAATGAAACCCTCAACTAAGGACCACGGCGCGGGCGATAGCGTCGTAATCATTGGTCCGGTCCCATAGTATTAAGCCTGATCAATCATCTAGCTCAGGAATCAAAGGCCACGTGATGGTATCCGCGTCACTCATAATAGGCCCATATACCTACGAGAGACTGGTGAACTAGTCGAACATTTCTGAAGCTAACACTGGGCGATGCTACTTCGTTAGCATATACGCACTTTGCCATATGATAGCGACCGGAAGTGGAGAATGATTAAGGTTTGTCAATAATCTCCGATTTAGCTCAAAATCAAGACGGCGAACCTGCCCACTAGAATCGTGGAACATCTCCGATAGATGGCCCCAAGATTCATTGATTGATTCCGAGTGCCTTTATTGTTGGAGATCCCTTCCGTCCTGGAATATGGCGAGTATGCTTTCCGAGTTATATAGCAGTATCTTGTTATAGGTGGAGCTAGCACCTTGAGCGATATAGTATCAAGCCGAGAAGATTCGGAAGATGCGGTTCAAAAGAGAAGGTATATCGAGATTCCTGTCGAGCTTGTAACACTCATTACCTAAAGCTTGACCATGACGTACGGAACTGGTGCGACAGCCGTGCCCTTGGGCATGAATTCATAAATGGTTCTCCCTTTTCAACCACGAAGCTGCCTGTCATTCTCAAACACCAGAGCCAAGTACAAGAGCACCGGCGTTCGGTGGTTTTGCGAAATGTTTCTAGAACATTGTAAGCAGTTTTGCAGGCATTCCCATGCTCTTGATCAGTGTCAAAATGGCGTAAATCTAACGTCATCTCCGGTTCGTGAGACTGCAACTACCGAATTTCATGATAGAGCGCATGTCAATATCCGATCCTCTAACGCCAAACACTTGCACCGCGTTTGATCATGTGGTTAAACAGACCATTTGAGTGCTAACCAGCCCAGAGACAAGTAAGTGGAATGGAGAGGCCGCAAGCACAGGCGAAAGAATCATGTGTGAACTAGAGAACTTCAGTGGTGACGATACACAATACTAGAACGTTTAGAAATCGGGATACTACTATTGTCATTATTTAATCACCGAACAGGGACTTATAATCAGGCCAGTGCTCCTAGTTCTCGGCCACTCTACTATATTCACGGTCACAATGTCAAAAATAGGTAGCGCAATGAAATCAAAGACCTGCAACACACTTACTACCCATGTCGATCTTGATACTCGCAAAGCCCTTGAGCTAAGTACGGATGAGAGGAATCAAAGCTAGAGACTGAAGAAGACAGCCAAGCCATCAACCCCCCCAAAATCTACTCTATAACAGTAGATCGACACACACGTGGGTCATAACTAGTCTGGGTCATCCCACAATCCCGGATACACGCATCCGTCAGTGTTTTATGTTTCCTTTATGGCACTTCGTATGAAGATCTGTAGGACCCCACCTCCATTCACATCACAAAACATGTGCATGCATGTAGTCCTTCGAGGCCTCCCACACGAGTCTCAGCTGGGCGGATATAGCGCCTGTGGTTAAACCCGAACCCTTGCACGGCAGTGGACCACCAGCTCGTGGATCCCCTGCCCGCCTGTTGTTTCAGAACCCCTGCACGAACAGGTCGGCAGGTTTGCGTAATAGATAAGAAAAAGCATTTGTGGAGTACTAGTTGCCCTGCTCTATGGCTACTGGATCGTGTGAATAGGCACCCCATGCATAGAAGATGAAGATGCGATGTCGGGGAATCATTTGGATTCATTGTATATACTCATTCAAAGCGGCCTTTTGCCATCAAAGAACCCTGGCCTCTGGGTTTCCAACTGGCTCGGCACCAGTTTTCTCAGCGCACGCAGCACAGTTTCCAGCTCCTGTTCATCAGCGTGGTGCCACAGGTTACGGATTTCCTCCCAAGCCTTCAATGTGCGTTCTGGAGCTGTGCATTTTGCGAAAGCCCTGAGAGCTGCAATGACTGAGAGACTGGATATCCACGTCCGTTCAAGGTCTTCATTGAGAGCCCTTAGATAGCGCTGCCAGATCTTTTCAAGTTTCGAGGCTGTCCATGATGAGTAGCGCACTCCACCAAAAGTGTTGAAGCCATGGAAAATGACGATGAAGATGGTGCCCTCCAACGGCACTGAATTCCAGTTCATTTCCTGCAGTAGCTCGTGGACGCGATCGATGTTACCTGCTACCCCAGCGTGATAACGAATCAAGACACCATATGTGCGCGAGTCGGGCGCAATGGGCGCAAAGTCTTGCAGCTTCTTCAATTCCTCTTCATTTTTCTCATGACTCAACCTCCGTGTCTCGTCTCTAAAGTGCATTCCCAGAAGGCGGCGGTCACGCCAATTGCGATTGAAAAATGTGTGGCCCGGTGCTGGAGATGCGCGCAAGGCGTGCAGGCGCTTCATGCGCTCGAAAACATGCTCCGCTGCCGCAGGTTCTCCAGCGCGGAGTAAGGATGCTATGACAGCGTTCATAACTACCGTATCCACAATCTCTCCAGCTGCAACCAGTTCCTGATAAGTCCTCCTGACCGCGTTTCCGTTTTGTAGGACGCCGTAATAGTAAAGAAGCGATACGCGATGATGCCGATGCATTGGCATTTTCCGAGCTTGCATTTCTTTGAGAAAAGTCTCAGCAAGTGTGTACTTTCCAGACTTTACAGATACGGTAAAGAGCACGTTGAAAGTCACATAACCACCTCTGATACCAGCCCGGTGCTCCATGTCCCGCCAAATGTTGAGAGCTGACTGGATCTTGTCTTCTGCTATCTTGCCCATGGCGTTTCCGGAGAGATGTATCGCTGATGTCCACTCTGAACGAATGATGTGTATGTGCGCGTTCTTCATGTCGTCAAGAATAGAAAGGTAGCGTTGCATTGCGGTTAGCGTAGGACGCTCCACAACAGCGAGGTGGTGAAGCAGAGCCCTTATCGTCTCAATCTTGAGATATACAACTCCGGGTGATGGTAGCTTCTTGTACATCTCAAACATCTCGCTATGTGATGCTTCTTCATCTTTGAGCAATTCCTCCAACCTCTCAATGTACACAACGTCTGCTGGGTCGCGGAGGGGCCATGGTTCGTGACTGTCTCCAACATTCCACACCAGTTTCCCGTCATCAGGAACATCTTGCTCGGGCCCAGTTTCAAGCTCCATGCCGTAGTAATCTACTAAAGCTTGCAGTTCTTTTTCAGCAAAGTCCTTGACCTTGTTGAACGGACCCCTCCGCTGCAGCCTGGCATTGGGAGTCTTTTCGTCTGGCTTGGACCATGTGCTACTCCACCTCCCAATGTGTTTCTGTGGCGAAACCAAGTCTATCTTGGACAATTTTGGCATCCGATTTGCATGCTTTGGGCACGATGCCGCCTGCACCAATGCCTGGATGAAAAAAGCGTCCATGTGGGGCGTCTGTCTGGGCGCTGATGGCGCATTGTCTATCGACTTTTTGCTAAACCTTCTCTTCGATGTATTCCTGTCGAGAACTGGGCACAAAAAGGAAAGAAAGGGTCGTGCGCTGGTGGTATTGGAGACTGCGGAGGTCCGGTCGAGGGTACGGAAGAGGGACATGAGAGGTCGAGCATCGTGTCAGTGGGAGCCTATTCAGACGTGTTCCATTTGCGAGCGCGGCTACAATTGATTATGCGGAGCCCATTGGGGAGCTTTCCATAGGGCGATTGAATGAAGGTACTGGTGGTGATGCGCAGATGCCCACACATGGACCATCCAAAGATTTCCAATGTCGCGAAGTCTTGGCGAAATCTTCGGAGTTTGCGCGGGCAAGAACAACGACGATAATATCCACGACATCGCCCATTGTGCCCCATAGCCGATCGCCACCCCCTCTGAAGACCCCCGAGAATTCTTTCACATGATATAGCTCCCGTAAGAGTATAACCATTGACACTGCCCGCCATGGGCCGCTACGACTTCCGCCCTCTTCGCGTCCGCCAAACCGCGAAGGCCCTCTTCGACGCAAAGCGAAACCCAGAGCTGCCGCAATGGTACGATGTAATTGGAAATATTCCCCCAGGCGAGACACTCGCGAGGCCAGTGCTGCGAGTACCCAAGATGCGCAAGGCACGCAAGGCCAGCAAACTATTCAAACCACTGCCCATCGCATATCCCGAGGACAAGCTGCGCTCAGAATTCTTCGGTGACCACCCATGGGAACTGGCACGACCGAGGCTGGTAGTGGAGGACAGCGGAAACGACTCGAAGAATTATGACTGGAGCAAGATTGTACAGCCGGGCAAGCAATTAGATGGTGAAAGGTGCGTAGAGCCGATATTACTGCTTCCCATATGGTCATACTAACATAATGAAGCGTTGTACAGCGCCAGATGTGGCTAATGAAGAACGCCTCCCTCTCCAAAGCCTCTGCTTACGACGTTGCCCGCCGCGAATTCTACAAACACCGCCACCTCTCCGAAATCCGGTCACGTATCGCAAAAGAGGAAGCCCTGCACGTTGGTGCCTACTTTGGCAAGGGACCACTGGAGATTGGCATGGAGCTTGAGGACCGCCAGTGGGAGAACTGGAAGGCCTGGGCTACTAAGCAGATTGAGGATGAGCAGGCTATGCGCGCACAGATGTTTAGTGGGCAACAGGATGATGGTGTTGGTACAGATATGAGCAGCAACGAGTATGACCAGGCTATCGAGGAGTTGCAACCGGTTGCGCCAAACAACCCTCAAGGACAAAGGCCGCTGGGTGGTGTTGCGGCTCACGCCTAGGCTTGCATGTATTGATAGTGTAATGTTCTTGTGTACATGTATGGCTATGGTTGACGTGAGCAACCAGCCAAAGACGTTATGAATCTCTTCAACTTTGCAAATCGAAACATCAGACAAGGCAAAGAGACTGTAGTGTATTAGTAGGATGTGGTTGAGTCTTGTAGATGATGGCATTTCCAACTAGACATCAGCAACCGTATACTGAACATCCGCTGATGCAAAAGCTACTATTTCGATCTTCGTATCAGGGCAGCAAACTCATGAGTTAAGATACAGATAATCACAAGGATTGCGCTGGCGAAATTGACATGCTCGAGTGGGCATTGAAACCATGAGTCAGGCACATCCATTCAGATGCTAGCTAGCTGTCACCAAGAGTCTCTTAGCATAAAGATATCGCGAGTAAGTAGCTGCTACTACTCGCTACATGGGTGTATAAGTCTCCAATCGGAAGCGTACAAGGGAAACCACTAAAATCTGACCGAGATGATAATATAGTGTTAAGCCTCACTCACTGGCCTAACCCTATTTGCTTTCCGTTAAACAGGAGCACCGCCGAGGTTATCTTTTGATCCTCCCAAACCCCGAGGATAACTGGTTAACATTATGCAAATAAGACAAGAATAAATCAACGAGGGATATCACATTCATTACTCAATCTCGCTGCATCATTATCTACAAAAAAAACCCCACCAGGCAAAAGCGCCCTCTTAAATCTTACCTAGGCCAGCCCCCTTCTTAACAACATCCTCCACCTTGTTCAGCGGCGTGAGTTTATACTTATACGGCGCTTGCGTAAAATTTCCAACCTGAGTGATATTCACGCCGGCCTTGCCGAAATCGTTCTTCGCTCCCAAATTCGCAAAGCCGTCAATTTCAAAGTCGCCGTCGGGGCTGGTATTCGGGCTGTCTTCTGGGATAACAAGGCCGTACGTGCTAAGGGCCTCGCGCGTGTTTCCTTTGAAAACGTTTCCCTCGACGAGAACTTGGTTGTCGCTTCGGGAGTGGATGGCTTGGTAGAGGAAGTCAACAAAGAGGTTGTTGTAGACGTGCTGGTGGCCGAAGCGGCCAGCGGGGCCTCGGGTTCCTTCGTGGCGCCAGTAGTTGTGGTGGTAAGTGACGTGGAGATGGCCTTGGTCGACGTCTCGGAGGGCGTCGCTGTTACCTACCAAAGAGCTCTTCCAGTGGTCGTGGAAATAGTTCCAGGATACGGTGATCCAGTCTGAGGCGCGGATGATGTCGACTTGGCCGTCGAATGCATCTGGGCCTAGCGCGGGGAAGTTACCGGTAGTGAATTCGTTGTGGTCGATCCATATACGCGTGCTGTTGCGGATCGTCATGGCGTCGTCGGCAGTGGCGGTGAAGCCAAAGTTGCGGATGATCACATTGGTCTTGTTGTAAATGTTGAGGCCATGGCTTGTGATCTGAGCACCCTTTCCGAGGCCAATGAGGGATTTGTTGGACTGGACTTGAACTCGCGAGGTGAGGTTGAAGTTGCCCTTGGCGTAAACTACAAGAGGCTCGGTGCTAGTTACTGCCTTGACAAAGTCGGCCAAAGTCTCTACAGTGACGCTTTTGCCTTCCTTGGTTTGACCACCAGTTGTTGGGCCGATTGGATTGTCTTTGGCGAACCCGACCAGGCTAAAATCCGAGCCTGTAGGTGCTGCGGTCGCAGATAGAGCAAAAGAAAGGAGGGAAAGGGCAGACAGCTTCATCTCGACTTGCAGTAGACACTAGTAGAATACGCGAACTATCACGAACCACCTGGCGGCAAACAGCAGGCGATACTGTCCCCGTTTTATCTACTGCCATGATCGACCTCTAGAGCTCCAAAAGGTACACTGCAATGTCGTACACCGTATGAACGATCAATTCTTCCGGAAAAGTGGTCCCTGGCGCATCGAGAAGCAGGTCCGGAAACCCGTATAGCACACATCTATACCAAAGCTGTTATATGGCTGCTACTATTTGACTTGGCGAATCTCGGCTACGTGTGTCGTCCTTGGCGAAACTAAATGGCGATGCCAGATACCGTAAGTGTGGCTTGTCATGTTGGAGTTGAGTGGTGGAAGTATACAACCCCAGGTTTTGCGGTGGCTGATACGGCTAGATGGCGAGCTCGGACTCCGGGGAAATTGGGGCAAACGCGCTTGGCATGTGGCTTGCATTACCACTTGGACCATTTTTTCGAATTATGTATTTCCTCTAGAAGTTTCCTGCATGCACCTAGGCTTTGATTCTGCAGTGGCAAATTGGTAGTACGGTGAGATGGCAAGCTTAGGCCACGGGAAAATCGGAGAAACCAACTTGGCCGGTGGGTCTGTACATATCCCCATTTTTGCATTCTACTTAGGTTATGTATCTGTTTGAGAGAGTTAATGTGTGCGTTTTATATCTGGAATTTATAGCGGCACAACGGCGCTGTGACTCCATGTCCTACAATCTTATCGTCATTTATCCTCCCAGCCACGAAATTGCTGTTTCGCGTTACCCTTAGCCGACACCACTAATTAGTGTTTGAACTGCACGTTCTCTAATGTCTTTTTATTTACCCATATTTAGACATTTGGTGACTGAAATAGTTTTCGATGCGCCTGGATTTTTTATGTCAACTGCATTTCGAAAGCGGTTTTCAGAAACACGAACAGTCAAGTTGTGGCTACACTACCCGAACGGATCCGGACGTTGACACAAAACCATCGGCCGAGTGCCATGATGGTATCTTCCATTTATTGTTTCAAGGTGATCTGCGGGCTATGCTAATGTTCAAAGATACGGTTGCCCACCACCTGGCAGCATCAGTATATGTAATGGCAGCCCATCTTCCAAAAGCTGTTGAAACACGAAAATCTTCCCGAGATGTCGATAAGGTCCATCCCGGGCCGGCTAGCAGCGAAGTCAGCTGCGTATTTACGACGTTAATGGGATGGGGGCCTGGATAGGTACATACCATCATCGGTAAAGGCTACGCAAACTCCTTCTCATTGCAGCTCTAGTCGCATACCGATATTACGTCCAAGGGCTTGGAACGCATTCCAATTGGCTCCATGAATCTTTACCCCTGTCTGTATAATCTACTATGCGAAAATACTACGAATCTCCTTCTCGGGTTAGTGCTGCCACCACGTGACGAACTCTAAAACTCCCTCATCACAGCCCAGTGCCATGAGATATAAAGAGAAGATAGTCCGCAGCTAGTCACAGAGTTCAATGGTAGGTCACATAAGGCTAGGGGCTCTTTACCCACAACATTTATCTCTCTGCTATAGATAGAGAGTCTTGGATCCGCGGGAAAGTAACGCATTTCTGCTTTATGTCTAACTAAAAGTATAGCGATGTCTATTTATCCTCAATTCATAAACCTAGGAGACGCCGAGATTAATCTTCGTAACATCTGTCTAGTGGAGCCAAGGGGAAAAAAGATAAAAATTTCCAAAAACATACGACAGCGGGGATTCCATAGCAGCCACCTACCTAACTACTAATCCGCTCGTACAAAGCTTATATAACCAGATGCACCAGAAGACGCTGCATATCGACTCAGGAGTAGCAACAACATGTTTTCTTCATGTAGCGGCTTGATTTGCCGAAGAAACGCTTGGTGCCTGTCCGGTTTCCTCCGACTGTCTTGGTTGGTGAACCCCCCCTATGTTATTGTGCAAGTTGCAATTGCTTCATTTCGAGAGTAATGCGTGGAGCGGTCGATCCGGTATTGGACGCCACCTACGATTGGCACTGCAGGGACCGCTGCCTTGTTTCACGCGGGTGAACATTCTGCTTGTCAAGGTACAGCTTCATGTCCATGTTGCGCCTTTACTTCCCATCTAGTACGTTGCCATTTATCTTTCGCCATATTTTGAATATGCGGATCAACACGAATAGACCACTCCATCCCAAGCCAAACCCCATCATTCTCAATTTGTTGATGCTTGCCTCAAGTGATGTTCCTCATGACAATCGCTACCATGCACATGCAAGTATCCAACCATATTGCGCAAAAAGACACGCAACCAACAAACACACGTTCAATGTCTCCCTCCACCAATGTCAACACGACAAAGTCCCTCCTCACACACTCCAGGCGCAAAAAAAAGAAACAAAAAAGCAAAAAAGAAAATGCTGACAAGAGTGGGACTCGAACCCACGCAGATTTCTCTACATGAACACTTCCTCGCAGAGGGGGAAAGCTTTCGCTTGAGTCATGCGCCTTAACCGCTCGGCCATCTTGTCTGATGGATTGATGAAAGGAACGATCAATTTTTTATTTATCTTGCAAATAGAATTTGCTGCACGGGTGGAATTGAGGCGAAAACTACCCCACATCCAAGGCGGTCTAGCCCAATTGCTATCCACCCTTGCGGCGTACCCGCATTCGGCAGCCCTCTTGTATTGCCCCACCCGAAGCAAGCGGAATGCCCTAGACTCGATGCCGATGCTCAACCATACCATTATCCTTGATCCCAATCAATACTCCAGGATCTTTCAAGGCCTGCGCAACCAGACAAGAGCCTCAACTCACTAAATAATCCATCCAATGTTGCAAGCTGACGCAAGTCGGCCATGTTCGTAGACACATCTACAGGCATACTCCTTCCGCGAGCCATGTTATGGGAGACGGAGGTTGATTGCAAGAAGAAAATTGTAGATAGTACAGTGTACAAACAGTAATGCAACAGGTGCACAAATGAAAGAGGAAAGAAAGGATAGAGCGGAGGGAGAAATGAGACGGATGCCACGGGCGAGGGCAACAGGAGAGATTGGAGAAAGAGGTCCCTAGTATGCAGCCACCTTGCCGCCGGACTTGATCAGCGGCATGCCATATATGTTTCTATATTCCGATTTTTTGGTTACTAAAACTGGAAATTTTGTATGGCTTGGCAGACAAAATCCCCAAAACAGATACACCGTGAAACGGCCAACCGTCCCAGTATACTAAATCTATTTGTCCTATGGTCGTATATGCCATGAAATTCTGGATAGATGGATCATATGATCAAGCTTATCCAGAGAGACAGCCAAAACTACTCAGGCGTAGCGAAGGAAAAGTAAGCAACCCTATTTCACAATCGACTGGCAACTTAGCAATTCATGAAAACAAGATCGAGAGCTAAAACAAGATGGTTGTTACAACATGGTGTTCCATTGTATTCTTATAACAAGGTAGCACCAAAAGATATATATCTTCACCATATCCACACATCAAGTCCCCAAAATATCCACAAAAAGCCATTTAGATTCATGGCAAAAGAAAATGTACAAAAAAACCCCCGACAAATACACTATCCTTTAGTTCTCCCAAGCACACTGATCCACAGTAAGCTGGTCACACTTTGAAATCGGCAAGCGTAGAAATTTACGCGCCGTTGCCGTTGTAAGCAATGAGGTTAGGGCTGTCATCTCCATCCCTGATGTTGGTAATAGCGTCCTTGGTAGCAAGCTCCTGGATGCGCTTGCACAGGGCAGTAGGAGAGCGGGGGCCCTCGAGCGCAATAAGGTAGGCAGCAAGACCAGCAATGTGGGGGCAAGCCATTGAGGTTCCGCTGATGGTGTTGGTAGCGGTGGAGCTGCCGATCCAGGCGCTCTGGATCTTCTCTCCGGGAGCGAAGATGTCGACGAGCTTGCCGAAGTTGGAGAAGGAGGCCATGAGGTCGCGCTCGTTGGTGGCGCCGACGGTGCAGGCTTGGGGTGCGGAGGCGGGGGAGGAGTTGGATGCGTCTTCGCCTTCGTTTCCGGCGGCAGCGGCGACGAAAGCACCAGCTTCAACAGCGGATTGGATGGCGTCGTTGGTGGTTTGGGAGAAGGGGCCGCCGAGGGACATGGAGAGGACGGTGCGGTTGATGTGGCCCTTCTCGGTGGCGTCGTCAACGGCCCATTGAATGCCCCTAAGGACACCAGAGTTGCTGCCGGAGCCGTCCGCGCCGAGGACCTTGACACCGATGATGTTGGCCTTCTTAGCTACACCAAACTTGGTGCCGGCGGCGGTTCCAGAGCAGTGGGTGCCGTGGCCTTGGTCGTCTTCGCCGTCAGATCCGGCGATGAAGCTCTTTCCGAGAGTGGCACGGCCGCCAAAGTCGGTGTGCTCGGTGTTGACACCAGTGTCGATGACATAGATGAAAGTGTCCTCGCCAGCAGAGCTGTCGAAAATGTAATCCTTAGTGCCAGGCTCACGGTGGGAGATGCGTCCCAGGCCATAGGGGGAGCCTTTCTGGGTAGTAAGAGTACCGTTGGTTTGGCGCGCTTTCAAGCTGCCAACCGGGACGGAAGCATACATCTTGTAGTCAGGCTCGACAGACTTGATGGCTCCCATGCTCTCGAGGATATCTAGGATGGTGTCGTCGGCATCGAAAGTGAAACCCTTGACACCTCCAACAGAGTAGGTTTCCTTGGACTCGATACCAGCAGCCTCCAGGACAGTGGAGAGAACAGCCTCGAGGACTTCGTTCTCTTCAATTCGTGCAACCCACGAGCCGGGAATGGTGTGCTCGTTGCGAGTACGGATAATCTTGCTGGCCTGCGCAAGGACTGCGGGCAGGAGAGCTCCAAGAGCAAGAACAGTCTTGAATGAATGCATCTTTGCAAGTAGTAGAAGTATTTGCGACTAGCGGAAGTACGAGGAGAGAGCGAGAATTGCAAAGAATCGAATCGAGAAATGAGCGAATGGATGGACTAGCCAGAGGAAGAAGTAGAAAGGACTTGAGTGAGGTGGTGAGGTATTTGTCAAGTTGAAGCAGACGAGCATTTATAAATCATGTCTCCTGTACACAGGGAGGTGAGGCTGGCCGCGGGATCGACATGATCATCCGATGGTACAATCTGCTACCGACTTGATTGGCATCGTCGAGATGGATACAGTGGAGTTCTCATTAGCCACAAGGCTGGAGTGATTAGGTCACTACAGGTCGCATTGCGGCAGCGAGATGGAACGGGAGGCTGTCCGCGTTTCATCGTTCGTTTAGGCAGGAGGATTTCTCTGCGGCAGAGCTCGTCTACTCTTGCTATTGGCCTTGCGACTAATGAGGACTAGGTGTGCCGAGCATAAAATTCGCAACGGCTGGCTGTGAGTATACCAACAGCTATAGCTACTATGAGGTATAATAGGCGGCCAGTGGAGTTGGTTTCATTTGTGAAGAGCCAGCTTGGCAAAGGGAGATCATTCCCCTATTTCGCAGGAGCCAAGACATTCCCGACAAAAGTGGACCGGGCCAGAGTAGGGAAAAAGGACGTTTTCTAGATGTACGTAACAGATTGGACAAGCCGTTGAGGGATTCAAATGAAGCATCTGCAGTGGCAAGGCTTAAGGGCGTGGCGGCGGTTGTGCCGCCCTTTGGTACGCTGTCGCTGTGACGGTGGATCCGACAAGTGGCGAATCAGCGCCTCAGACAGCGTCGCGCCCACAACGTCCCCTATGCCGTTCAATCTTGGGCGATTCTAGACACCGGCGAATGAAACACACACGGAGGATTTCACAAGTCTCGATCCAATCGGGCGGGGCCGCTTCTGCATGCAATGGGTAGACGTACCTCTCTTGGCAGGCGGAGCCTCCGAAGTTCCTCAGCTATGCGTTACCTAAGCTAGGGGCTACCCAATCTCCAACACAAATTGTTTTGTTTTTTCTAATAAGAAAATCTATCTGGGTCGACAAGAAGCAACTTTGGTGACGCAACCTCCCTTTTCAGGGTCTGAGAAACTTATGCATCAACAAGCCCAGCGCCACAAACTTGATGGAACTACGGTACGTCCAACGTCACAGCAAACTGTGCCTCCTCCATTCCATAAAGTGCTTTACCATCCCGTATCCAGTTGAAAAGACAGGATCCACACGGCGACAATGCCCCGAAAGGATTGATCTCGACGAGTTGAACAGTGCCGTCCGGCTTCAGCGCCACATCAAAACTGAACCCGTGCTTCAGTAACATATCAACCACATGCTCCGTTAGCTTCTCCTTCATGTACGTAACGATATCTTGGAGGACTGCATTCGCTCCCGCCTCGACCTTTGCTACCAGCTCTTCCAGGGTGACACCACTTGGCGCTGCCAACACCAAGGTCCATCTGTACTGGCTAATGGCGCTGATTCTGAAGTCGTCCGGTCTGGGAGCGGCCATGGGGTGATTTGTTGTTCTTGCCTGGGCTGCGGCAGGTGGTGAAACAAAGACCCTAAACTCCCTCCCAGGGTCCATTCCTCCGTCCCATCTGTTGAGCACGAGTTTGATCTTCATCTCCCGATCCTCTTTCATTGCGTCCACCTTCTCACGTTGAAGGCAAGTATACGCGCGCATGGACGTACAGAGCTTGGTCATAACATCTTGCACCGTCAATGATGGCAATCTACCTCCCATGGGACTGTCTTTTGGCGACATATGATCCAGCCTGATGAACCATTTCCGCTCGCCATCCAGAAGCGAAACAAGTTCTTGGCCTGCTTTTGTGGATTTCAAAGTCTCGAGCAATTCCTCAAGTACACTCTTACGGATGCGGCCAGTGGTTATCCATGCACTGTAGCATCTCATGATATCTTCGTAAAGAAATCCGGGGATGACGACCTCGTGATATTCGCCCCCCTGTAGACCTTGGGATTTGGCGATTAGCCTGTGCCATAGCGTATAGCTATATGATGTCCACGGTGGGTCGCAGTGTGTAAAGAACGGCGGATTTTCGGGGACGACGGGTAGGATATCTGAAACACAGTAGTGGGCAGCTCCGAAGCGTCGGGTGCTGGAGGATGGACCGGAAGAGTCGTTGATGCCTTTCGCAGCGGCATCTTCGGCCGCAACGTCGGCTGTAACGAGGGAATAAGGGATTTTGACAATACGCATTGTGATGATGTAGTAATAGTGATGATAGTGCTGTGTCTCTGTTCTTGTCTTCGGGGGTAAGTAAAAGTGATGGACAGCAGTAGAAGCAATATAAACACGAAAGGCCAATTGTACCTGCCATTTGGACCGCAACTGCTTTGTGTAAACAACAATTCATGTGAGTGTCGGCCCATAGCTGAACAGCCGTGTTATTCGTTCCTGCCGCTTTTCCGACAACACCATCCACTTGATAGTAACTCTAGAGTCTGACTGGGAGTGCCGATTATCTTTTTGCTAATCCTCAATACTCGTAAAGGAGAAACAGAAGCATGCGGATCATGGCAGTTACTTAGATATATCACGTAGTTTTGTATGATCAGCGTGACGTAGATTGCATGAATTGGTGTTCTCAATCGATCTGAGGTAAGAGCATATCATATAATGATTAACTACCTAGGTTTGTCGAATCGCAACTGCATGGCGAATGTTTCTACCATGTTCACTTTACACCCCTTGCCACCATCAGCTTGATGATTGGCGCTTTACAAGGCAGCAGTGTGTCGTGGGTTCAGCAAGCATTGTCAGCTCAAACGCCGTCATACATTATGCAGTATAGCACGATAGGTCTCAGGCAAGCCGTTAATCAGCCAGCAGCCTCTCGGTATAGGCCAATGGTGTTGTTTCCTCCTGCCAGTGCAAACATCTCGCTCTTTGTAGGAACCTTGGGTAACCACTTCGCGCTCCAAAGAGGCTTGTCGCCGTGCGAGTGAGTTGCGACGCACGTCTTAGTCTCGAACCGCCATACCTTTGCTTTTGAGTCATGCGATCTAGAGACGAGGTTAACAGTTACATTTACGAATCCGTAGTCGCATCTTACCCCGACAGCAAATACTCGCCGGTGTCGCTCCAGTCGAGACTGAGTACCCAGCCACCATGGCCTGTGAGGTTCGCTACCTGCTCACCCGAAGAGACATTATAAATTGCGATGATTCTGGCATCGCCTCCTGCTGCTAGGAGCTTTGAAGTTGGGGAGAAGGCCACACTGCGAATTGGGTGTACGAGACCCGCTAGAGAGTGCGCGAGACGCCCAGTGTCGTTATTGAAAACGTATATCGAGCCATTCTCATGTCCCGAGGCTGTGAAGCTGCCGTCGCGGCTCTTTTTGCTTGTTAGTAATGCCTCAAGCAGTACAAAAAAGACAGCCAAAGCATACCAGATCTACGCACAACCCAAAGCTGCCTTTGGTCTCATACTCGCGTATGCGGGGCATACCCTCGTCCTTGTTCAAGCTCCAGACATTTATCTTGCCGTTGATACTACTGCTAGCAAGGTACTGCCCATCTGCGCTCATTGCAATCGCCCATACCTCACCCGGCTTGTTCTGATCTGTGACACAAGTCAGCACCCGTCCCGGCGACATGAACGATCCAATTGCAATGGCAAAGAAAGCGCAAGGCGTACCCACCAACAATCTCTCCATCCTCACTCCACACTCCGTCTTCACCCTGGCTCCATATTTTGACCTTGCCCTCGAAACCAGCACTCGCAGCCCGTCGTGCCTTCTCTTCACGCGCAGTCACCAGGTGGTGTATGCCGAGCGGGTGTGCCTTGTCAAGTGTTTGTATAACTGGAAAGTCGGGTTTTGTGGTGTCGTAAACATTGATGCTGCTCGCGCCAGAAGCTGAGAGCAACTGTGTACTAGTCGGCGCTACAGCGAAGATGTCACTCGCTTTGGGATGGGCCGACTCGACTGTGTGGAGGGTAAGGTATTGTTTCGACTACAAGCTGTCAGGACAAGATCTAGATGGAAATATGTATTGCGCACCATTTTGAAGGCGTGGTAGCTTTACCGCTCCCATGCACAAACAATTAGCGAAACATGGGCAAGGCGATGCAAGGGTTGGCAAATTTCCAGGTCAATGAGGTCAGTAACTACACGAAAACGCGATGTCACAGGTCCCGCCCATCATCCCACTTGGAGCGCCCCACCAAACACCGAAGACCCCTAGCTTCACCGCCAATCAACACCCCGCATTGTCCCAGCTCACAATAGGCATGCCATTGACACTTTCCTGGCTATCGCGAAGCCTACTGACTGATTCGAGAAGTTGTATTGCGCGAGTAATTCGTTCTCCGCTACCGAAATCCAGCACCGCATACCTCCCAAGCACCTGCAAACCCGTTTCCTCGCGCACCTTCACCCACCGCGCCTTCACCATGGCTCCCATCGATACTGCCCCCGTCTCTAAAGACGCCCTCTCAGCGAACCAGCCCATCGTAATCAGTGGCCCGTCCGGCGCTGGAAAATCTACCATCCTCTCGCGCCTCTTCGAAGAGTTTCCTGGAAAGTTTGGCTTCAGCATATCCCACACCACGCGCGCACCCCGGGGGACCGAGCAGAATGGCAAGGAGTACTACTTCGTGACCAAGGAAGAGTTCCTCGACCTGATCGAAAAGAAGGGATTTGTTGAGCATGCGCAGTTTGGAGGCAACTACTACGGAACGAGCATCAAGGCTGTCAACGATATTGCAGAGAAGGGCCAGATTTGCATTCTGGACATCGAGATGGAGGTGCGCAACAACATGACCAACTTCAAGCTCAGGCACAACTAACAAGTCTCTAGGGTGTCAAGCAAGTCGCAAACCATCCCACATTTCCCCGTCCGCGATTTCTATTTCTCCAGCCACCGTCTATGGAGGTCCTGGAGCAGCGACTGAGGAGTCGGGCCACTGACAAGGAAGAGGCCATTGTCAAGAGATTAAACCAGGCAAAGGTTGAGTTGGATTTTGCACACAGCGGAGAAGCACCGCATGACAAGATTGTCATCAACGAAGACTTGGACAAGGCCTACAAAGAGGTCAGGGACTTCATTGTCGGTGCTGACGCATGAGCTCTGTATAGCAAACACCCAATACAGATACCAACAGTGGTAGCCGATGCATGATACCACCCCGGCAACTATGGACACAAACTTTTCATGAGCAAACTATGCTTTTATTCGAGAAAAAAAAGCTATTTAAGCCGCAAGGTTCTTCAGATACCGTCGTAGAAAATTCAGCAAAGGCCGTCCTACCACTTTGGGATTCAGACAGCCTCAGAGCTTGACTCTATTTCTAATGTTTCTCATCATGTGAACCTTGTCTAGCTAGATGAATCCGGCTTGTTTGACCAAGCACGGTATAGCCCGTCACCTCCAAAGGCGAAAGGACGGCTATCCTCAGATCCGAAAAATGTTTGAGGTGAACGTTCCTCGCCTCGAGAATAAGCCCCATTGAGTTACCTTCCAGCCCACCTTGTTTTACCAAAGCGCAGGAAAGGCAATCGCATTACCATAAACTCGACGAGAAGACCCTCCATACCTGGGCACTCTCCATCATCCCCCAACTCCTCGATTCTCTGTTGCGACCCTCGGCATGCAAGCAAGGTAGCCAGCGGACTCATGTCATCATCCAGGTGCCAGCCCCTCCACTCACAGCGTCGGGAGAGCTAGTGGAAGGCGAGTAAAGCGATGAAGAGACGCGGAGAAGTGCCGTAGTCGGTGATGGAAGCCGCAGCTTCTATGGCGGTTCGTTGCTAAAAGTGCGATCGCGAAGATCGTTGTCCGGGGACTTTCTCCCAAAGCATTCGAGGGAAGAGACGCCGCAAGTGCGCTCTGTGCGTGTGCTTCGTTGCGATTCTTCGAGCGAGGAACGTTGGGAGAGGAAAGTTGGCATGGTGCGTCGAGTTTTTAGATGGAATCGGGGAATCGTAACGCCGGGCGCTAGGCACACTAGGCAGAAGGCGGACTGGTGCCTTGCAAGGGTGCCTGGGAAGCTTTGGTACGGCCGCTCTTTCTTTACTGGGGCGCGTTGGTGGTCAAGAACATAAGATTCGGTTGCGCTGCAGTTCCAATCACTTCCTTCAGCTTCCAAGTATCCCGTCGCGCCTCATCCTTCGTCTATCGAGCGCGTCCGAATATCTCCATCACTCCACCGCCGCGAGATCCACTATTGCAGCTTGCGCAAAGCTCCACAACAAGACATCACAACATCTTGACGTGCGCAACAAACCACACATAGCCAGAAGACATGGCGCTTTTCGGTCAAGCCGCGGCACCTGCTGCGACCAGCTCCACAACGGGAGACACGAGCAAAGATGTTGAAGTGCCAGCCGGCCAAGTACCCAGCGACAGCATATCCGACCTCCAGTTCTCGCCAACCAACGACTTTCTCGCGGTAGGAAGCTGGGACAAAAAGGTCTACATCTACGAAGTCAACGGCAACGGTGCAATGGGAAAGTGGATGTTTGAGTGCCAGGGTCATGTTCTTGGTGTGGGTTGGTCAAAGGTGTGTCCACGAAAGCAACGACATGATATGGAACAGGATACTAACATGATGTAGGATGGCACACGCATAGCAGCCGGCGACTCAACAGGCATGCTCAATATCGTTGACTTCCGTACTGCCCCGGCCAGCGGTACTGTCCCCGCCCAACAAGCCAAAGCTCACGAGAACGCCATCAAGTGCGTACGCTGGTTCCAGACTGGCGGTAAGGACTATGTCGCGACTGGCTCATGGGACAAGACGGTCAAGTTCTGGGATCTACAAGGTGCCGAACCCGTCGGCACTCTGCAATGTCAGGAGCGCGTCTACAGCATGGACGTCAAAGATCAATTGCTCGTCATTGCGACAGCAGAGCGCCACATCCACATGGTCAACTTGACTAACCCCACGACTATTTACAAGACTATCACCAGTCCACTCAAGTGGCAGACAAGAGTGGTTAGCTGTTTCACAGATGCCACTGGCTTTGCTGTTGGCTCCATTGAGGGCCGATGCGCCATTCAATACGTCGAGGACAAGGATACCAGGTAAGCACTTTATACCCTCCAAACTTTATGGATCAGAGAGCCCACCTAACACACTTCCAGCCTCAACTTTTCTTTCAAGTGCCACCGTCAACCCGACCCCAACGCTCGCGAAACCGCAAAGGTCTTTTCTGTAAACGCCATTTCCTTCCACCCACAACACGGCACTTTCTCTACCGCTGGCTCCGACGGCACCTTCCATTTCTGGGACAAGGACGCAAAGCACCGCCTCAAGGGCTACCCTGAAGTCGGCGGCAGCATCGTCGCAACGAGCTTCAGCAAAGACGGAAACATTTTCGCATACGCAGTCAGCTACGACTGGAGCAAGGGTTACGGAGGCAACAATCAGCAGTACCCCATCAAGATCAAGCTTCACCCTATTCTCGGAGATGAATGCAAACCACGCCCAGGAAGCAAGAAGAGGTAATCCCTAGATATCTAGGGGTCATCCTCTCTCCCTCTTAGTTTCACTTGCTTCGTATCTCTCCGGGGTCTTTGTGATTTCTAGCGCTGACATAATTCCCCTTCTTTTAAGAACGAACATTGACATGTATTATGGCGAGAACAACGGTAGTAGTAGTAGTAGTAGTAGTAGTAGTGGGAATGGAAGTGCACCAAGTGACAGCCTTGGGCGGAGGAGGCGATAGTAGGGGATTCTAATCTTCCATTATATATGTCTCTCTTCGTCAATGTTGACTGTCTACATGCTTGGAGAGATCTTGGTAGTTTGGGTCCTTCTTTGGTAGTTTTTTTTTTGGTTTTCCTCAGGCATTAGCGCTCTTCACTTTTTTTTCGTGGAATGGTGAAAAATATTATTGGCATAACGAATATGGTTTACTTCCACTCTCTTCACATCCCTGTCCCTGACTCTGCCATGGAACGTTTAACCACGTGTGAAATGTCTAAAAAAATACATATAATTACTACTTTGCATGGGAATTTATATGACTTGTGAGTTGCATTGGGTGTATGTATAACTTGATTTTTTTTTATCTCTGTTTGCTATGTAGCCTATCAGATCAATCATCTCAGAACATGATGTCAAACCATACACCCGACCTGCCCGAATCGGCTATCCCAGAAGAAAACACGACTTGACAGTCAGAGTCAAAGATTCGCATAGGGATTCCTTACAAAGACCTAGGAATTTTGTATGGAGAGCAGGATCTTATCAAGAAAGGGGGGAAGAGAGGACTTTCATCCACGAGCAAACATGGAAAAGAGAGTTAGGAAATCGATTGTTTATCCAATGACTTTTTTGAAAATGGCTATGTGATTTATCTCTATCTTAGAACCTCTCCAATTGCTAAATGCAAAGTTGGTCATGGGACGGTCAAGTAGTAGTCCTGAGCAGACAAAAAATCTACCATGGTTTCCAAACATCAGCCACAATGCTGTGAGGCTCTAAATTGTACTGCATACTTCATACGTAACCGTTACGGTATCTAATCCCCCAAAAAACGCCGTGAGCCCATCTGTAGCACGCACCCAAAAACACCTCGCTCATCATGACCGAATAATAATAAAATGTTATAAATGCACTGCGGCCGTCTCAAATCACCAACTTCGTACCATCTATGTGCTAGCAACACCCACGTTGTTCTCAGCACCCGGTGGCGCATCAACCTTTTGCTTCTTTGCGTCTGGCCCCTCCACAGCAGCCGTTTGACCGTTTACACCCACATTGCTAACGTCCTGCAATACCGCCCTCTCCCTCTTGATGCCATTTGGTCCGTTCCCGTTGGAAAATGTGGGGGGTTTGTAAGCACCACGGTTCGCACTAGGACTCATGGCGTAGTTGGGCGCACCGGGCATGCCGATTCGTCGGTTGCTGTCGAGGTGAGGGTTCACTATGTTTGGACGGTTGAAAGAGCCGGTTGATGGGGCGCCAGGTCGTTGGGGTGCAGGTTGAGGGGCGGGGGGAGCGCCGACGGCCTCACGTTTGATGGGTACACTACGTGCGTGATCGATGCCGGGAGTTCGTTTCTCTTTTGGAATAGGAGATTCTGCGTTGGGATTGAATTGTGGGAGATTGTTTAGTGTGGGTGTTTCAGATGCTTGGAGGAGCTCAGCAGCGCGGGAGGTAACGAATCCGACAGTTGGTCGTTGGTTTGTGGCCGTTGCGTTCGTTGCTGGCGTTGCTGTGGGTTGGGCCTGAGGTCCTTGGCGTTGTTGGTTAGGCGGCTGTTGTGCTTGTGGAGGGTTGGGTCGTGGGGGCTGGTTATTGGGAGCTTGTTGGTTTTGCTGTCCAACAGGCCTTGATGCAGCTCCATTCTCTGCAGCAGGTGGAGGCATACGTCCGTTATTTTGCACTGGGCGTGGTTGCTGCTGAATTGGTGTCTGAGGTTGTCGGCTGTTTTGTATTGGCGGCAAAGGCCTTCCTGGCCCTTGGTTGGATGGATTCTGTTGTTGTTGTGCTACTGGTTGACCGCGACCTGCTTGTATCGGCCTACCATTGGGTTGTCGAGGAGGCCCTGTATTTCTGACCGGGGATGTTCGTCCAGACGATATCGCTTTTGGTTTCGCTGACTCGGCTGTGCGTGGTGCTGTGATTTCGGAAGCAGAGAGACCTTCTGAGAAGGAGAATTCATCTCCATGCCCCTCAGAAACATCGACTCCATCAAATAAATTCTCGTCGGTTTCGTCATCAAAGTCGGCTCCGAAGGACTCATTGTTCAATTGATCGGTGCGTGTTCGAAGAAGCTGGTCCGGCCTGGCGGGTGTTGTTAGGGCTTCTTGTTTGACTATGGCTTGTGGCTCGGGTTGGGGTAGTCGCGGTGCAAAGTCGACATGGCGATAAAGGCTTTCCTCTTGGAACTTGATGGGCTTGACTTTCATGGCCTGGACTTTTTTGAGGTATTCCTTATCGTACAGACAGTTGCCGAGAACATTGCCAAATGTGCGTAGAGAGCGTTTCAGGCCATCTGTTGCGGCCTCTTTCTTTGCCTTTTCAAACGATGCGGCTTTGCCTTTGCCATTCTCGATTGATCCGTAGCCAATATCCTGGGACTATGTCAGCATGACCCGGGGGACTGTGGGCAGTTATACAGACCTCGTGGTATGTGCCATCCTTGAGCGTAATCCTTACGACTATTGAGAGCCCGAGGCTCACCTTGCCATTCTGGTGCTCGTCGACCTGTTCTCATTAGCCTGTGTTTTGCCACTGGGCATGTTGAGCCATACATAGTCAATCTGCACCTGTCCTAGCGAGCTTGACCAGCCATTGAATCCGAAGACCTCGTTCGCAAGCGCTATGGCTTTGTTCCCCTCCAAGTACGCCACTCTGCCACCACCATTACCGGGTCGTTGCGATATATATTCGGGGCCAAGTTGCTTGTTTAATTTGGTTTGCAGTGTGGCAATCTCTGATGCTGTAAAGTTGTTGTTGACGCGCTCTTCGAACGGGTTCTTGACGTTGCCGCCACTGTACTGGTCGCCTGGCCTGCAGTTGTATTAATTCCCGTTTAATAAATTCACACCGAGGCAAGAACAAGCGCGGAGATTCAACATCTACTTACGCGGGCATTTTTGGTGTTGTCAAGGTGTGGCAATCATCAGTCGCCGCTCTGGTGAGGTTGAAGCCTAGCGGTTAAGGATGACGCGCCGCACCGTGAACTTGGAGGAGGAAGGAACGCGATCGCGCTAGTCCCGCGCTCACGTGCCGACAAGGCAGCATCGCCCGTGGATTACTGCACTAACAATTTCTAACTCAATCGAGATAGTGCATTTGTGTAGGAACGAAGATGCCTAGTCTCTTCACCGAACAACTTCTTTGAATTATGTTGTTCAATGCAATAGTCCAATTCGCATCATGTTCCTGCTATTTGCTTGATAGATCCTTGGAACTTGAAGAATAATTGATCTTGAAAATAAAGTAACGCCTTGGATCAAGCCAACTCACGAATGAGGCCAATCACTACTAGGATTCACTGAAATCGGATATTGTTGTGTCGGTTCCAAAACGTGGGGTGTCAGCACTGCTCAACCCGCTCCATTGTGGTGGAATCGTGATAGGCATACCTTGATCTATCTATTCGTATCCGTGACGCCGAGGCCCTGCATTGCCGTGAGCGTCAATACATGCAATAGGAGGCTTGTTTGAGCACGGGAACTTTTCCCACGGAGATACATAGCTACAAATCTCATTATTTTTTAGTCGTTGTCGAGGTGTTCATATCGAACACATAAACCGCTATGTTCAACGCTAATCTTCCATTGCTGCAACATCTTGTTGAATGCATCAAGTCGCCTTGTTTCTTCCTGCTGCCTCCAGTAGCCCAGAGACTGTCGTAATTCTATAGCCCCTTCTCTTTAGCTCTGGGAGCACTTTTCTCAACATCATGACCGTCCATTCTCGCCGATCGTGACATATGATGATACTTCCAGGCCGCACCATGCTCAGGATGTGCCGTGCGTTCACACTCGGGTAAGCAATCTGCGGATCATGAGGATAAACGCTACCCAGAACCATCTGATAACCCATTTCTTTAATCTGTCTGCGCATCCTTGTGCTGAAGAAGCCTGACCCAGGTCGAAAATATCGTGGTGGATGCGGCAGATTGACGGCATCATAGGTCCCATTGATAAACCCTTCTACTTGTCGAACTTCTGACTCGAGAACTACTGGTGTCAAGGAACGAGATGGCTCGTCATGCATGGCATGATTTCCCAATTCCATCCCTGCTTTTGCTGCGTGTTGGAGAATGGTCTCTCGTCCACCAACTTGGCCTCCGATGACGAACAATGTTGCTTTTGCTTCATTCTCTCCCAATACTTTGAGAATGTCCAAAGTAAATTCTGAGGGAGCATCATCGATTGTCAGGGCAACAACTTTGTCCATCTCTTCCCCATTTCCTCGCAGAGTAGAAGCAGGCACGTGCCATAGCACATCTGGCCACTTTTGTTGAAAATAGCGGATCAGAAGATTTGGGGGCTTGTAAATGACGTAGAATGGCAATATAAATGTAATTACCACGCATATAGCGGTAATCATTGTGTACATGCGTCGCCGGCGTGCTGCGCGGGTGTAGGGGAGGCGGAAGATGCGCAAGGGGAATCGGGGCATGATATGCCGTTTCGCGGTTGAATTTCCGGATGGAGACAGGACATAATTGACAATATCAATGAGAAACCTCCTGTGTGGGTTCACAGGCGAAAGCCGACATAGCTAGGGATGTTGGGATCGAGTGTGAGAGTTGGTTGCGGATAGGGTGGTTGAGGGGGCAGTTGCAAGGATACGAAATGGGGATTAGCGCCGGCACGTGCAACCGTGCATCGCGGAATTGAGCTGGAAAACTTTCTGTCGTTACCTCTAGCATCCTTCTACCTCTATTCGCAACGCGACAACTGCATTTCAACGAGTGTCTTCACATCGATATCCATGTTTATATCGATTGTATTCTCACAGAATGAGAGTACGGTTAGTAGACAAGTCTGCTGTTCATTGCAGTCTCAATCGCATACGTGGACGAGGTAAATTTGAGTTATGCTGTCCAGTTCCTCAAACGCGCCCGCTCCAATCAAACTCTCCCCCCCTCACTGATGAACGCACGGCAACCTCATCTCGATCGCAGCTGTACCACGTACATGCAGATTCAGGAACCAATTTGTCACGCTTGGTCGAACAGTCCCACCTTCGATATAAGCCCTCTAAGAATGTTCCGAGAACGACGTCGTGGACGTTTAATTGACCTGGCTGCCTTGTCTTAAATGGCTACTCAGGTCTCATTGCGTCCATACATATTTGTGGCTGAGGATATAGTTCTGCTGACTGGGTCAGACATGTCCTATGGATTGGCTCGAACACATATTGTATTGCCAAGATGTGGCTTCTGTGATAACTATTGTGGGGAACCAATTGTAGCAATTAGTAGCACTATGAACAGTGCCTGAGGATGCGCCCGTAATGTGATAGTGATGATGCTGATACTGCGACCACCAAGTCCATGCACCCGTGTCATGATACGGGGTTTCCGAACCACGGTCCCGTTATCATGCACCATGCGAAGCATCGGGTCAGCGGGTCAGCGGGAGAGCTCGGATGTTGCGTGATATCCTCAGACGGCGCATCTTTTGCTAGAATTGCATAGGGACTTCATCATGTGCGTCTCGGTGCAAATTCCAACTTGGATGGGTAGCTCCAGGACCCTTCATGCACGAATTCCACCCTGCGTGTCCCGATCGGTTGATCAGTGCAAGGAATCTGAGACTTGAAAAATATAACAGCTAAAATTCGTCTCGAAATTCTTCATCTCGTTCTGCGACGTGGGGTCCTGTTTTTATTTTCTGAAACCTTCCCAATCTAGGTATTGCTTTGGCCATGTGCTGTACAAAAATGAGGCGCAAAATATTGCCTTGTATGTGTCACCGATGATTGATCCACAGATGCAAGTTGGCCGATTAAACCGCATGATTCGATATTCAACGGCACAGAGCAAGGCCCCGTCCATCCACATTTAGGAAGAGAAACGGGAAAATTGTTGGTGTTTCATCGGGTGCGTGTTGCCGCAATGCCCTATAGTAGCATTAGGGACTTGCCATCAGGCCCGTCAAGGCGATGGTAAATAAGCGCTCGGAGAAGAGCCGTCTGGGCCTAATCCAAGTAGTAGCTTGAGCGCTGACCGCCTTGCCCAACGTCGAACGATGGCGCTGCCAAAACATGGGCGACGCGTATACAACAACACGGGGTAAAGTTTGTCCTACACCAGGTCGGGTGATTACGGTATCGGATTCTCGAGGAGACAAAATAGCATTTTACTTTGGCGAAAATATAGTTTATGGATGACAAGTGCGGCAAAGTTTCACAAACATTTGGTCCGGGACCAAAGTGCTTGTTTCTGATCGGTGGGAACGGCGTAGGGTACAAACAGGGTAAGCGGCTGCTTTCAAAGTGCCAGGAGGCAACCAAGAACCAGGAGGGTTTCGACATGAAAAGGGCCGATATACACGAAGACGAACGGGGTGAGACCTTGATGGGACGAGCATGAACCTTGTCGCAGTAGTTCCGCACACTTGGGTAAGGTTTGCGGGATGTGACACCGCAGCTCGGGTAAGCTTACAGCTAAACAATGTTCATTCGTATGCGCCGGCTTCCGATTCACAGGGTTAGCTTCGGTAACCCACCATCAGCATCTCCGGCACCACCCTCACAATGTAATTGGTGTCATTTATGATTGAGATAAGGTTTAGCTACGATCGGCACATGTATGTCATGCATGGCAACTAGGGCTGTGGCCCTCTCGGTTGCCCACTGGGGGCTGGAATACTGGCTTGGCTTTGCGAGCTTGCCATGCCGCCCAGATCTACCGATGAATATATCTCCTGACAAATGCTTCAGCTAAAGGGCGGCATGTTAGGTTTCCTGATGAGTATGTGGGGGCGGCTTCTGTTGGTTGCCTAAGTAAGCTAACAGGCTTTGGCGAGCGGTGGTGCAACAATGAAACGCTCTCGCTTGTACGCTTGGGTTCATCGGAGTGCAGCATCGGGCTTCGAGTACCAAGAGTGAGATCCAAGACAAAGACCACCGTGTCGGTAGGTGCGCATGAAGCAGAACATAGAAAGGGTGCTTATCTTATATCCATATCCTACATGTGTATATGTGTGTGTGTGTGTGTATGTGTTGTTACAGAGTCGTGAATACATTAAATTTTACAAGTAGGGCTCTCATAGAGCCCCTTGTCGACGTTGCGGTTGTCAGGCAACTATGAACGCTTGGCTGATTCCGACATTTAGGCGGGTGGGGATCGAGGCTTCCTCGTGCCAATATTATACCCCCAGCTCCTCAGGGTTTTTACGACCTTGGGTAGCACAGCGGCAGTCAGTGGCACGCGGAAGAAGATTAGAGACTTGTGGACAAGGTAGGCTAGACCAAGTTGGGTCCAGATCGCTGCAATTCTTGTCAGCCACGGCCAGATGTTCACAATAGAAGGAGGGGTTCTGCATACAAGCGTCTGCGCCACCATTGTGGCCCGCAGCCCTTCCAGCTTCCACGTAACCGTCTCTGTCAGTGGCTTCTGCAACGTCTTCATCTGCACCTGCTTCGGCTGGCTTTCTACCCGCGTTGGGAAAAGCTAGGCGCACCACGCTCCAGAGCGCATCCTTCAGCACATGCTCATAGTGGCCAATTCTATCAGTTCCAAGTAGGCGCACTGCTAAGAAGCAGAGGGGGAAGTCGAGGAGGGACAGGCCCAAGTATACGGCAAGCGCGGTCCAGCCATACTCGCGAGAAAGCTTCTTGAGCCGCTGTGATACAGAAGGAGCTGGCTCTGGGCTACCTAAGTGGGGTGTGGGGTTGTGCGACTGGGCGTTGGGCCTGTCACTCTTGAAGCGAAGGGAGCGGAAGCGACGGGCGAGGGCGGGGCGCTGGCAGCGGAAGAGGGAGAGGGCGCTTCGCTCGATGGTCTCATTGACGGAGCGCAGCCGGGCCGTGGGTGGGGTGGAGGTGAAGAAGTTGCGTAGGAAGGGTGATGCTGGCTGTACTGTGCGGCTTCTGGCAGTGTGGCCGAACAGCAGCTGCTCAGGCCCGATGCGTGCGACGCGTGGCTTCATTGCATGAGTGGCTCAGGAGGGTATAGGTGAGTGAAACGCTACTCACGTGGGCGTCAGTCGTTTCAGACTCGGATACGGCGTGTGGTGTTCCAGAAGTTCATGCCAAAACCGACGTCGATACAGCGTCACTGGAGCCTTGGGATTTTGGGCCGGGGTAGGCCGCCGGAACAATGGTTTTGCCAGGTCCGACAAGTGTTCCGCTGCCGAGCGCCCCATTCCGCTCGGGAGACCGCAAGAGAGTGGGTTGACCCATCTGGACCACGACATGATGCGTGGATTATTAATAATATCGTGTTGCATGTGCATGTGCATCTGCCCGAGGATAGGCCCAAGATGGACAACGTAGTGCCGGCCCGCGATCGACCGCTGAGGGTCCGATACGGAGCCGCACGACGCTGAGCCGCGCGACTATCAAAGACATCGTGGCAGCGGATGACGGCCCTGTCGGATGCATGCCCTCGTCTCGAAGACCAGTCAGGGCAGGGCAGGGAAGGACAGGGCACGCAAGACCTTCCTTGGGTGGCGGCATTCCAAAAGTGCAGCGAGTTGATGGCCGGACGAAGGACAATGGACAGACACTCGGCTTCGGTGACGCGGCCATGCTCGGCGCTTCGACCCCGAGTTGCGGAGGTGGGCAGGCGTGTGATGAGATGGTGTCTGAAGTGCAAGCCGGAAGGCGACGAGACAGCAGATCGAGGTTCACTGGTGGCGTGAGGCATAGGTGGCGGCGGAAGCGAAGTCAAAGACCCAGGAACGTTTCGACTGTGGTTGCCAAATCGGACCCCAATCTCCCTCCATCAAAGCGCATGGTCTCCAGGGAACCATGGTGGCGGCGCATTGCCGTTAGCACCAGGATCCAAGAGAAGACCAGGTTACTGCCGTCTTGCGCAGCTTTGTGCAGAGCTGGTTGACAGAAGCGTCAGCGTGCATTAGCCGGTGGATAGCTAAGATGTTCGTCTGGAACTCTGGAAGCGTGTTTCCCTCCCAAACAGCTGTTGCAGGTCTCGTCTGAATAGGCCTAGCCGGATGCTCTCGTTGCAGACGGAACGTGGGCGCGGTGGGTGCGCGCGAGCACACCCACACACATACACACACACACACGCATGGCCTGCATGCTCGACTCCTTCACGCTCGCTTGCTTATTACGACCACCATTACGGTACTTTACCAGGGGGCCGGTCAGTCAGGCTTCCGGGCGCGCTTGAGCCAACCCAGGCATGTGGCGCGGCCACCCGCCAGGTGCTGGCCTCATAGTTACTGTTCTTAGTACTATAATACGCGCGTGTGTGTGTGTGTGTGTGTAAGTATGGTGTGTACAAAATGCCACTACTATCACAATGGATTTGGGCTATTGCACCGGCATCGACGATCGCGTGCCGTGCTCGAGTGGACAGAGGATGCATAGCGAATTCTAAATTGCGGGGCAGCAGGCGTAGTTTTGTGTATAGGGAATGAGCAGTGCGGGACCCACGCTCAGATTCTGTTCGCAAACCTGTTCGGCGGTAGCCATGACCCCCCCGTTGTGGAACAGGAGAGGACTTCATTTGCCCAAGTTTGCCCAACACGACCGTTTCACGACTGCGTGCCTCGTCATTGTGGCCGAGCATGGGCTCGTGTCCGAGTAATGGGAGTGGGTGGGCACCTATTCGGGACCGAAAGGTCTTGGAACGACGCGATGAGAGTGGTGAAGGGCGTTGGAATCCTACGGACACAGCCGGCCTCTAACAGCGTCCAACGTCTTAATTAGCCTAATCCGTTCTGACAAGGTATCACTCATGACGCCCCTGGCCATTGTAGTCGGCGACTCATTCATTAGTAGCAAGCTCATGCCTGGCGACGAGGGATGCTTCCATTCCGGGGGCTGTTGGCAATGCTGAATTGCCTCATGGGGAGAGAGGATGCAGGGTATGACGGCACGGCCAGTCAATTAGTCAGCCAGTCCGACCGGCCGTCCGATTGGCAGTCGGCCAGTGCAGCAGCGGTCATGCTGGGAGTGTAAGTAAGTGGTAAGTAATCAAGAAGGTAAGTACTTGGTAGCACTCGGTATGGGCGAGTGTTGGTGGTGGAGGTGCTCGTTGTCGAGTGCAGCCATATAGCTCGCCCCTTCGCATTCTCCTATAACTGTGTCAGAGACAGTTGCAACACGGCTCGGTGACTTGATTGCGAGGCCATGCGAAGGTTTGCAAGTCGAAGAATTAAAGTTTTCGGCGTGGCCACCCCCCTGCAACCGCACCAGTCTCAAACCTTGAGGCCGACTTTAGGTGCTGAGCTGACGAGTGACGGGGACACCATTATTCATTTACCTGGGCGCGGTGGGTGTGGTTGCAGTCGCAGGCGCGGGCTGATTGGCGGCGGGTCACGAGCAGTTCCTGTTGCTACCGCTGTCCCAAGACATGGCACAAGGGGGGTTCCTTCTTTGAACGGCGCAGCAAGCAGCGTCGCGCCCACGGTGGCCGCTCCCCCCCTGCGCGCTCGGCTAAACTCTGGAGTTGATCTGCCCTGCCCCTGCCCTGCCAGGCTACTCACCTAGCAGGCAAGACTACCTACCAGGCTCCCAGGCTACCAGGCTCGCACCTGCCCGGCCCTTGCCCTTGCCCTCCCTGGCCTGCCCTTGCCCTCTTGTCCTTTGCGCTTGCCCCCTCTTAGCCCTTGCGCTTGCGCTTGCCCTACCCTGCCACGCCCCCTGCCCCCCTTGCCCTCCTCGGCGCCGTTGGCGACTTCCCTGCCGCCCAGGGCCCCGGCGCGCGCTTTCACATTGTTCGGCGGGACGATGCTGCACTCTGGTGTGTTACACCCATTCCTTCGCTTCACAGCTTGACAGCGCCCAAAACGGCACGCTCCCGGAGCCAACTGTTTGAGGCTTCGTCTAGGCTCATACCTTGCGTAGCTGCATGAGCGTCTTGCTCAGGATCTGCTTGTTTCTCCACGTGGATTCGTCTCATCGACGTGCCTGCCTGTTAATACCCTCTACTATATATACCACTGACCGCGCTACGTCCATGCTTTGTGTTACACTACTACCCATTGCCTTCTTCTTGCTTGACCCTATTTTAAACACGACGCTCCTTATCTTGTCTTGCACAAATCTCCAGTCTACTACATTCCTCCCACCCAACTCGCTCCTTGCTCTCTCGTTTAAGACTACACTACACTGCTACTCAACACTCACATACTCTCCACACGACACTACACTACACTACACTACCAACCACCATCTCGGTCACCATTGCTACCAACAATCCCACCGCAGACATGGGTGGCAACACTGAACATATAGCCGGCCACGGCTACCTCTCCCTCGGCCAGGCCGTCAACGTTGCTCAAAACAGTGAAGGCGGTGTCGACCAGCGCCTCGCTCAATTCCTCGAAAAACGCCTTGCCGAAGTCTGGGCTAAACTGAACGCTCATCCCGGATCCTATGTTCTTCCTCCAGACGAGTTTGCTCTCTTGAACTACTACCGCACACGCTTTGGAGACAATGAGATCGTACGAAACGCCACTAAGCGCTTTTGGGACAACCACAAGGGCAGCCAATAGCCCCTCCGCCTTTCTTCTTCCCACCCCACCCAACCACAACCAAGCAATAGCACGGCAACCATTCTCGCACTTTGCCAGCTAGTATTTAAATTTCGCTGCAACCATGACCGTCTCGAGTTGCCATTCATTGCTTTTTTTTTCATGAGACGCCGCCTGGCCCTCTATTGATTGTCAAGGTACACAACACCTTCCCACTGCCAAGTACAAGCGCTCACACTCGTCAGAAAGCAGTCATAAATCGACCCGACTTGCTTCTTCTGGGTTTCGACGGCTCACCTATATACCGGGATTTTTTTTCTTATTTCCTTCCCAAGATACCTCTGAATACGGAGTTTACGGCGTTTTGAGCATCATACCACTGCCGACCAGTCCTCGAAACGACACGGGGCATCATGCATGGTCGGAGTTACGAGAGCGATGGAGTCTTTGGATGGCGTTATGGTGGATTTATAGAACTGGCCGCGGCGTCACTTGGACGAGCAACACCTAGCTCCGTCCTCATAACAATGTTTCTAATGCTAATCACCCTGTCCCAATCCGCCGATGTTCACAAGGGCCCGAGGAAGCCCCCTCCCCTACTCCAGTGCCTACAGCCCGTGCCGCCAGTCCTCAGTCCAGTGGACCAATGTCAACAGATTATCATGAAGCACACTTTTGCCTCCTCTTACGGTCAGCCATTTATCGGTGAATACAACCCTCCCGACTGCACCTTCAACAGGGTTACTTTCAACTTCACCGTCACTTCCGCCGGCATGCAGTTTGACAGGCTCGGCCTTATGTTCCTTGATGATACCGAGGTTTTTCGGACTTCGACTGCAGAACCAACGCGGAACGGCATCATCTGGAACTACGTCAAAGACATGAGCGGTTATTTGAGCCTATTCAAGAAGCCGCATAAAATCATTTTCGATCTAGGAAACATCATTGACAATAGATACACTGGTTCCTGGAATACAACGCTCACGGCAACCTTCTTTACCGCGGACGACGAGATGGAGCCAGCAGATGTCATCATTCCAATTTCTGCTCGTAGGTCTGTTAATGATTCCCCAAGCGCATTTACTGTACCGGAAACTAGAGCAGTCGACACCATCATATTGCCGCGAAATGCCAAGAAAGCCGTGGTGACCATCTCCGCTTCCGGACAAGCCGCCGAGGAATTCTGGTGGAACAACGTACTTTCTTCCGACACCAGTGTTTTTGGGGCACAAAAATCGCTATACGGTCACTCGCCCTTCCGAGAGATTCAACTCCTCATTGATGGACAGTTAGCCGGGGTTGCTTGGCCTTTTCCAGTCATCTTCACTGGGGGCTTTCTCCCAGACTTATGGCGACCGGTAGTAGGAATCGATGCATTCGACCTCCAAGAAGACGAAATCGACATTACACCTTTCATAACATTGCTCAATGATGGCGAAAATCATATTTTCGAAATTCAAGTTCTGGGCATTGACGATGATGGAAATGGCACGGGCACGTTCACGACAGCTATCGAATCACATTGGGTCGTCACTGGCAAAGTCTTTGTTTGGCTTGACGCAAACAACACGCCTCTAACAGGAACGGGACCTGTCTTGGGCTCAGCCGCTTCTATTCAATTGTATTCTGATACAAAGGAAGGCATATATAACGCTGGTGTTTACTCTTTGACTTGCTCGGTCAAAGTATCACGTAGCATATACATCGAGTCGACATTGGATACCGCCGATGGACGAAGGACGGCTATATGGAGCCAGAATTTGACTTTTTCCCATATGGGAACGTTGAGCAACATGGGACGCGATCAAATTACACGCCAGTCTACTGCTGGTAAACAAGCTACACTAGCGGGTTACTCGAGGAGTTTCGAGTATCCTCTTTGGGCCCGTTCGTCATCCGAGACCGCGTTGGGTGGCAATATCAGCATTGGTGCAACCATGCGGCAGGGAAAACAGGCACAGCAGCTGGGCGACCTAGCATTTCCTAACAGCTGGAAGACATTTGACTACACTCGCTTGCCAACAACGTTTTCTCCCAGACATACTTTTCTTGGCTCCAACATGAATAACGTGCAAAATGCCACAGCACGTGTCCTTGTCCACCCTTCTCTAGGCAAGTCGTACAGTTCAAGTAGCACAGAGCAGCATATGACGCTTAGCGGCATTGGCACTGCACATGAGGGAACTGTGGTCCAGGATAGCACACGTGTCCCCGACCCAGCTGGGCAAGTCTGGTCAGCAAGACCCCCTTATCAGGAACTATACGAAAGGAGTATTGTAGCGGCCAACAAATCGGTCGTGTATGACGGTGAAAGTTACGGCGGTCAAGTACGCGGTCAAAGCACCTTTTCCGCTGCCCGTGGGCAGGAGGTCAATGGCGCCGGTCACGGTGGGGCGCGCGAATTTGCGGCAAAGCCAATCGAGGCAAGACTAGGGCGGGGACCCGCTTCGGCGGGAACTTTGACGAAGGTGGGGAGTAGGAGAAGAGCAGTGTGGGAGTAGCCTAGGTAGGTCTACCGATGCCGTGTAAGCAGTACATTTAGATGGGCAGACAATACGACATAGCATGCGAGCAGGGGCATTTGTGGCAGTTTTCTGATGGTGCCATAGAAATTTCCATGTTTGGTAACAAACCGGTAACTGTCATGTCGCTTTGGGATAGGGGGCAATGCGCTTGGAAGCGATGTCTTTCATTTTCTTCATTTATAGTAGTTCGCTTGGCTTGGTAGTTCCACCGCATGTATAGTGCATGCACACATCTCCGTTGTCACACTACGCCATTGATCAGCAATCAAAAACGCACGCCATGCACGCTGTTGGTCGTGCTCTAGATCATGCTCTCGCGATCGAAGCATGTCGATCTTATCGGTTCGAAGGGGCTCTTACGAATGCACCATTGAAAAGCGGTGTCTCTGACGGGACATGCGGCTGCAGCGACTGCATCCGCAGAGGGAAAAAAATTAAACAACAATAAGGCCAAAACAAAAAAAGCACGGATAGATTAGTTATCTCCCTTCCGCCACACTTTGTGTCTGGCTCCTGGGCATTCGTGCATTCCTAAGCCAAAAACGCGTCACGCTGCGCCACTAAATCTCCGTGTTCTTTGACCACCACATCGGTTGCGGGTTACAAAGTTCCACAGTATGTCAATTTGCAAATCTTATATGCAGAATAGGCCCTTGCCAAGCACAGTAGTTTTTCTAGGCGAAAGCCTTAGCAACCGTGTAAACTTTCGCTTACACCAGGGCATCTACCGCCTGAGAGTCCATGTTCATGCTCCACCCCTCCCCCCAATATCAATCTTTTTTTTTTTGGATGCACGGAAAATCGTGGCTGCATGTACCCGATGGCGACTTGTGGTGGGGCTACACATACATACATATGTATGTACTGTACATCATGGCCAGGCGCCCGGGGAGGAGGGGAGGGCATGCCACGGTCGACGTGATTTGACGGTATTTGACCGTGTCGGGCGTAACCAGAACCTAACGCATGCGGCACCGCGAAACGGCATTCCTTGTGTTGTGTTCTTCTTTTCTAAACTAGGCTTGTAGTGCTGTGGCTAGTGGCGTTGCGAAGCGGCCCCCGTCTGGGTACGCATGCCGTCTCTTGCGCAGCTGGAGCGATAATGTCCGCCCTTGCTATAGCCGGGCTCTTTGTGTGAGTAAGTAGGCTCTCACCTGAAACCCGGTCGCAGGCACAAGCGAAGGCAAAGATGTGGGGAATGTATGCAGGCAAAGCAGACGCCTTAGGTCGCATATTGTGCCTTACTGGGTACTATAATATTACACGCCTCAGACAAGCAAGCGCACAGCGAGCAACGAAGCCTTCGCTGCGGGCAATTGCTGGCGCTTGGCTCGTTTGGGCGGTCGGAGGCAGACATGTCGGTAGTTGCGCACTGGCGCGCTTAAATGGCCAATTTCCAACTTGTCCGGACCCAAGCGTCGTCGTTTGCTTTGACGCGCGCTCCCGTGGGGTGCGTGTAAGCGGGAGATTTGCAGTGGATCCGTGCAGGCGCCGCGTCTCCTCGTGGCAAGCCTGAAACGCGGATAATGTGCTTTGGACCATGGCCGTGTTGCTGCTGGGCCTTGCTTGCATTATTTCGAGCTTGTCATATACCTCACGCGACACGAGCTGAAGGGGGCCCCGCGGCCTCCGGCCTGACCACCTACCCACCGCTCCCAGGGGGTGCACTTCGAAATCTTTAAGGTTTTGCTCCTCGGCACCATGATGTCATGGCTCTGGACGAGCACGAAAAATTCAAACTCCGGCCTTGCACTTCTCGGCACTTTGTCCTCGCAGCCCGCACAATTCTCTTTTCCCGCGCCTTGCTTGGCTCACAGGCATTGCGTACTACCCTGAGGCAGATCAATCGTATTGGGGAAATGCAGTCCGCATTTGGTCAAAGGACCCATGGCCATTGGACAGGATTATGGCTCGGCGCTACAAAAAAAGGCGAATTCCAACAGCCTCTCACGGCACGCCGGGGATGGTCCACACTGCCGTGTTTTCCAACCATGGATGCCGAACACGCCTCGCATTTTGTTTGTCGATCCGAAATGCCCCTTCAAGGTATGCCCTTTCCTGCCACCATCCGGATTGTCGGTCGTCGGTTGTAAGCCATTAGACTCGCAGCTAACTGCATATATCTATACATGAACTTAGTACATAAAGGCTGGTGCTGTGATCGGTAGGCAAAACTCGCGTATCGCTACTGACAGCTGTCGCGATTCCACTACTCTCAACCCTATGGAGATCCCAGATTTAACATTCGGAATAGCCGAGGGACGCGGATGAGTAACTGATTGACAGCTCGGGACCAGCGATTCAGCTCTACTTTGTGACAAAGAAATAGGGTTTGGAGGCAGACAAGCAATGTGGCAGCTCGTGGTGTTGACTGAACATGATGACCGCACGCCGCTCCACGCCTAAACCATGCCGCGGCCCGCTATTGAAAACGGCCGACTAGCGTTATTGCTCGAACATGCACACACAGACTTACATCCTTGGTATATACCTTGCCATTCGTTGGTATTTTTGAGCATCATCGTTGTGCGCAGCTGGAGTCGCAGCTGAGAAACCTTGTATACTCAGCCACCAGGGACCAAGTGGTGATAGCCATGTTCCGCCTGGTTTAGGAATAGCTACGGCTCACGTCCCCCAATCTTTTGCCATCACAGCAGTTATACGCCCCGACCAATCATAGTAGAAAGCGCCTTCGTCCAATACCAGGCCAATGGTCACCTCTGCGACGATGCATGCACGAAATGTGAGCGAGTCACATATCTGGCCGTGTCACTTCGCCGTGCATGACTATCCAGTACCATAAGCCATCGATCGGATGGACAACCCCTCCCCACTTCCGCGCGCATTATGCGGTAATACAACGTGTACATTTTCCGGACTTTATTTTGAACCCCTCCCCCAGAAGACCAAAAAGTATGCATGTACTGCAGGGACTCTCGGGCCTCATTTCCCGGCATGCCCATGCCTGTGGCGGGGATAAAAGGAGATCTAGAAGTAATGAACAGTCGATCATCAGAAGAACATCAGCCCACTTTCTGGGGGGGCTTACTCGATGCCAAAGCCTTAGGGAAACTTTATTTTTTGAAGTTTCGGTGCCTCGGCGCAAATGCTCTGTGGCTTTGCAAAAGGGTTGTGTTTGGCTCTTGTGGTAATCAATAGAAGGGCCGGCCGGATTACTCTAGCCAGACCGAACTGCTTACACAAGACAAAGAGGCCTGGGCCAGACTACGAGGTGGGCAGGGCTTACTTGTATGTTTTGTGTATGATACTACGCCTAGCGAGAAAAATGTACTAGAGTTAGTTTATGGTGTTCTAGTCTAGGAAGGGACCAGGGCTTACTTACGGAATACTTGTCTAATATGTGAGCTTGATAAGGAGGAAATTGCACGGCTATGTAAATGGCATTAGTGAGGTTGTCTGAGCTAAAGAGACCTTGTTCATCGGTATAATTTATCTCTAGAAATGGGAAGCTGGTAGTGGGAGATAGATGGTACTAAGATCGGATTTCGCCGCCTCTCGGTCACATAGCTAAGTATTGGTAACTCTGGAAATCCAGACCCAGATAGCTCACCGTGGATTTTCGCCGACGTAACTCTAAAGGGTCTTTCGTCATTTCCTTGCTTTGATTAAACGGTTATGGACCACAGAAAATATGCTTGATGATTTCATCATGTTACATCACGTGTGATCACGTGCATAACCCGACGTCATCATGTAGACGTCGTCTGGAACCACGGCGAATTCTCATGAATCGCTAAGGAATGGACCTGAGCTGTCTGGTACGCTCCCAACCAAAGTACAAATATTTCCGCAAACTAGCGAGTCCGCCATGGAGCGAACGTATGGGGAACAATGGCAATCAATGGGAAAAGATGGGGCACTGTGGGGGCCGCTGCGTTGTCGATGATTGTGACTCGTTGACTTGGTAGCCGCCTTCCTCATTTTCGCGTGGCGTCCATAGCTGATTAACCCAACACCTCTTCGTTCAGCCTGCCACTACGTCTCAATGTCTTCGTCACAGACCTCCATCCATCTGTCCGGATTACTACACCAGACACCATGGACCAGCCAATACCCGCAAAATTCACCGCAGACCATGACAGGACTGCACAGCAACATCAAGAGCCTAGACTCGTAGCTGAGCCTCGTCTTAAACCCGGAGATAAGCCCGAAAACACACTAACGGTCAATCGCGGGGCAATTCGTGTGCCGTCCCCAGATCCCTCCCTGGTCTCGATTGACGATTCCAACAATGTACGGATTGGCCGGACCCCAGATCGTAGTAGTATCCCTTTTTATCATGGGAGACAGTTGTCTCGGTCGCCTAGTCCACCGCGGGGTTTCAAGGGCAAGATACAAGCATCATGGACTGCCAACAAAGGTTTGGCTCTTGTTTTGGTTTCACAGCTGTTTGGCACACTGATGAATGTCACAACACGCATGTTGGAAATGGAAGGAAATAATGGTAAATTGGTTTGCTGTGAAAGTTGAGTTCCTATTGCTTGCTAACTGCAACATAGGCAATGGGTATCATCCGTTCCAGATACTCTTTGCTAGGATGAGCATAACAGTCCTATGTTCTTCCCTGTACATGTGGTATAAGAAGACCGAGCACTTTCCGTTCGGTATGAAGGAAGTACGCCCGTTACTGATAGCCCGAGGTCTTACTGGCTTCTTTGGAGTCTTCGGCATGTATTGTAAGTGATGGACTCGATTCATGGGTTATCTATGTGTGTGCAAGGGTCTGTTCAAAGACTTCCGACTTGGCTTAGTCTCGGAGTTTACAACTATTCTGGGGAGCCTTGTTTACATTCTTTTGGACTTTCTTACTATACTATCCATGAATCTTAACGATAGACCATAGTGCTGACTTGTCGCAGATTCTTTAATGTATCTTCCCCTTGCTGATGCAACAGTCATCACTTTTCTCGCGCCTAGTCTTGCATGCTGGGCATGCTCCTACCTCATCGATGAACCGTTTACTCGGATGGAACAGATTGCAGCATATGTCTCGCTTTTCGGCGTTGTTCTGATTGCACGGCCCGTTTCTCTTTTTGCCGCTCTTTCTCATTCTCCAGAGATGGTATCGCCTGTCAGCGCCAACCCAGATTCGCTTCTTGCCAACACAACGACTGCATCACCGGACCGCCTTGCCGCAGACTACGATTCTGTAACTCCCAAGCAAAGAGCAATTGCAGTTGGGGTAGCAATGCTTGGTGTTTTGGGGGCCGCTGGAGCATACACAACTATTCGCTGGATTGGCAAACGCGCCCATCCCCTCATCACTGTCAATTATTTTGGAGCTTGGTGCACGATTGTCAGTATTGTAGCCATGCTCACCATGCCAGGCGTCGGCTTTCTACTTCCAAGCAACCTCGCAGACTGGTGTTATCTGATATTCCTCGGTATCTGCGGCTTCATCATGGTATGTTTTGTTAGTTTCCTGCTTTGGTACTGTTTCATTAACATTGTCCAGCAATTCCTCTTAGCAGCCGGCCTGCAATATGAGAAGTCGTCTCGTGCTACCAACATGATTTACGTGCAAATGTTATTCGCTCTCTCATTTGACAAACTCATCTGGGGCACAACGCCAGGCGCCCTATCTATCATTGGCTCTTCACTCATCTTAGGCTCCGCAATTTATGTTGCTATGAATAAGGAGCATTCAAACAAGGTTGCGCCAAGGGAGAGGGGAAATGGAGAGGAAGAGATGGGGCTTATGGGTCCGGGGTATGATAATGAGCAACGAGACCATGATGAGACGGATCTACAGATGACGTCGTTGAGATGATTTTTTTATGATTATACATGGCGTTTGCATGGGGAAAGATTGGTTGCATTTTAGAAACAACAAGTACACGGTGTATAAAGCGCAATTGCACGACATAGACATCAAGCAATGATACTTTAACTCGATCTTTTTACTACGAATACGCACGATCGGGCTTTGCGCACGTTACACTAGTCACGGAGTACACGGAATCAATGCAAGTACCCCTACCACTACCAAGGCGGCGCGCTTCAAGTTTCTCCATGCAGCACATAAGGCGGAGCCTCTCCACTCGCCACGATTCGCTTCCGTACCATCCACGCGGTCATATCCTTTACTCCTCCCCATTACGACTTACTTTTTTTTTTCCAAAGATTTTTCCGAGTCGGAATATGCTCATTGATTGCAAGGGGGGGCAGGGGGATTCATGTAAGCAGCCACAAACAATCTCGAAACCGCCGGTAGTTGTTGTGTAGTCGAGCCTCCCCGCTTTCGTGGAAAGAAGAAAACAAGGCTTTATCCCAACATTGCCCCAAAATGCAACTGAAGAAAACTACAAAGTTTGTAGAGTGGGTATTTACAACGGAAATTTTGCACGCCGAACTGCCATGATTATCCGAGGCGTAAGCGACTAGATTGGGTCGTACTACATATTAGCCGACCACTATCGTGAGAATTGGTTGCAACACCAGGCGAAAGTCAAAACACATTGAGAATAGATACCATAAAAAACTCGAGTTTCCCATCACAACTCAAAACCGAAGCGCATTCAGCGCTTTCGCATCCTTCCTCCGTGGCGCAATTGGCTAGCGCGTCTGACTGTTACAGCAGTAGCTTATCAGGAGGTTGAAAGTTCGAGCCTTTCCGGGGGAGTTGTTTTATTTTTTGCCATTTTCTCTCTCATTGCCTTTTTCTTTTTTCCTTGGCTAGTTTGGAACATGTACAGACGTAGCAACACAATCCTTGCTTACTCTGATGTAGACTTGCGGAATAGACTTTTTTGCATGGGTATGTAGATTAGTGGATGGAAGTGTGTAACGGTCGGGTGTTTTCTAAATTTTTGGCACCGGGGTACTAGTATACACGCCTGCTTGTTTTAGTAGAATGCCCGAGCTGGGTATTACTACAGCACGGGAACTCTGGTGGCCCTGTTTTTTTTTTATTTCTTTGCAAGTTTCGATTACTCTGCATGGCTCGATGTCGTTGCTAGGTTTCATGGACCCTTGGATCGCTGGCATGGGTTGTATATACTATGCGTCTGTACAGCAACGGTATAAAAATGGCTCATGCGGTTATTACAATACGTTCAAGGGCCTTTTTTCCTCCCTTAGTTCGTCCGTCATTTAATTGGCCTCGTCTCACAATCAGCTCTTGAGAGCTGATTCTCGTTCCATGGGGGTTACGTACATTCCCGGACAACCTCGGGTATACGGAATGGGCACTTTCGTTTGGAGGTTTTTTCTTGATGACGTTCCGAGGTGTAGGATTATATCCTAGACTGTGCATGCAGATGTGAAACTAGCTGGGGGGAGTCTTGTTCGTGTGTGGGGGGGTGGATTTAGTATTCACTTATCTATGCAGGGATGGTTGTGGTCTTAATAGCACTGGTATGCACGATCGATACAGTGTCACATTGATAAATCGGATCACAATAAACGGCTGATTTTCTTATCAGTATGCTCCCTGCTCCTTCTTCACGCTTGGCATCTTTTTGACCCGGTTCCAAGACTGACTCTAACCAAGGGGCTAAACCCTGGACATCTGCACGCTCGTAAATCTCGCTCTCCCATCTTCGACCTTGAGCACGTTCACGGGGACTTTGGTGCGGAGCATGGGCTCCTCGCCGGGTAGATTCATGGGTGCTGAGAAACCGGCAACGCGGGAGACGGGGGTGCTGCAGGTGGGACATTTCCAGGGCGTTGCTTGTTGGGAATCGGGTTCGGTGGCGCTGCCTTCCTCAATTGCTTTGATGCATATATTGCAGAATTGGTGGTTGCAGGGGCGTACGCTGGGGTTTGATTTGTTAATAAGAAGAAGGCGGATGAAGAGGGATGGATGGGCGAGTGAGCGCGGCACTTACATGCAATCACACAGTCGAATCTCACACGTCGTACACATCTTGGGTCTTGCAGGGTTGAATTCCGGTTCCGTGGTTAAACCCACATGTTTGTCCATCTGGCTGACACTCTTGACGCTGTCGAAATCTCCGCCATCAAGTCGCTCATCGACTTTCTCTTCAACAACCCAGAACTGACCGCCAGTCTTGGCGTACCTCTTCGTGTCCATAGGTGGAGGCCGAGGAACAATATGTGTGACTGTTTCGCAGCTCTCAGGATCAAGCATGTGCACGTGGAGGATGCGTGCTGCGGCGTGGTTCCATGTTGTAGGGGGATTTCTGTCTTTGTATATGTCTTGGACTTTTATTGGTTGTTAGTAAGACCCACAAAGGAAAGCAAACATATAGTGCAACGTACTTAGTTTTCCTCCGGCAGCTAAGCCCATGGTCTTGATGTTTTTGACTTGGGTTTCGGTGAGCTCCATCAATCCCTTCCTGCTTTCGCTCTCTGTCTTAGCATGCATCGTGATGTCTTCTTCTACATCTTCGCGAGACTGAAAATCAGATGATCCTTCATTTTTTCTCTTGCACCTCGCACCAGTGCGTTGCCGTTTGCGTGCTTTTACCTCGACTTCGAGCGATAACCTCGATGGGGGTTCTGGGTGACTATGTACAGTTGGAGCAGCCGTTGCAGGAGATTTCTTTATGGGTCCTGAGTTGAATGGTTGGAACGAAACTGACGGGCGCGTCAACATTGGCATTGGAGTAGGCATAATGGACATGAAGTAGCCCTCAGCTTTGAGTTTAACAAGAGCCACCGAAGATGGATCAGTATTTCGAGGAAGCTTATTCTCGCCCATTTCCTCGACCTCTGGCGTGACCATGTCTCGAATTCGGAAAGGTGTTCGGTAGGCTGCATCAGTTGGATACGATCTCAGTATATCTCCAATTTTGCAACCAAGTTCACCAGGGGTGTATGACTCTTTCAGCCCATCGTTTCGGTATTTGTTATCGCCTTTGAACGTGATATACTGTTGTTTTGCGTACGACCACAATCGTTTGCCTTGGATCAGTTCAGGTGTGACTTCGAGCTGGAGTCCTCCATGCTTTTCTTCGGAAGTCTTTTGGCCTTCAACAGTGTACCCAGAACCCACTGTGGTCAGTAGTAAGTGCATGTGTCGCGCAATGCTTCGATTTGCATACTCACATGGCATGGCAACAAACTGACGAACAATACCAGGAGCTACACATATACCATCCAGCCATTGCTGTCCGGGTATGACGACATAGTCCTGCGACTTGCTCTCATCCTTCTTGTCAAGTCCCGTTTGCATTTCCTGTCCGGTTATGGCATTCACATGGCCGACGAAGACCCGTACTACATACTTATGAGAGCCTTGCTGGAAGTTGAGCCACATGGCTTCTCTCTGCCACATTGAGAAGAAGACACCACCTGCTTCCTTGACATTATGTGGGAGGCGTTTCGAGTAAGCGTCTACGCTGAAGAGCTCATACCGTCCCAATGAAGATGGCAGGTGGTGTAATTTGTTATCGTCGGGTATGCGTACAGTTCGCTCAAACGTCACGCAAAACCCACGGTTGTCTCGTACCTCACGCCGAGAGGTACTCAGTTCATCGATTCTGAATTCGAGAGGTGGAACGTGATGTGAATTTGCGTGTGATATTAGCGTTTCACTGATCTTTATTGTGGTAGGGGTGGAAGCTTGATCGTCTGCTACCACAAGGACTTCATCGTGTTCTTTCACCAGGAATTCCGGCGTCTCTTTTTGGTGCTTAATACCACCATTCACCAGCATTTGAGGCATCGCGAAGCCGAACTCTAACTGTCGTCAAGATATTTATGAGAGCAGGACGGCAGATGTTATACCTTCGATTTTGTTCCAAAGCCCATGCCATATCACCTCGTCTTCATTCAAGGTCATAGAGACGGTGTACAACCCGGAGTTTGGGTCTAGAGTGGCAGTCCATTCATCTTGCTCGACATCCCTGATCTTTTGCAGACTATCAATGACGACCCTGCGGAGGTTTGTAGGTGCACTTGAAGACATTATTGCAGTTTGGAGAAAGTGGAAACTCGACAAGAAGATGAGGAGCAATGAATAAGTTTTGGGGTTCAAGCTAAGAGCGAAGGTGCCTGCCAGGCTGAGAAGGTGCGTCAGCCCTCATAACTGCCAGCCGCCTCTAAAATCAAGCGGGGTCGCATCAGCCGCACAACTGCGCCTCCTTTTGTGGTGCTCAGCCTGGTCACCAGGCCATTGTTGTCCAGATCTCAACATCGCCATAGCGAAAACAAAGAAACGATGTCGTTTGGTTTTTCAATCGGGGACATTAGTGAGTATGTTGCTTCGCACGATGTGAAAAGGACGCTAATGGTGTGTAGTACTCCTCAGTCAACTAGCGTATGGTCTCTACTCAAGCATCAGTTCCGGAAGGAAGGCAGCCTCGCGCGATCTCAAAGAACTCGAAGACGTACTTTTCAGCCTAAAATGTGCCTTGGACCATCTGGGAGAAGCTTCCAAAGATCTGCTTGCACGACCAGATCGACATGGAGGAGCAAAATTTAAAGAAAAACTAGATGCGATGATAAACGCCTGCGCGTCTACTCTAAAAGAACTAGAAGCCACAACGGAGAAGTACCGTTCGGTTGAGAGCGCAGCTATAGAGGACGCAGCGGCCAACAAAGGCAAAGCGAAGTTGCGCACTCTAGACGACATGAAGAAAAGTATCCAAGTCAATTGGTATAGGGTGCGGTGGGATCGTGAAAAACAGTCGCTACAACAATATCGCGAGAAACTGAAGTCGCATACTGATGCGATAAATCTCATACTGACTTCTATGATCTGGTAATTTCTGTATCCCTGCTGTCACATCAGTCGGAAGTTAACTGTTCAGGGCAAACTCTACCCTCGCAGATGAAAAAAGCACACAGAGCCATGAGAAGACGCATGGGCTTTTAGAGCAAGTGCTGAAAAAGTCAGAAGCAGATGACTCAGTCCGAAGCATAGTTGAGGACATCCGCAATATGCTCACACAGGTCGATCTGGGTGCGAGAAAGGCCTCTGAAACTCAACCGGCCCCCGTGGTACTATCAAGTAACTCGGCATTTATCGCTGCATATTCACATAGTCCATCCCCGATTATAAAAGGCAATGGCTTTGCTACGAGTTATGCACAACGTCCTGCTTCAGTCAACATAAATCTGAACCCAGCCCTGCCAATCAGACCACCTCGCGGGCATATGAAAAGAGTGTTGTTCTCAGCTGGAGGTGCGGGGACGCCATCCCATGATTACCAGCATGCACCGGAGGTTCAAAACGAGCTATCGAGCGCTGTAGGTCAGATAGAATTGCCTTTAGAGACCATTGATCTCAACGCCAGGCGCCGTGCCTTTGGTGAACAGGAGTATGAGGCCTTCAGGCAGCGCCACCCCATAGAGGAAAAAGTTAAAAAGCCATCTTTCTTGACGCCCGCGACCCCGACTATTCAAGATCTCTATGATGGCATACTCTACCTCTTCGGATCCCTACCAGAGGGCAACCAGCAGACAGAAGAGCTAAAGTATGCAACTCAGCGCTGGACACAGGGACTATCTCTTCTAATCAAGAATACCACGCCTGGTGCAGAGTCTGATGATGAATTTCTCCGTTTGCTACAGATACTAAACAGAACTGTAGAGGGTAGTGCCAAATCAGTGCGAAAGCTCTTCTACGAGGTCTCAGGCTCTGCGGGTTTGCTGGATGCTTTGGACCAGATATTAGCGACATCGAAAAGTGTAAGAGTTATGAAGGAGATTGAGGACTTTCAAGATGCCAAAGAAGAGTGGGAGGACGATCATGGTGGTTATTGAATGTAGATGGTCTAACAGGTAGCCGTTGACAGGCAATTTTGTAAGTGCAAGGGCTATCCTGGCACTCGTCCGTCAGCTAGTATGCGAACCAGCTTTGCATTGCCATGGCCATGCTTGCTCCCTTCATATGTGCTCTTTACTACGGCGGCTATTTTTCCGCAGGCAAGCTGGATCATGGGTTGTTTTGTATTCGGCTCTATAAACAGACCGGGTTTGCGGTCGGAGCGATCGGCCGTGTCCGTGTCAATGACGTCGTGCAGTATCAGGCGATGGCCGTTGGGCAGCACGCACCATGGATCGCCGAGCGCCTGGTGTTTGGCAAGGACGGCTGCCATGGTGTCTGTCTCGAAATCGACGAACCGGTCAGCCTTTGTAATTTTTGGCGCATGGTCGGTAGGGCAGCCAGATTGAGCGAACCATCCGGCATCCGTGATCGGGAGTATGAATTTTCGCGATTCGAGCACGTCTACGAGCATTTGTGCTCCCACGTCGGCCAATTGTTTTTCCAGCTTCTGTGATGTGATGCCTGGGGGGACTTCAATGCCTGGGGCTGGTGTTTGGGCAAGAATAGTACCCTGATCGAAGTGCTGTGGGTGGAGTGTTTGGATGGAGACACCCGTATATTTTCTCTGCTTTAGGATGGTATGCTCGATTGGAGCTGGCCCGCGCAAGTCAGGGAGCAGTGATGGATGGACATTTATGCCGCCATAACGAGAAAGGGCGAGGATGCGAGGAGGCACGAAAAGGCCAAAGGATACGGCGATGACGAGGTCTATGGGGGCGGGTGGTGCCCAACCCGTGAATGTATCAAGTGCATGGGTGGGAAGGCTGAGCTCTTCAACAGCTACCTGTTTGATAGGTACTGTACTGGGTCAACGGCCTTGATGTCGCACATGGACAGGCATGTCTACCTTCTCTCAACGTCTTCAGTCCTCTTCCAGTAGGCTTGGCTGGGCGATGGAGCACCTGTACGCTATCTATAAGCTGGGGAACCCGACGCTTCGCATCCACGACAGCGCGCAAGGATGCGATACTGAAGTCATCTGATCCACAGAAGAGAATGCGCAGCGGTGAAGGCAATGAGGCGGAACAGCTCGGAGGGACGTAATGGCGCCGCGAGGAGAGCAACAGAGATCGGATCGAGCCTGGCAGTCGCCACAGCATGGTTCGGAGGTGAAGAAGACGGTCGGCCATGGGCTCGGAAGATGCCGCGCCTTGCGACACGGCCGTGTTGCGATCGCCATGCCGTGGGGCATCTTCACCTCCGATGACAGTGACAATCGGCCATGTCCTTGGCTCCCTATATGGTTCGGCGTCATATCACCCTCTGCTGGTCATGGCCCATGTACAAATAGTGTCGGGCGACCGTTGGCGGGTGGCTGGCAGGGTACACCTACGTATGTACATTCCTACGTGCCTACGTACATATATGCAACCGTGACGCAACACCCTCCTGCCACCACAACCGCCTAGTCAACGCGCCTCGCGACTGGCCCCCCTCGGCGCATATACGAATGTCGTCGACAGCGGTGCCCAAGGTCATTCCGGCCCAGCTGTCGTTTTTGGCCATCTACAACCCCTCGCTGGGCACATCAGACGAAACATTTGACCAGCAAATTGTCTTCTACTACTCGAAAGCCGCAAAGACACGCGCCAAGCTCAGAAATGGAGACGCGCAGCAAGAGCAGGACCTGCGCGACCAGGAGAATGAAAAGCTGCGCCAGGTCGGCCTAGCACAGGGCATGGTGGGATTTGCAAAGTAGGCGCATGATACTGCACCGCCGCTTCGCTTTGTATGCGCTGGCACTAACCCGGCGACAGGAGTTTCTCCAATGGCGAGGCGGTCGATACGGTCGAAACAGAAAAGTCGCGCATTGTTCTTCACGAGCTGGAAAATGGGTGGTGGATATTGGCTGTATGCACAATCTGATAGAGGTGACTGCCGCCGACTAACATGACTCCAGTCTATCGATCTCACTCAGCTGCCCGCTGCCTCTGGCCTCACCCGAAAAGACTCCAGCACCGACACCACAGAGCCCGTAATCGAATACTCTTCGCGCGAAGTCAGCCCACCGGCGCTCCTCATCCAGCAACTCGTCCGCGCTCAACTCATCTTCCTGCTGCATCATGGCTTGACGCTCGAGGGCATGTTTGCCAAGCATGGCCGCACCAAGTTCTGCAGCATTCTCGACAAGTATTGGTCACGGTTTGCGTCTAATTGGGATGTACTCCTCCATGGGAGCCCCGCGGTGGATATATTTGGCGGCATGAAGCTGGCAGCAGGCGGAGAATTGGGCATGGGCGTGGGCGAAGAGGAGTGGGGCAGCAGCGAGCGCGACGTCTTGGAGGACTTTGCCCGCAGGACACCGGGTCTAGTCGATGTCATGGTATCTCGTTTCGGAGAAGTATCGCCATTGCAGCAAGCCAAAACATCCACGGACCCCCGGATGCTCGACGATTCTGAATTGGATCCATGGGTTGGAGTCGGAAGGACCGCTCAGGCTGCAGACGGTGTTGTCTTCTCAGGCCTAGGGGCAGTGAGCCGGAAATCTCTGCGAGACTTGTCGCACTGGGTAGAAAGCATCTACTGTTACGGCGAGTACGCCTATGGTGTGCGTGATAACCCAGCTTCCGATCGAAAGAAACGACGGAGAAGGAATCCAAGGACTGCATTCGAATCAGAGGAACCAACGCCGGACTCACTTCGCCCTACACGACCTGAGAGACCACGCCTTGCCACATCAAATCAGAACTCAGCCATACCCCTGGGTATCCCTCCACCCATAGTCAGAGCGGCCGAGAGCTCTCTTGATAAAGCTGCTGCTGCGGTCGACAGCAAGAAGCCTGAGCAGAATTCACCAGAACCCGAATCCAAGTCCATGTTAGCGTCTCTGGGTGACACCGATACGTGGACGAAGTACATGACCCTTGGTTACGGTACAGCGTGGGGTGGAAAGAAGACAACGGACAGCCCCCAGCCTGCTACTCCAGTACCAGAACCCGCTTTAGCACCTGAGCCAGCACCTGTACGGAAACGAAGTCCTTCACCAGAAGCCATGCGATACGTTGAACCGGCACCAGACGTGGACCATGTAGAAGAGAGGGCAAAGCAACAAATACGACTGGAGAACAACGGATATTTCCTCGTGGGACTCAAAGGCGACCTACAAGACTTGGATGTCGACGACGAGAACGACGAAGGTAACTGGAACAACCGAATACCACTACGAACTATACATGTCGAGGTCGACCACAGAGACGTCTCGTCGAGTTCACCCGACATTGAATCCGACGAGACACCACCATACGAACGAACAATGAACATACCCCCACCAACCTCAAGCAAACTCTCCCGGCTCCGGCCAGTCGTCTACATAGTAAGTCTAACCCCCACTCTCCTACCTCCTCTAACAAACCCCTAACAACCTCTCCCACAGCACCGCCCCTTCATTTACGTCTTCCTCTTCGAACACCGCACCCACTCCCTCGGCGTCGCCTCCTTCTACCGCGACATTCACAACTTCTTCTCTCCCCTGCACCGCTCTCTCGACAAATCCACAAACCCCACAAATGTCGCCCAACGCCTCCAAGCAGCATCCTCGCACTACACAACCGAAGCCTCAACCGGTGGCTCCGGTCCCTCCGCTGGCCCAAACACCCAACCAATCTACGACCTCGTCTTCGATCCTCGTACCTTGACCGTGCATTCTAGCCTGCCCAATATCCCGGACCCGGGGACCCTCTTAACGGAGGGTTTAGCGGGCAAGCAGGCGGGCTGGAGTAGACTCGATGCGCTGAATGTGCATTCTCAAATGCTGGCAACGGTAGCATCGACACGCAGGAATCTCAGTGAAATAGAAAGAACATGCAAGACGAACCGCGGCTGGTGGGTCGTCTGGATGCGCCTCCCACCCTCGCATGTCGAGCCGCAGGAATCAGACATGAACTACCGCGAGTATCGCGAGCAGCAACATCAACAACAGTCAGATGAAGAAGGAGAAGGTACGGAGCCGGGGCACGGATCTAGAACGTCTACCCTGATAGAAGCAACCTCCGCCCCATTCAACACACAGGATCTACGCGAAGCGTTTCTTGTTCGCCGCGCGAGAGATTCGGATCCGGGAACGGCGCATGGACATAAGAGTACCGGAAGCCGTTTTGGGAGCGGTGTGTGGAGCGGGCTGGGTATGGGTGGTGGGAATGGGAGTGCACAGAGTCAGCGGATGGGAGGCGCGGCAGCGGGGTGGGGGCCGAAAGGGTTGGCTGAGGGAATTGGGATTGATGCGAGGAGATATGTGGAGGATTTGTTGAGTTTGAATAGGTGATAAGGAGGGGTTGTGTATAGATATTTAATATAATTGTTCATGAAGTAAGAAGTGGGGGGATACAAGTCTATGATACATGTGCAAATAGAGGTTGTGAAGAGAAATTGGTTGAGATTCAGTTGATGTAGTGGTGGTGGGTAAGGAAGAAGTGAGATACACCACTAAACCTCACGTGTCCCACCCAGCCCAATATCAAATGTTTATTGAGGTCCTCCCAATGATAACAAGACGCAGCATGCATACACATTTGTCTAAAGACGTACCGGTGGGGAATCCCCCAAGTCCCACACCTTTCCCAAAAACGACCATCAGATGCGGGCATCCTAAACGCCCCTGATAAAACGACTATACCCTAGCATCGTGGTATTCGCTGACCCGTGTAAATTTCCCTGCCTTGTCTCTCTCAAAATGCATAGAAAAATCGCCAAAGGGAACTACGAAGTATCCATAGCCTCATTACCCGCTGATGCAGCCGCACCGGCGTTGCGCTCCGCCATCTTTTGGGCGAGACGGTTCTGCTTCCAGGCCTGAATCTCCTCGCGAAGTGCGTCATTTGGAATCACGTCCTCAATCTTGAGCGGCGTACGATTGAAAGGGTCATGCGGGTCGCTGAGAAGGTGAGACTGGATGGTGCTGCGATCGACCACCTGTTTGCTGATCGGAAGGATGACAGGGTCCTCCATGAGCGATGCCATCAAGGGATCCTCGTAGTTTTCGGGGATATCTCCGAGGTCAGCCTCGACCATATCGGCCTGATCCTTGGCTGCCTTAATATCGGCGGCCATTTTCTGCCACTGCTCCATTTGCTCCGGCGACTTGAGCTTGAAGCGCTGCAGGATCTTGTAGGCTTCATCCCAATACTCTGCGCGGTAAGATCGTCCGTCTGTGGCCACGGCATCAATGAAGGACTGTTTACCCTGTAGATTGAGATAGACATCGGTGAGCTCTGCAAGCATATTGCGTGGATTCCACCCGTATTCTTCAGGATTCTCAACCTTGAGCTGGGACTTCTTGGGACCGACAAGAGCCTCCAAGTTGTAGTCCAACATGTGTGCCAGTCGCACAACGATTTCCTTCTTCGTAAACGAATCTGCTAGCGTCTCGGTAAAGAGCTTCAGCATGGCAACAGTTTCATTGGTGAGTTGCATGTAGCTCTTGGCTTTGCCTTGTGCAGACGACAGCTTCTCCTCTTGTTCTTGACGCGCTGTCTGATCCATGTCGGCTGGCGCATTCTTCAACTCTTTTGAGAGATCGTGAATCTCCTTGAAGGCGCTGAATGATTCGTCCAAGACAAACGTGACGTCGTTGAGAAGCAAGTTGACAAATTGGACGAAGAAGTCCAAGTTGACGCGGGCTTCGGTCGCGAGATGCTCACGATAAATGGGATTGGGCCAAATGCATTTGATGACCTGGAAAATCTCGTACCTGATATTAAATTTGTCGAAGAATTGTGTATGCGTTCCTGTGCTTTCGCACTCAATGTAGAACTTCATAAGCGCATGTAACAGGTGCTTCATAGCGAAATCGTGCGCAAACAGCGTGTCTCCCAGTACGCCCTTTGATCTCCCTGGAATTGCCCATACTCCGTGGAACAGAATGGTGACCAGTCCAGACTTCAGGTACGGGTTCTTGATGTATTCGGAACTGCGCAAAAAGGCAATGCAAATCTTAACAAGCTCCTCGCATTGGGTGGTTGTGATGATATGAGGCATGTAGCGGGTGATGAACTTGAAGTTTCCAACAATGTCCTCGACAAAGTACTCTGGGAGACACTTGAATTGTACTGGCTGCTCCTTGGGAAGAGGCAGCTGTAGTTCCGTCTTGGGAAATGATGTCCCAGGGTTAGCAAGTCGTAGAAGCCAGACAATGACATAACGCATCAGTTGCATCGACCGAGCCTGTGTGGTCTCGTCAAGCAAAACACCCTGGATAGCCAGTATGCTGCACTTGCCCCGCTCAATCTGCTCCTTGACCTTCTTAATGTGGTTGTCGAAGAGGGCAAGCTGTGCGGGGTTTGTCATGTACTTTGGTCGTTCGGGTTCAAGCTTAGCCAGCTCCTTCTCCAGCCATTTGACATCCTTTTGCAGCGAACTCAGCTTAGAGTTCGCCGCTTCTAGACCATAGTGATGTGCTGCCACAGTCAGGAAAAAGACTTCGCTGATGAAGTTGTTGGTGCCCGAAGCTTTGGTGCTGTAAAAGTCATCCGAAGTTTTCTGATCAGCGTTGATCTTGGTTTCGTCCTGGATATCGACACGGGGCGAGCGCCGCAGATAGTCGATATCAATACGATCAATCTTGGAGAAGGTGGCGTCCATGAAAGGCTCGCAAAGGCGATCGAGAATGACTGTGACGTTGACCATGAAGCCATCGGAGGAGACGGTCTTTCTATCGACCTGCATGGCACGCCTCTTGTGGTTCTTATTGACTGTGAGTGCTAGCCAATCGAGCATCTTTTCGCGAGACTCCCTGTTCTTGATAAAGGTGTTGGTGATGTCGAATAATTCCTCTTGGTGGGTTTGTAGGGTCATGCGGACCGCCCGCTGGGCGTTTGCAACAAGGCCTTTATCAATGGCTGCTGACCCCGAAAAGTAGTTCATGGCCACCTCAGGCTGCATAGGAGACAAGCGGAAAAAGGGACCAAGAAAGCTGTGGGTTTCAATATGCTGGGGCTCAATGTCGGCGGGCAAGAAGGTCTCGGACTGGGCGAGGGCAGCGACAAGTGGTGGGAAACGAACGAATATCCGCAAGATCAACATGTGCTGTCTGTAATCACCATTCATTGAGACCGAAGCAAGACGGCGGCTCACATGTTCCATGCCGCCCACGAGCGCCTCTTTTATAGAATCATCTTCGGCTATGCGCTGACTGGCTTCAGTAAGAAACTCGTAACAAATGCCGCGTTCATCGTCAGGGCCAAGCAGTAGACGATCTGCCATTGCATTCTCAGCAGGGGCATCTTCACCAAACATGTCTGGCATAGTAAAAGCGAATATGCAATAACTGAAGCACAGTCGCCGAGCTTCCTTGACAACCTCAAACCTGGGGCCAGTCTTGTTGGTCAGCGTCTTGAGGACTCTGGTGACGCGCTTCCAGCAGCCGAGCAGATAGTCTAATGCTGTGCCGTGAGCGTGACTGGATGCCGCCTCTAGTATGACCGAATCGAGCATGTCGGTGGTGAAGCGAAGCGGGCGGCCCTCATCCTCGAGATCACTCTTTGCTCCAGCAACATAGAAGAGCTTGTTCCCATGCGAATCCCGGGCGTGGGCCTCGTCCAACGTTATGCGGAAAATGTTGCCAAGTGTTCTATCCTCCCATGCTTCTATGCTCATTTCCTGGGTTTTTGGAGCGGGCGAGGGCGCCGAGGCACTGCTCGAAGACTGTGCGGGCTTGATGGTGATTGGATTCTTGGGAGGCGCATTGGGTTTGACACCTAGTTGTGTGAAAGGATTTTGGCTCTGGGCTTGCGGCTTGGGTGGTGGTGGCTGCGATTGTGCAGGCTTGGGCGACGGAGCGGCGGACGAGGCGACTTCGGAGGGTGTTGAAGACGACTGGGGAGGGGGACCACCGAGCTTTGCAAGACGCTTTGCACGGATCTGAGAGATGTTTGCGTCAGCGGATCTCTTTGGTGGGCGGGTGGTGGGTGAGCTCACTTTGTCAGCATCGGACATGGCATCGGGGGCAGGCGCTGGGGCGGGCGCGGTTGCAGGCGCAGCATCTGGCATGGGAGTATCGTCATGGCCAGGCTGGCTCTGTTGGTTGGGATCTTGGTCGGCCATGGTGATGGCAGTAGCGGACGGCAGGGGCCTTTGGGCAGCGAATGCGGGCGTGGGCAACAGCGAGCGTCGGCCAGGTCGGCAGGCCGTCGACTAGAGCGGATGGAGTAACGAGACGTGGAGCAAAGTGAAGGGCGAGGCGTGGTGCTGGCGGCCGTGATGCATTTAGTAGTACATGGATGCAGAACAATACAGCTAGCTGCTATGTAGTAGTATGCAGCGCTTATGTATTAGGAGTAGTGAGAGTAGTAGCAGTAGTAGTAAGAGTGAGTAGATAGCAGCAGCAGCAGCAGCAGTAGCAGTAGGTGGATGGATGGGTCGTGGATGTCTAGGCTGCCCCGCCACCGGCCCTGCAGCCGCCTGCGTCGCCAACTCACGTGCCTAGTGCCCTGGAACCCCGACGAAGCGCGACGAAATGCTGGGTAGTGTGTAAGTCGGAACTGATAGGGAGCAGGCCGCATCCATGCTGAGCTACTACGTTCATAGTCGATACATCTAGTAGAACTGCATCCTGCCAACACTCCGACGACACACGGCACAAAGGACATGGCCAGCCAGGGTGATGACGGCACATGTGCTGGTGTGTTGCAGCCTGGATGCGCGACAGTGTGTGTACTACGTCACTTGGGTCCTTGCGGGCCTGCACGGCCATGAACAAGACGGGCATGCTTTCATAGATGGGCCATGCACTGGACTGCGTGCATCTATGTACGTGTGTCTTATGTGCATGTCCATCCACATATCAATGTCTCGCTGTGTACCGTCCATGTACAAAAGGTCATAGATATTCACACATACGTAGTAGGCTGGGGCAGCATGCATGGGGGCGGCCAAACGCCCCCGTTCGCGCTTGGCCGTTCGCTAGGAGACGGGCAGGCTATCTGTGTTGGGGATGCAGGCTGAAACCCACTGCTGCAGCCCTGGCCGTGCAGAGAGCCCTTTGTTGTTGCTGGGCGTACGTGTCCGTCTGGCAATCTGCGAGGGAGCGTGTTTGCGTGTGTGCGTATCTCTGAGTGAGTGAGTGAGTGAGTGAGTGAGTGAGCGAGAGAGTGTGCGTGTGTGCATGTGCGTGGGCGTGCATTGAAGAAGCAGCATCCAATGCATGCAAGCCCGGCCCGGCGGACAACAGACCGTGTGTGTGTGCGTGTGTGTGAGTGTTTGGAGGTCATGTGACGACGGCCGTGGAGGACGCGGTGGGTTTAGCAGCAGGGCCGGCGATGCAGATAGCTAATCGCGCCGTCTCCTCTCTCTTCTGCAACACCACCAACCACTACCACCACTACTGCTACCACCCTTCCCCCTCCCCTCCCACAACATCTCCACCACCGCTGCTGCTGCCTCTACCCAGCTGCCTCTGTCCAGGTACGACCCACGTCCCTCCCCCATGACTGCGCCCCTAGCCCGTAATCACTGCACCGTGGGCGTGGCGCAGGTCGCAGCTCAGCCGCAGTCGTTGCAGCACGACCCCCGTTGCGGTCATGGTGCCCGCCAGCCATAACACCCTGAAGCCGCTGTTGTCCAACTTCAATCACCGCCTGTCCTTCATCCACACACTCACCTCCTTGCCTACAGATCTCCTTCCACGACACCGCCTACATCACACGCGACACCATGGCCGAGATTCGACGAAAGCTTGTTATTGTCGGTGACGGCGCCTGTGGAAAGACGTGTCTGCTCATGTACGTGCTCCCCCAACTACGACTACTACGACTACGTCTATCACCACCCTACACCCATCATCCAGCCCACCGCTCCACCTGCCACTGCTGCTGCTGCTGCTGCTCTGCTCTCATGTTCTCTTGCTAACCTCGCTCCAAACAGCGTCTTCTCAAAGGGCACTTTCCCCGAGGTCAGTACTCCACCGCATCCCTGAGCCGCGTCAGCCTAGCTCGCCATCCACAACTCCCATCACCCATTACCGCCGCCCCATCCCCATCCACTGACACGCTGCCTGCAGGTCTACGTCCCCACTGTTTTCGAAAACTACGTCGCCGATGTCGAGGTGGACGGCAAGCACGTAGAGCTTGCCCTCTGGGATACTGCTGGCCAGGAAGATTACGACCGTCTCCGCCCCCTCTCCTACCCCGACTCGCACGTCATCCTCATCTGCTTCGCCGTCGACTCGCCCGATTCTCTCGACAACGTCCAGGAAAAGGTATGTCGCCCTGCCGCGCCCTGCACGTGTCCCCCTGTCAACTAACAACTCCCACAGTGGATCTCCGAGGTCCTGCACTTCTGCCAGGGGCTTCCCATCATCCTCGTTGGATGCAAGAAGGACTTGCGCTTTGACCAGAAGACGATTGAGGAGCTCCACAAGACTTCGCAGAAGCCCGTCACACCCGAACAGGTCAGTAGCCTACGCCACTCGCCTCACTAAAATGACCATGACTAACAAGCTCCCCCCCCAAGGCCGAGGATGTCCGCAAGAAGATTGGCGCCCAGAAGTACCTCGAGTGCTCAGCCAAGACAAACGAGGGTGTCAGGGAAGTGTTCGAGCACGCCACCCGCGCTGCTCTGTTGACCAGGAAAGAGAAGAAGACCAAGAAGTGCTTGATCTTGTAAGCGCGGCATACCGCACAAAGGTGGTCTAACCACCTCCCCAACCGCGCCTTTGTTGAGCGTCGACAAGCAACAATAACTGTCGCGACTATTGGGTGTGTAATAGTCGTCTATCCGAGAAAGAGGGCAAGACGTGGAAAAACATGGCCGGCCGACGTTTGCAGACGAGTCGACTCTCGACGGACTGCTCCCGGCCCATCTCTCTCTCTCTTTCTCTCTCTATCTCTCTCATGGCACCTACACGAGGCGTTTACTGTGCTGGATCTTTTGTGTGTTTGGACCGTACATCATCTTGGGGTAGTTCATGATGGGGGTTATCTTCTCCGAGCGTGTGGAATCGAGATTGAGCAAATGGTAGGATTTTTTCTAATAATCGGTGCTTTTTTTGCTCTCTACTCCCGTGTGTCACTCTGGCAGCTTTGCCCTTTTCTTTTGACCCTCTGAACGTAGTACATGTGATGATGACTATGCACACCACTGTTCATTGTCCCTTTCTTGATGATTTGCCTCGCCTCTAGGAAATGGCAGTACCACATGTCAACCTGGATCCATGGTATTTGTGTTCTTTTTTATATAACACGCGCCACTATACTCACTTCATGCAGTATGCTGATGCTGAAACGCGGCGTAATGCATTGACACGAGCATGAGCATGTGCATGGGCATAGAGCATTAACTTGGCATGGGCATTTTACTAGCGCTAGTACAGTCACGAGGCTATGACAAGTGACAGTCATGACAGTGACAGTGACAGCAGCAGCCACAGCACAAATGACAGCGGCCCCGATACTATCCAGAGCAGTGCAGTGCAACGGCTTTTGCCATGTTTTTTTCTGTAGTTATTCATCTTGATAAATATATGAATATATGTACAGATATGTACCACCCGCGTGTGTTTTCCCCATCGTAGAGTACACCGTAAAAAAAAAACGCCCTTCCCCATTAAAAAAAAAAAGTACTTTATATGAACAATGAAATCGCAGCAAGCGCTACCATGGACACTAGAGCTGATGATGACGAAAAGTGGCCCGCAGCACTCTTGCTGCCCTGCTGACCCTGGGCCACGTTGTCCGCCATAGCAGACGAAGTGGGTGGAGCCGCACTACCGGAAGCCGTTTGCGAGACGGAAGACTGAGTACCTAGAACGATACCGCGTTAGCCAGACACTCGACTGGATGTGTAAGAAAGGGGAAGCACAAAAACATACCAGAAGACGTCGCACTCTGCGACCCGACCTCCTTGTCCTCACCTTTGACGCCCAAGCCCACCCTCTCCTTCTCAAAATCAAACACCGAATACACGTTCTTCATAAACACATCGCCTACCAACCACTGATTCGCCTTGAACGTCTGTCTGCCAATAATGTTGCTCCTGCACAGTCCGCCCTGGCCCTGCACCTTCTCCCCGATCCAATCTGCGGCCGAGATATTATACGCAACGTTATTGAACGAGAAAGCCAGCTGTGCTTTCGTGTCGCAGGGGACAAAAAACATTTCGCCGTTCTGCGTATGATCTTTGACAGCGGAGTGGATAGCCTGTGCGTCCGACTCTGGGATGAGGATGAACGAGGTCCCCGTGTCCATGATTGCTGTTCTGCCTGCGTTACCGGAGGCAGAAGAAAGTGCGTCTTTGCCGTCTACGCTCGCGCCTTGCAGTGGGATTTCCCAGAACCCTGTGTCGTTTTCTACGCAGTCGAGGTAGTTCAGATCGCCTGAGAACCGGCTTTCGTCGATGTGGCCAATGTCCAGTGCACCGTCTTGCAGGCCGTCTTTCGCGCGGCTCAGGTGGATGCCGTAGAGTTTTGCGGCGATGAGGCGGTTCGACGAGAGGACGTCCATGATTTGGGGGGCGGCGATTTCGCCGTCGCTGGCTGCGCCGCCGCGGCCGATGCCCAGGATGCCGTCCATGGGGTAGGCGCGGAATTCGTCTGAGACATTGGTGGCGAGCCCGAAGGTTAGGGGCGACGAGAGAGAGGTGCCGATGTGGATTGTGTCTGAGGCGAGGGTGCCGCTGGAGGAGCCGGTGCCGTAGGTTATGCTAAATTGTTTCGTGTCGGACTGGGAGGGTGGTGTGTTAGTTTTGGGCTGTTTTTGTTGCTGATGTCTTCTCTAGACAGAGAGGGTAGGACAACGTACCTTGAGTGTGCTGGAATCGCCCTTGCCGAACAAAGTATGTGTCTTACATGCTTCACTTTTGCAGTCTTGGCTCATGACCCAGGTGTTGCTCGCTGCGGAATCGAGCAGCATGTGGTATTCCTCCTTGCTGTCGCCAAAGGTCACGGCGACCATGTAGCTGAGATCCTTGCCATCTTGGTCTATGGCTACGCTCTTTTCTTGGCTCGGGTCTTTCGAGTTGACTATGTTGTACACGTTGCTCTGTCGGGAGTGTAGACTCGTGGAGATTCGGCGCAGAGGAAGCGTGACACCGCGCGCGGTGGTTTCCTTGGAGGATCGAGAGAGCCGTGGCGACCGTGGGGACGACGAGGAAGTGCTACTGCCGTCGTAGTGGTATGGGTAAAACGCCGTTGCGCTAGGTATTATTGCTGCTGACAGAGCGAGCCATGTCGGTAGTGCTGTGTGCATGGTTTCTTATGCGTATGTTTGTTCTTCGTATAGGTATTCCAAACACAACTTCTCTCTAACCATCGATTTGTTTATTGTTTTTTTGTTCGGTTCCGTACGGTCGTATCTTTCCTTCAAGCACAAGAATCCCGTACTCAATCCGTTTGTCGATCCAGCGAATTATTTACTTGAGCCCGACGCGTCTTGTCAACCGTGTTACGCGTGAATCCAAGGGAGCCCAAAACGAAAGCCCAGGGAGAAACTAATAAAAAGAAGCGAACTTTAAAAGTCTCAGAAGTTGAAAAGGTTAAACGAAAAATACCCGAAATTGCTAGTCAAGATAATTTCTAATCCATCAGGCTGAAGTTTCCTCGAGGCTGTTGTGTAAGGCTGGGAGCTGAGAGCGAGCTGAACAAGAGAACTAGGGTTCGCGAGTTATACCTGTATCCCCACCAGCGTTGTCGGCCCCCTTTGAGCTGCAGCAAAAGATCTACCTCTCCCAAGAAAAATCAAGAAAATCCTTATAGTAGAAGAATTAACAAAAGTACGGGACCGAGCGAGCGAAGGAACGAGCGACCCTGCCCAAAAATAAAGGACGTGTGGAAGAAAGAGAGGGAAAGTAAGAAACTAAAAGACGACACCTTCCCCTTCGGGGAGCAGGGAGGGGTGATCGGGGCGGTCGTAAGCACAGCCTCCCTCTCTCGGCAGCCCCGTCAAATGACGTTTCCGGCCCCCAAGCTGCCAAAAGGTCGGTTGCGGGAAACCCATGTGTGAGCTTTGGGTGGATGTGGGTGTGGGGTTTACCCCTGGACCTTTGGGGGGCGAAGGGCTTACTACCAAGACGCCGGAACGAACGGCTTGAAACAGGCCCAGTTCCACTGCTTTGCATGCACCCAATGGCGGTGCGCAAGAGCTCTGTGTACTACTGCTCGTTGCATACTTTAGTGTTCAGCTGCTGGGTTCGATGTGTGCGTAGATGCTGACATGTGCTGCACCAGGCTGGATCTGTGACAAGGTAGGCTAGGGCACAGAATGGGGTTCTCTCGTATCTGATGCTTGGCATATCCATACTATCTATTTGCCACGTGATCTGCTGATGAGGTGTAGCGCCTTGGCTGGTATTCTGTACTCCTCAGCCCAGTGTGATGTGTTTCGCAGATATGCAACAAATATTGCTAGTTAGAGTGACTTAACATGGGCCTTTGAGGAGTTACGTAAGGTTCGGATGAGGAATATATACTCCATACACGTGACTGTAGCTTCAGTAGCTAGAGGGATACTCGGTGGAGCACCGAGTGTTAGCCTTTTTGTCTTAGTTTAGAGTATTGTGATATATGTAGGCTAATCTCTTGGTATTGTTGTATATTGTATATTATATCTTTACACATAATATCAGTTCCGAGGTAGACGGGAGTGTTATGAATAGAAGGACGTAGTTTCGCTAGAAACCCGAACTAAAACCCCACTCTCTACCTGTTACATAATTCATATAACAGGGCGCTATGATGTTGGCCTTATCCCCCCCAACCGGTTTTTTTCTTGCTCAAGGCTTTAATTAGTGGAGCGGAATCCGAAGTTTTTTTCAAGTTAGTACATCATTCGACTCTAGTCCTCCCGTCGCGACCGAAAATTCTAAGGAACTTTTCTTTGGACGTACCGCCCAAACCCCATACGATTTAATCCTAGGATTAGGACCTTGCGGGTCTTGGAATTCAAGGCGCCCAACGAATTTGCCTTCGACGTGTTCACCGTTTTTGAGATCCATCGCGACTAAAGCAATGAAGAGTAGGTCGCTTGCGTCCGCCTTGGATGAGTACACTCTCAAGACGACATGTTTTCGTGCGTTGAACGCGGCCTAGGCGTTGTCTCTGCTTTTGCGGATTTCTTTGTCGCAATGATTAAAGTTAGCCAAGAACATGGTGGAAATTATGCAACGATTGTTTCGTCTGCAGAGTATGCACTATCATTGACAGACATCAACGCATGGGTCACGTCGCATGGCTTTAAGTCATTAGACTCGTACGTACCTTCAGTCCTCGTAAATACATGGCTGGCGAATTGTGCACGGCCATCGGATGCGAAGATTTCGTCAGCGAGGATATTCCCTATGTTAGAATCCTGGGTGTCCAGTAGGCTGAAGAATCGATCAATCAGCTTCTTGACGCTGTCTGGGACGTGGTGGTCCGGCCAGACTGTGTCTTTGGTGTTGCTGCCCATATTCTTCTTCTCTTCAGATGATTGCGAAACAGTAAATAATTTTTTCCGCAGCTTTGCAGCTTCGCAAGATTCAATTCTTGGATTTCATGAGTAGTTAAGTGACAGCCGGTGGACGGTCTTTCATAAGTGAGCCTGGCCCCGGATCCTGCCGCACCGGTATATCAGTCCGGATTAAGTAAGTTAGCTCGCTTTTGAAATCTTTTCGGAAGCGAGATATACTGTAGTAAAGAATTTCAGCTTATGGGGGTCGCGAATCTGGGATCTCCTAATCCATTCGGGTGTTCGGGAGGTAAGTCTCTTCCGGGATCCGGAGCAACCCAATTCGTACAAAGTATAGAGAACCGCTTCATGTTCCACTAAATAACTACATCAAGCTTATTCATCATATAAAAAATAGTTTACGATGGTATGACATAAAATACATTAGTTTCTCGTGGTCCTTTTCGTATCAGTTATGAGGTTTTTCTATTAGGAAAAAAGATATCTACGCACAATGATCACGACAACAGTAAACGTAAACAATATCCGAAGTATTAAATTAACTCTCTGAGCTGCAGGCCATTCTTATATAAATATAAGCACCCCTGTAAGGAATGCACCGCTAGCGGTACAATCAAGCTCATGTCTGGGCCGTTGTCGACTCAGCATGTTCTTCGAGGTAGAATATTTTCACCGCGGCTATACAAGCACTGGACCTTATTCATAGTCAAAATCTAGGTAGTGTAGCATCTAGTTCCCTGAAAAATGAGTCTCCTTTATGTATAGGAATGCCCAAGATGAGAAACCGGACAATTTTGGACCCAGCTATGTGCAAACATCATTACAGACTCATGGGTCGTAGCTCCATGTCTAATAGCCTGTTGAACCCATAATCAATAATGGCGATTCTGTAATAGGCCTCCGTCATGTAGCATGGTTCAGAACTGTTTACAAATCCGATCATCTGCTGCAAGTGTCCGTTTTACTTCTCCTCAAAGTCTTTCTCTTTCGATGGCGCTTATATTCGAGTAGATAACATCATGTTTCAAATCGGAGTTAATTGGATAATCATAAAATAGATGAGGACCCTCGTGTCCCTGCGTCCTACCCAAGGGCCAGAGTCTGTGGCACTAGTTCGATAAGATAACCATCCTAACATACGAATAGATTAGCTCATGGACTGCAAAAGACCTGACTCCTCATCGATTTCAGAAAGGCGAGTCGAGTTTCACCCGGACTCGAAGGCAGATTCAGACTCACCGGATCTTGAATAAACGCGACCTGCTCTAGTAGCCCTGCATGGTCGGAGTGGAGCTTTCCATCCGTTCCATTGGCTGGAACACCTACTCCGCGTTGTTTCTCCCAGTCAGTGACCAGGAGAGAGGTATCAGACGACCCGGCATCCTTCAAGATCGAAACGCCATGTGCTCTGAGCCTCGCTACCGCCTGCTGCACATTCGGCACAGTGAAGCCGAGATGTCCAAACCCTAAATTTGGCGGTGTAATACCCGTGGCATAAAACCCCGGCTCATAGTTCTCGGAGCCGTGGATATGGAACAGTTCTAAGAGACCAAGCGTGCTAGTGAGTTTGACGGAGGTATCAATGGCGAACTTTGCTGGGTCGGCGCGATGCTCGTCAGTCTCTGGGTAGGCGAGGTAGTAGATTGTGAAAATGCCGACGTTTACTCTATGGATAGGGGTAAGTGCTTGATCATGACCGTTGTAGCAGGACCCAACGCAGGGTCTCTTGGAGAATATTGTTTTTTCCCCAGGTGATTTCATGGGCTCCGTGCAAGCAACATTTAACCGAATTTATTCGATAGATCACAAAGTTCCCAATTGTCTCTTTTCGTGTTGTGACTCCTCATCATTTATTCAACTGAAGAGCGGTAGGGGGATATAACTTATACCAAGAGGCCTAACTAAGGGAAAACAAGCAAGTATATGAGATATTGACGAAAGGCTAGGGGTCAAGCACTAGCTATAACTTAGGAGAAAACCTGTCTCATACCCATCAAGCTAGTATAGAACTCTATGCTCTGCTTAGGGTCTCGAATCTTCATCATTGAGTGGTTAAGCTTGTACCCTATGGTGGGGTCATTCGGCAGTATAGGATCTGTACCATGACTGTTAGGTGATGGCGTTATTTTGGAAGTGGCACCGTTTTCTATCTTGTATCCAACAGAGCATGCAATATGCTGATCAAAGATATGTTTTCACTGAGCAGGGCTTCGAAGATTTGTTCCGGTAAGACGCCTTTTGTATCTCGGCCTACGAGCATTCTTCTACAGCCCCTCTTATTAGGCTTTATGAAGTGACCCACGGTACTACATCTCGGGAACAGATAACCACGGAAGCGAGTAAGGATCTGTTCGGTTCATTCGTTTCCCAGCTCCGTCTTCGGCTACTTTGGGTTAGAGTGTTACCACGGTGCTTACTCACATTATGCATCAGCGTTTTAATCAGGAAAGAAAATGGCAGGACTATTTAGTCAGGATTTTGGTTCTTCAATTCACTATACCTTTATTCTCATTTATTTTCTACACTAAATACTACTTTGCTTCTCAGGTGACATCTGCAGCATCATGTTTACAAGTCCATAAAATTAAGTCAAACGATTTAGGAAAAGATTCAATACATAAATAGAATAATCTCTCTTAGTCCAATATCCACATTATATTGCTCTTGAGAAGTATGTATTGGATTGTAATTATACAACCTTATGACTCTGTCCAAGCGTATTATCAGGCAAAAAGACTTCTTCGGGTTTGCCGGAGCCCAATAAGGCGACAAGTTCACTCATTGTCCATTCCTGATGTACGTGGCCTTCCGGAACATTTGTGTTTGTAAAAGGCGCACCTATCTGTATGTGAGCAATCACTGCTTGGGCATTGTCATAAGCATATTGGCGTGCATCAGCATCGTAGAGCCATCCTGGCATAGGGAATCTCAGGAGTTCCGAATTTTTCTTGACTGCATCCCAATTCGTCTGTTTCCAGCGATGCCGGTTTTCCCAACCCAAACGTTGAGTTAGACTTGTTCGGTCGTAGCTGGAAATATCATTGTGAGATTATCGCGTAGGAGGATGAGAAAGGGGGGTTCTGCTCTGCTTACGGCAGTTTTTCGGTCACTCTCAAAGCGAGTGGTACGTCCTCGACGATGTGAGGATGGGTAGCATCGCCAACTAGGCGAGAGTTAGTGGTTTTCATGATTATATGCCACCAGTGATAGAGAGAAGACCAGCTTCACTTTGCACAAGCAAATTATAAGATTTCTTCTCTCTATACGGACCACTGTCACCATAGCCAGAGATATCGCAGACAATAATGCCGGGGCTCTTGAGGTTCAGAGCTTCGTACGACAAACCTAGCCTTGCACTTGTACCCGGAGCTAGGTTTTGAACGAGGACATTTGCTTTGTCGAGGAGTGCCATGAGCACTTTCATATATTCAACGTTCTTCAGATCCAGTGCCAGACTCTCTTTAGACCGGTTGAGCCACACGAAATGCGAAGCAAGCCCATCCACTCGAGAGTCGTAGGCACGAGCAAAATCTCCGACGCCAGGTCGTTCCACCTTGATAACCCGGGCACCTAGGTCTGCGAGCTGTCGTGTGCAGAATGGCGCTGCTACAGCGTGTTCGAGAGAGACTACTGTAATGCCATCGAGTGGCCTGAGCTTTTCAGTTGCAAGAGCCTGTCCAGTCTTTGAATTTTGTTCAGACATTAATCAACGGTGAGCGCGAGCAACAATAGTAGACCAGGTACTCTGAGGTATCTGAGTGCATCCTTGGATCTGGGGCGCTGCTCGGGTGAGTAAGCGGAGAGACATACTCGTCTGGTGAAATGGTATTACTCCGCTTGAAGAGCGTGGGGGACAAAACGATGTACTCGCTGATTCGCCTACCGGCTTATTTGACGAAACCTTCACGACGGCCAGGATCGTATTTAACTCATCGGATGTTTAGTAGAAGGACCAGCCAAGGGCCGGAGTTTGCATATAACCGGTCATGTGTATTGATAGGATCGGAGAAGCAGGAGATCTGATCTCAAGAGGTTACGTAGAAGGGAGCTGCGACTGTTTTGACCTCCCCATCCTGGCTTTAGTTTTCAACACGCATTCCGATATCGCACAAGGCTATCTCCATGTGTACGCCAACGGGATAAAAAGTCTCATTGTCGCCTTGCTACGTTGACCGACACCGTTGTTGGGGGTTGACCGGGTGGGGTAGCTCAAGAGTGCGGAGGCGGAGAGGCGAGAAGCGCTCATTCGGCAGTACTATGATTGGTGTCTTGTCTTAAGTTCGGCTATATGAACGCGACTTTGCCATCATGCTATCAATCGAGCAACTTTGCACAGTATAAGTCATCTGCTTCACATTTGCTCGCATAAAAACTGCATATCTGCTTACCTGACTACTCCATGATTCCGAAGAAGGGACTTATTGCCAGCCATCTCATACCATGTCACTTCACAGCACATCGTGCCTGCAACGCGCAAGTCGACTCACATTCATGAACCTATCATTCAGACAGCCGTCAAGGAGGCATGCCTTCTCTACGACTAGAGCGCAGCACATGATGAGCATGGTCGGTTTTAGCGAGAATCAGCTCATGGTCCGCGATGCCGTGAGCCAGGTTTGCGCAGAGTTCCCCAATACATATTGGCAAGAATGCGACCAAGAGGAGAAGGATCCCAAGGAGTTCCATGCTGCGCTCGCAAAATCTGGATGGCTAGGCATTGCGCTTCCAGAGAGCCTAGGCGGCTCTGGTTTGGGTATCTCCGAGGCGACTATCATGATGCAAACGATCGCTGAGTCCGGAGCAGGCATGGCCGGTGCACAGTCTGTCCATGCAAATGTGTACGCTACTCAACCGCTGGCCAAGTTCGTTTCACAAGAACAGCTTCAGACAACAGTGCCTAAGATCGTATCTGGAGACACACGCGTTTGTTTCGGTGTAACAGAGCCAAACGCCGGGCTCGACACTCTTCGGCTCGCAACTACCGCTAAAAAGAACCCTGATGGATCCTACAGCGTAACTGGACAGAAGATCTGGATCACTTGTGCTCAGGTTGCGTCAAGAATGATCCTCCTTGCCCACACAACTCCGCTGGAGGAGGTTTGAAAACCGAGCGAAGGTCTTTCATTATTCTGCATTGACATTGGTGACCGCAACAAGCCTATTCTTGACCTCCGCAAGATTAAGAAGATGGGTGGCCGCGCCGTGGATGCCAATGAGGTCTTTTTTGACAACTATCAGATCTCCGCAGACTCACTCATTGGTGAGGAGGGCAAAGGCTTTAAGATGATATTGCACGGAATGAACGCTGAGCGCTGTTTACTGGCTGGAGAAGCCCTGGGGCTAGGCTATGCTGCTCTGAAAAAGGCCAGCGAGTACGCAAAAGAGCGTGTTGTCTTCCAACGCCCAATCGGCCAGAACCAAGCTATTGCCCATCCCTTGGCAGATGCATTTATGAGACTTGAGGCTGCGAAGCTAGCAACATACCATGCTGCCAGACTTTATGACCAGAGCAAGACAGATCCTTCGGTGCGACAGGACGAGATCGGAGTTGCGGCAAATAGCGCGAAGTACTTGGCAGCGGAGGCTGCTTTTACAGCCTGTGAGAGAGCAGTTCTGACGCATGGAGGTATGGGTTACGCCATGGAATACGATGTGGAAAGGTGGTTCCGAGAGTGTCTTGTACCCAGGATTGCACCAATTAGTAGAGAGATGATCTTGAACTACATTAGTGAGAGGGTACTGGAGTTACCTCGGAGCTATTGAGAGTTTTTTCGAGGTGGCACATACTCCAGTAGAGATAGTCTACCAAAATCTGTACACCGTAAATGAAAAATCTCTTGTTCAGTGTGAACAAAAATGTACTTGGCTAAATTTATTCCCCTTGTGGTCTCGATATCTTCAAGTCCGGCATACAGTGCTTATTATTACAGGGCTGAGAATATCACCCTTGATAACAAATCGTTCAAGTACAAACATCTTTCAGGAAATTCCTGCTACAGATCTCCGAGAGCACTTCATTGGTTACGTGAGTTTCAGGACTTCTTCAAACAGGTCGCCTACCTAATTATCATCCACATCTTAATAGACAATCACGTCCCCTTCCATATCAAAAACAGCGATCAACTTTCTAGATTTCATGCCTGAAAAATCCTCAATAGTACCAGCGGTGCCCACAGCCATGTATAGTTGAGGGGCGATGACATTGCCAGCCTGGCTGATAGGCGACGATTTTCCATTTCTTCGCTCATCCTCCTGGGAGAAGCCTACTACCAAGAGAAATGGTCCAGTTATTGCCGAGTGTTAGAAAGACCTAAATAAAGCGGTGGTATACTTATATCAATACACATCAAACTTATGGAAACTATCTCCCACCGATTCGCAGAATAATCAAGATGGCGGTTTATACCCTGCAAGGTGACGAAATTTAGAGCTCACTATGTTGGGAACAGGTCAGCTATCATGGAAGCTGAAATGATCAGCGCGCAGTATTGTGCTCGACAGATGCTCTTGAGTTTTTGAATGTATATAACTCGAGGCTAGATCCCATTTCGATCCTTATGGTTTCAAGAAAGATCGGGTGTTTCTCGCACACGCGAAAGAACTCCGATATCTTATCTCGAGTGGTTGTGAACTCTCCCGGATAGCATGCGCTCTCAGCTGTGTTGCTCAGGAATGATAACCCATACAGGCACATGGTTGTTATCGCCTTAAAAATCTTCCGTGGAGATAGTCAACCTTGAAGACTCCCTTGATATCTCCCACCGTACAACAGAAGAAACTGATAGTAGGTTATTCTGGTGGCTGAAGCCCAGTGTAATATCCTACATATCAGAATATCAAAACAAAGTGGGCCAAACATAGAGATTCCTAAGGTTAGAAAGGAATATTACTGTATAACCAAAAAACGGAATGCACCTCGCTTCACCGATATGTTTTTTAGTGAGGAGTATATCCTGATTGTTCAAGCGATTCAATCAAATCCCAACAAGGATATTGAGGGTTTTCATGAATTGCAGTGATATGTAGAGATGAATTATCCTGGCTTCATACTATGATGCTCTGGTACGTGACGAAGAGTCAGCGGAGTTCCCCTTTCCCGTTCTTTCATGAGCATACAACATGTTGCATATATAATAGTTGTTATGCTCAAGAACAGGCAAGAAAGGTCTCGAGATAGCCCAAGTATGTATGAGTGGCTGAGGTACAGACGTTCCAGATGCTGCGATACGGTCGTATCAAACAACTAGTAATGCAAGCTTTTTGGGGAATTTGACGGGATATTAAGCGCCGCATGCAGGCTTCCACTTTGAATGATTAGTGTTTAGTAGTAATTTGAATATAGCTGCTTAAGAATCTTTGATCAAATGTCAGGAACGAAACAGCTACATGAAAAAGTAAGAACTATGTTTTTATCTTTTCTCCAGAACCATGATTATAATATGCCACTCGAATTGAGGAAAACTAAATCAAAAGGTGATAATGCGTCCTCATATGCGGGAGAATACGGTCAACCGAAATAGACCAATCAAGTCGCATCGATCGTAGAAGCATTGCTACAAATATCTCTCTCGAACTAACCATTAATCAATGGAAAAGATCTATTCCCGAAAGCTGGCAACATACCGATCAAGCTGCTATCGTTGTCATCGTCATGGAAGTGGCGCGCTCAAATTATGTCACTTTCCGGTACGACGGTTTCTTCAACACGTAGGGACGCACTTCACTAGCCAAGAGAAAACTCCCCCAAAGCAAATGCATACATTAAAATGCTCAGTGTCTATGCAAGCTTTTTACTGTTATCAAGGTATTTCGTGGCAGCATAAGTGGACAAAAATCTTTTCCTGCTTTCAGCGATCCGCCTACTGTAGCCGCATCCTCGACAGTGTTATTTTAGTGAGCATATCGCATATCGCATATCAAAGTTGAGGTCTTGTTTTCATCAGGTCATCATTCGGCTGTCATGCACAGTCTACTCGGCTTTGCTTATGGAATGATTGCAGCATCGATTTCTTGACGGTTACTGCGGGATGCCTTGAAATTCACTCATTCTAGTCGGGCCTCCCTTCTGCAAGTCAATAGTCTTGTCGTCATCTTATCAGATGAATGCTCCACTGTATGACTCGATCGTCAAGGGAATGCTTGGTCGGCTGAAACGCGGCATAAAAGCGGGCAAAGCCATATTGCGGCACAATTGCGATTGGCATGCCCCAAACTGTGGGGCCGTTGGCAAGGCTTGATTTAGCTTGATTCGCTTGTCGCCAACTCTAATCGACAGTTATACACAGTAGAACGTAAATGTGGTACAGGCGTACAACTGATGCAGATAGATCGTATAGGAGAAGCTCTCAAGCACGGGAAATTAAGCTAGGTTGCGTGTCCTGTGTGGACGATCATCGTCCATGAGTGATGAGGGTCCACGGCTGCTTTTGGAGTAGGGTGGTGCAAAACGGGGAAGTAGATACCCGCATCCTGTCCCTAAGCATCCGTTCGGGAGTTATCGCTGTATTCTTTAGCCTTCTGAGCGGGTCCCATCCCGTAGGTACATCCGCACGTTGGAAACCTTATATAGAGTTTACCGCACTACGGCAAATATCTCCGACCCCATACAAGCTAGTTCGTCTTGCGGTATTATTTTCTTACGGCATTTATGCCCGTTCGGATTACGTCTCCGTATTTTAGGTTCCTGTGCGGGGACTTGTCCTAGCGGCGCGGCTGAGCCTAGGTCGTAACGAGTGGATTCCCCCACGCGAATGAGTTCCCGTAACCACTTAGGTGTCCTAGATTGACAAAAATCGCCCCCCTGCACATATAGGGCGTGCGGGGCAGCATCCTGTAAACAATAGTGGGCTTGACGGGCGTCGCAGGAATGGCAGCCATTGAACCAGGAGATCGCACCAGCCAAACAAGAGGCCTATACGATGAGAGAGGACAAATCAAGTGACCTCATTATCGTGGCATACACGAGGAATAGTCTTAGCAGATTCTTCGAACACAAGCCAGTAAGCAACTGTTAGACTGCTCTAAGTACGGGTTGCAAACACCACAAATATATTGTATCAGGCAATGGGTCCCGAAAGTTCGTTATGTTGAACTCAAGTCCGAACTCGATAGTCAAGCTCAAGCTACCTCCTTATTTCCCTAAACACGACAAACTGTACTTGGGAAAGCAGCTTGTTCTAGGCATTCTTACTCATCTGCGAAAAGTAATCCGGGACTTTCGCATTAGGTATCTAACATCTGATCGAATAACTAAAACCTGAAGATTTAAATGATTCACTATGTGATAAATGTTACACAAAGGAAAGGGGCCATACTCAAAAACTGCTCGTACGCTTAAAGATAAGAAGGGCAATGCAAGCGTGCACATTAAGATAGGCGAGCAATTATAGAGGGGCTGCAGAAGCTGAGGTAAGGCTCGATATAGCAAGTAGACATATCAGTAAGAGGGGCTAGAACTTTTTTCCAAATGAGATGGATTGCTAAGTTTGTAAAGATTTATCACAATGTACATATGATAGCCAATAATAGTTACGATGTTTAGTAATGTCTCTGCATGTTTGTGACAAGTTCCTCATCATCATACAGTTGCCCGAGTCGCTAATAAATGTAAACATGAAAATCAAACTACCGTTTCTACTAATTCATTCAGATTCAACTGTCCCAAGCATGCTAGTTAAGAATACAATCACAGATAGCTAGCCCTGGAACAGATAATATTGGAAGTATAAAGGGATTTAGATTATGACTAAATGAGTGCAACCTTATCACCTTTCAAGCAAAACTAGAGAAAATTACATACCCATTAACAGGCACAACAGCTCAGTGTTATTGAAGTAACATCAAAATTGGCTGCCTAGGTTGATGACTGTCTCTGTGCCAGCCTATCCTGAAATCTTGAACTATCATGCCTATATAAGTAACTTGATATAGATACCTAGTTCAAAGCTTTAAGTAGCTGAGGGAGCATAACTTCCTCTGTAAAACCCCAAGTTGCAGCTGAGCTCTCTGATTCCCATGCCGCACCCGTCCAGAAAGTGTTGTACTGGCTCTGCATAGCATTCATCTCCTTATAGAAGCCATTTGCCACCGCCTCGCGAGAAGGGTACAAGAAGTAAGGAGAGTGATCCAACAAACCATTGATGGTGGGCTTCTCGCCTGGGGGCGAAGTTGCGTTCATCGCCTTTTGAACAAATTCGGCTCTGGCTTGCAGGCTGCTGGCCGCTTCCTCGCGGGTGATTTCCTTTGCACTGCTCCACCAGAAAGCGCGCGCTTCGACGTCTTTGATGCCAGACTGCGAAATGCCGAGCGTTTCTGGCAGAGGTGGGATGCCTCCTTCAGCCGAGGGGTCCACAAGTTCGTAGCCGGTATCTAGAGGCAGCCCGGTGCCGTTGAGAATGCATGTCCAGGTGTGAATGTTTGAGAACTCTTTAGTGATCTTAACTTCGTTGGGTCGCAGATCGAGGAACGGTGCCAGGTCGACGTAGCGAGGCCTGATTGCTATGACCAACTTCTTAGCGTGGATGGTTTGGGTGCCGCAAGGTCTCTCAATGACGGCAGTGACACCGTTCGCAGTTCGAGTAATTTTCTTGATGTTGCTTTCGAGGAAAACATTTTCCGCCCCTCCGAGTTTGTTGTATGCCGTATTGTAGATGATCTGATTGCCTCGGTTGGATGTGTAAAGGCGATCGGTGGTGAACTCAAGGGTGCTGTAGTATTTCATGATGTGCAGCGTCAACAAATCAAGCGCATTTCCTGCCTGTACATAGAACACATCGTATGCCATTGCGGTCGCGTTATATTTCTTGAGCCACTCGCCCCAGGGCAGTAAGAGGTCTTCGGGAACCGGATCTGGGAGAAAATAGCCAGGAGTCGAGAATAAATTTCCATATGATTGCATTTGCTTGAGATAAATCTCATTCGCCGCAGTAGCATTGCCGGGCGCAGGAGCAGGGAGTACTGCACCCGTTTTGTAATCCAGATACTTTGTGGAGCCTTTAGGGAAGTATCCTTCATAGGGACCATATTCAACGCCAAGCTGGTGAAAGTAGTTCCTCGCAACTGAAGTGTTGGTGTAAAGAATAACACCATAGTCTGTTGTTTGATTGGTTTTGGGGTCAATGTACGTCGCCACGTTGCCGCCCAATCGCGCCTCTTTTTCGATCACAGCTACTGACTTTCCGCGTGCTGCTAGTTGAACCGATGCATAACTAAGGCGGTTAGTGTTTTGGGTACATGAAAATGCGTATTTCTAGTACTTACGTTCCTCCAGAACCTCCACCTACAACGATAACATCGCGCTCAACAACAGAAGGACAACTGCCATGCGAGTACGAGGACGCTCCAACATAGGCATTGATTGGCTGCAATAAGATGGAAGAAGCCAAGAATGCCGAGGCTGTAGCTGAGGCAAATGAGTGCATGTTGAAAGCTCCTAGGTGATTGAAGGCAGTGAAGCTTGAGAGTTGACTAGTAGAGTTCACAAGCGTTGTAGTCGCTGTAAGAAATGTTCAACATAACGAGCGTCTTAAAAGCTACAACAGTGAACCTCTTGAGGCTGAGCCCATATTGCTCCGATTGCACATTGAAACCAAACAAAGTTTCGTTTCGATTTCCCTCAGTCATCCTGAGTAGCCTTCCGTACTCGATTGGGATCTACTCGGGAACGGTGGTTCGAATCCACACAACGGCCCGACTGTAAAGCCCCTATACAATAGCATTACGATCCCCGGCTACGTTGCCGGTACATTACCGAAGGCAATGAGGCCAGGATAAAAAAAGGCCGGGTTTTCAGACCGGGTTCCCCGACATGGCCCGCTTTACACGCGTTTGACACCGCTTGGTCAGAAAGTAATTTAGAAAAACTGTACATGACTAGGCAGGACTCGGTGCATCGATCTCACAGTAGCTGAGTGATATATTATAAATCTCTATTTGAACAGTAGTACAGAGGGGTTAATCAGGGATGTCCTTCTGAGGATGTTGGTGAGGAAGTTGTTGGATTTGGTGTTAGTTAATTCGATTTAGCTTCAGGGAACTGCACAGCATCATCCATGTAAAAATTTGCGCTTTCTATTTCGTTTTACGTAGCACATACATACATCGAGTACGAAGATCAGCAAATTGACGAAATTGGAACTCATGTTGAAGACTTTCGACATAACATAGTGTACCAAAGCGCGTACACACAAATGCAAGCGTTGTATCTGTTACATGACATCACCCAATGCAGGTATTGGCATAAGAACTCATTTTGATTGTTATTAATTTTATTCATCTCCGTAATAAGGTAACTCGAAAAAATGTCTATAAGCCAGGATGGCATCGGCGATTTGCCAAGCTAGAGTAAACACTACTTACACAGAACGGGGAGTAATCTGGTTCATCGCTGCATCATCGCGATTGCACACGTTGGAAAGAAGATGTCAAAAAAGCTTAATTTAACGTTTTTCAATGTCGCCCATGCAGCGATCGAGGTCTTCTCGAATCGCACGAACAATTTGGCGGCCCCAAGGCAATTCTTTACCAGAAAGAGACGCGCCAGGGCTCGAAAAACGAACTTCAAATGCTCGAACAACGTTGCCTGCCTTTTGGAGCTCCCTGAAGAGCACTGCTCGATGCAGTATTGTGGAGTCATCGTCGTCGAGATCGAGGGCGCCAAAACGTATCTTCATCGCCCTTAGGTCCACCCTCTCCGAGTTGTACGTCCTAGTGACCACAACGTTGTACCAAAACACGATTTTAGACAGTATCGTCAAATGAAGTAGCGCTATGTGCGAGTTCTCGGCACAATGGCATTCGAGCAGCTGCGTCAATTCGTTCAGTGCGGCTTTATTGGTGGCCAGCACGGTGTCCATGGAATGAACCGGGTGTATTGAAGCTTGTGAGGTGGAGTCGATCGCTGACTTTGGTGGCAATTCAATGGTACTGTCCTTCCATTCTGATGTGCATAGTTTTGGGCGATACAACAGTGATCTCAGGACAGCAAGAGCTCGCGATTCGCATTCCACGGCATGCTCGCTGTTGTTCTTGGATTGCTCCGTAATGCAATGGCTGAACATGTCAGCGCTTACTGTGCCCTCCCCCTCCGTCAAATTTTGATCCAACAATGATGTGTTCGTATGGAGAATCGAAGGCGTATCACTTTGAGACATACAGTCTGAGCTTCCGAAATTGGACCATAGTAGGAAGTTGGACATATCCAGCTCGGAGTCTGAAGGATATTGGTTATTCGTATTCTCAGAGAACGGGCCCAGGTTCAGAGTGTCCCATGATAGCAAGTCAACAGACTGTTGCGTTATGCAAGGCTCTGAAGCAGCTTTCGATGGTTGTGAAGGTATGACTTCGGGCTCGCTTGCGATAGATGAAGGCGTCGGCTGCTGGATGGTTGCTCGAGACCGTCTTGGCCGCCTGCCATGTCGTCGAGAAGGACTGTACTGACAATACTCTTCGTTATCGAGACACCTTTGGCATACTGGATGACCTTTGTCGCATTTAACCTTGGCAGTCGTGCAGCTGTCACAGGCTTGGCGAAGGTGTAATTGATTAAAGCCCATAGTTGTTGTCTTTCGGGCTGGATCGCAATGTGATGTAATAAGGATGATGAGATCAAAGCTTGTTTAAAGTTTCTGTTATCACGATGTAGAGATATATATCATTTTTGGGAATGTGTCAATGACAGGAGTAATCCTTGAACCTCGGAGGGATGATGCAGAGTGCTCGACTGCAACTGCTTGGATAATCATACCTATGACAACCAAATTGTATTAGCATCAGGCTTATCAACTATAAGGCCCTTCTTTCAGACGGATCAAGGTATGGTGTCCGGTACACACATTTGATTAAGCCTAGTACTAATAGCTAGGGTACTGGTGAGAATTATCGAACCATGTCTCGCGACAGTTAGTCGCATTCCAAACCTTGTTTGACAGAGCTTGCGTAATGCACGGCTCCCCTTTCAGCAACAAGGGATTTCGGCCAAATACCATCTTACCTAGTTTGCTGTATTGATCGTGGTCCTTTGCCACTCCTTCCTTGGTCAGTAAAGTCCTGTTTCAGAGGCATACCACTATGTACTTCTAGGTTTTCGCACCACTAACACGGCTCGGAAGCTTTCCGAGTTTAATTACATACTAAACAAGGAACGGTTCCGAAATCAACACTAGTTTCGAGTAGGCGTAAGCGATCCCGCGCTGTTTTCATACTACCCATTACGGTCGATTAATACGAGTGTATTGTCATGTAATTCAGGTAATTGCTTGCGGACTGCTTACTAGGTACATACATGCGTACCTGTCGGTAGCCCAGTGGCCAGTATGCGTGATAATCATCTAGCATCGTGGGTCGCTGGCATTGCATAGCCGATTAAATAAATTCCGATATTACTATAGACATAACACGTTGGGGGCCCTAGATGATTGGTAGATCGTCTCAACTGCTCTCGCTGCATATGGCCAAGTGACGTGGTGCGCCGCCTTTCAGCCGTACCCGTACCCCACGTGTAAGCCGACACTGGCAGCTACTATACATGAATGCGAATAGCACTACCTTTAGTGCATTATGCACGTTGCCAGACGAGTGGCAGCGTTATTAGCCGAGTGCATTCGCTAAAAACAGCACGCTAGTAAAACATTCATGTACTCATGCAACAAGGGCGCACTAAGGCTTGATAAGGCTTATCAATGCTTACGACGACTTATTAGGGGTTACCCTTGCGAAAGATATGGGGCCCATGTAATATCAGCACGTGTTAGCGACTGGCGGACCAGATGTTGACATGCGAATTTGATAGCGTTTTTACTGATGGTGAGATGTCTTGAGATCGAAACATCCTAGATGAGAAAGCATATCAGGGCTCTAATGCCTCTCTAAAGAGACGTGTATGTAGTTTTCTATAGTACCGTGAGTGAGCAGATGATAGAACGAAGGGGCAAGGAGCCCGGCAGGTGTTACTACCGAAGATACCCACTACCCATAAAAAAAGTGGGTAAACTGACTACAAACATTGACTACATACACGTTGACATCATGATATTTCAACCTCATCCAACGACAACCCCAACAATCACATTTGTCGATCATTGTTATGTAGGGATTTAATCTATCTTAGTACTATATAGAACATGGGAAGTGACTTTTGCCAGCTTGATTATTCGTCCTGGTTAGACCCATTCATTAGCCAGTATGTACTCTTTTAGTGTCGTTCGAGGCACGTCGGGGAATTTATCGGCATCGACAGGCTCAATATTGTAACATCCTTCATCCAGAAAAACTGCGTACACCAAACCCACAATGTTTTTAAACCTCTTGTGCAGCTCTCCATTCCTGATAGCATCGTCCCTTGCCTGCTTGATCATCTGCTTACAAGTCGCGACATCCATAACGTGATTGATATGACACTTGCTTCCTCGCAACTGCTCATACGTCTCCTTCAAATCTAAGATTGAAAAAACGTCTGAGCAAAATCGGAAGTAGCCGCCGTTTTCGGCACCGTCACTCGTCGTGAGGGCAACGGTGAACTCCGCCACGTCTTCTTCTGCGCTGAAGGGTGTTGGTGTCTTGCCTGCTCCGATCAAGTTGATTACTCTCTCTCCGCCTCTCTTCCGTACCCACAAGCTTGCGTCGCCTTCAAGTGACCCGGCGCCAGGAACTCCAAAAAGTGTCTTAGCCAAAACACCGCAAAATGTGTACAGAGGCTTGATAGGGCTTGTGAGCAGAGCCTGCCTAGCAAAACATATCATTGCATCGTAGCTCTCAATCACTCCAAGGGGCATGTGCTCCCAATCGGTGTTCCAACTCACAGCATGAAACCGCTGGATTCCTGCACGCTCTGCAGCTCGCAAAAGCACAAGTTGAGCGTCTAGCACAAGTCGTGGCTCTTCGTTCCAAGCAACAATGATAGCATCCACATCGGCACACGCTCTGTCAAAGGCAACACTATCGCTGAAGTCGGTCATCTCGACGAAGCTTTCCAATTGAGCGCGAACATCTTGGGGCATTTTTTCGGCACTACGTCCCAAGGCCCGGACGCGATGTCCACGCTGAATCGCTGAACGGACGATGTATAGGCCCAACCTGCCTGTCGCACCGGGTATAAGAATGAGCATATTGCTGGAGTTTTGGGTTTTTCTCTACTCTAGTACTCGAGAGATTTTTATCGTGATGTGCGAAGAAGAAATCGAGAAGAAGCTTGTGGAATGAAAATCCTGTTCGGGAGTGATCGAGTGCAAGGTGTAGTAGCTTTCTTGTTGGATATTTAGCACTCTTAAGATACATTGTAGCATCATGTCGGCTTTTCAACTGACTCAAATCGCCATCTTACCTCTGGTATGAGGCAAACGGTCTTTCAGAACCAACTGGCTAGGAAAAGAATTATGCATGTTGGTCCCCGAGGCCATGTAACCCGCAGTCCCCGAACAAGCCCGTTCGAAAAACATCATGTCCGAAATCAAAAATGATTTCGATAATTTAAACGTCATGACCAGTGCTATCTCAGCCGATTGGGAACATGAAGCCGGCGTTGCATCGGGAACTTCCTTTTGCCAGTCCACTATCCCGAAAGCATCACGGTTACATTATGGAGAGCAAAAATGGCGAGGAATTCAGACTACTTCAAAGCTTAGAAGAAGCGAAGGATGTAAGATCGCATCAGTGCATTCTGTTATCGCTGAGCTCGCTGAACTAAAACATACTGTAACATTGATACTTTCGGAATGAGTCCAGCTAAAACTAGACCAGCGGTCCTAATTGTGGGTGGAGGATTGGCTGGTCTTTTCTGTGCTCTCGAATGTAAAAGAAATGGGTTCGAGACAACAGTATTGGAATCCAGACCAGCAATCCAAACAGCGGGTGAGAAAACCATAGCAGGGAAACTACATCATTATTATACTATACTAATTAACCTCTTCAATCAATAGGTGATTTCATCACTATTGGTCCTACGGCTATCAATGCTCTTCGTAGATGGCCTTCTATAGCGACCGCGCTTGATAAGGTCGCCTACAAGCCTGACATCTGGTACCATAAGCAAGATGGAGAGCTAGTTGCTGGTCCAATGCCACCGCACCCCAACTTTGGCCGCATGATATCGAGGCCGGCATTACACCAAGCTCTTTGGCATGCACTAGAGGCTGAGAATGTTGACATTCGCTGCAAGACGAAAGTGAAGCGTTACTGGGAGACGGAAGATGAAGGCGGGGTTGAGCTCGAAGATGGGAACATGCTTCGGGCGGATATGGTGATCGCCGCAGACGGTATCCATTCCAAAAGCTGGATACTCGTATCGGGTAAGGAACCCGAGATCTACCCGAGCGGGCTTGCAATGTTTCGAGCGGCATTTCCCATTGAATACGCACTAGCGGATCCATCTCTCCGCGCCAAGTGGACGCCAACAGCTGAGAAAGACAAGATGGGATTCTTTCTTTCCCCCACTAGCTTTGGAATCATCCTCTTTGGTCAAAATACTGCATCGTGGGTTTGGCAGCACAATGAAAACCCAGAAACATCCACTGAATCCTGGGCTGCAACTCTATCTCCCGAAGATGCCCTCAAACAGCTGGATGCCGAAGGACACTGGGGCGCCGACCTTCGAGCACTAATTGCCACAACTCCACAAAACCACATTGTTGATTGGAGGCTCATGCGACGAGAGTTGAAGCGAGAATGGGGTTCGCCAAAGGGACGGTTGATGCAGATTGGAGATGCTGCACATCCATACCTGCCAACCACTGTGAATGGTGGGACCCAAGCCATTGAGGACGGCGTTTCACTGGCCCGCTGCTTGCGCCTCGCAATCGACAAGCATGGCGCTAGCGCGCTTCCCGCTGGAGCAAAAGTGCACAACTTGCTGCGCATCGATCGAGTCGCAGCCATCGAAACCACGGGAATGGAACGCACAAAGAAACACCGTCAAGTAGACTTTGAGCAAGTGAAGAAAAACCCAGAGTTGATTCGCAACGAGCCAGCTCAGTGGCAGATTGAACATGACCCGCTAGCGTATGCGGAAGAGCGGTTTGATGAATGTTTTGCTTGTTTAGCAAATGGGAGGCCTTTTGTGAACACCAATAAGCCTGAAGGATACGTTTTTGCGCCATGAAACTCAGTATCAACGGACAAAGAAGGGTCTTCTTAAGATAATGGGATTACGTAGCGCATGTATGGATGTCTTGAACAAGTTACACTAGTTAGTTCAATATGCGCAATGATCCCTAGCATAAGCAAGGTTGAACTCTAATACGTTGCCACTTTGACCGTTCGGAATTTTTTTTTCGTTGGAACTAGTGAAGGTGACGAATGTGCGTCTAAATGGTGCAGATTTTGTCGGTGAACCTTTCCGGGATATGGCAGCAACTGAATTTGATATCGATTAAGATGCAAAAAGTTCGGAGAGTCACCTTTTGCCTGCAAGAATGAAAGATATCTTATTCTAAGGAGAGGTGATTGAAAGGTAGTGAAAATTATATTCGTTCTAGCTAACTAAGCACCAAACAAGGCCTTGTTTTCCTTGACCCATTCCTCGAGACTTGTGGGCTGCTTACCAGTGTAGAGGGTGATATTTTTCACGCCTTCCCCATAGTTGGGAAACACTTCACCGTTGCCCTTGTCTATGCCTTTGGTGCCCATAACTTCCACCATATAATCCGCGAATATCTTGGGCATACCGCTGTTCATATACTTGTCATGCCCTTCCTTGGGTCCCAGAATCGTGATCTTCACGTCTTTTTGAAGAACCTCGCCGATTTTCGCAATACTATCGTAATGCGAAAAGACTTGGGGCCCGTAAAGGTACACCTTTTTCTGCCCATTCTTCGGGCCCGAGACAACAATATTGCCAATGACTCTCCCAACATCGCTTGGAACGATGTTGTCTTCTTTGAACTCAGCACCGTATAGCTTCACGTCGTTTGCAGCTATACCTGCCTTCTCCGATAGCAGGTTAGTAATGAAGCATCCGGGACGTACGGCGACGTAGTCAGAACCAAAAACGTCGTCCAAGTTTGCTTCAACTTGTGCGTGCACGTACGGAAGCAGATCAGAGGAAGGGATCTCGCGGAGACCTTTGTTGACGAGAATAGTAAAGCTGCTTAGAAAGACCACAAACTCGATGCCCGCTGCTTTCATTGCCGTAATAGCGCCGTGGAGGTGATCAGATGCGTGATGGACGAGGTAGATGAATGCACGCTTGGCGCCGGAAGTCTTGACTGCTTGGCTGACGGTTTCGGGTTTTTCCAGGTCGGCTTGGATCCTGTGGTAGTCACCCGCGGATTCGGCCTCTTTCGTGAGGCCTGGGATGTTTTTGGAGGTGTCTCGCATTGCTAGCCAGACCTTCGCCCCAAGCTCTCCAGCTGTTCGCGCGACGACAGATCCAACCTGGCCCGTCGGGCCGAATACAATCACTGAAGTCATGGCGCTGGTTAAAGGTAAGATTATAGCAACAAAAATGGTATTGTCTGTGTTTTTGCGTTGAATTGTGCTGTTGTTCTTTATGCGCTTGTTAAGCTGGGACGAATGCCCAGCCCCTCACCTGAGGCACAGAAAGCTTGATTTGGCGGCTGAGCGCCACTCCCGGGAACGCTTCGGGGATCTCGGGAATGCGAACGGGAAACGGCCGGGATTAGCAGCTGTCTCTCGAAGCATGCGCAAATGCGACACCCCTCAAAGAAAATATACGAGTATTTGCATATCAATCCTCTTGTTCGCCACTCTAACTTCATTTGTCGTCCATGTCCTTATGTCGAAACTCCCGAATTCATTTTGTAATACCAAATGGGTTTTCCGCACGATTCAGCCTTGCTGCAAGGGTCATTGATCCTTGTCACCGGCGTCACCGGTTTTCTGGCCGGGGTCATAACGGATCAACTGCTCCGCCACGGATTCCGTACGTATACAGCTGGCATTTCTTGCAATAACGGCCCACGAACGACAGGGGTTAGAGTTAACGATCGCGAATTCAGGTGTCCGTGGTACTGTACGAGACCTCGACAGTGACAAGGCATCTTGGGTAAGCTAATCGATGCTCGGCCTATCATAGCTTGAGACTGACGTGAACATATCGAGTAGATGCCTAGCCATTTCGAAAAGCGATATGGAACAGGGAAATTTGAAATGATAGAGGTGAGAGACATGGAAAGCGAAGGCTGCTTTGAAACTGCCATCAAAGGTGTGTTCCAAGCCGCGGTCCGAAGTCGCGCCGCTGTAGGTACAATCAAATGTTTAGGTCACTGATTCAGTACCAGGCTGCAGCGGAGTGATTCATGTTGCTAGCGTCACTGGTTTTGAGTCTGATCCTAACAAAATCATCACACCGAGCATCACCTTCGTCGAGAACATTCTCGCCGCAGCCGAAAATGAGCCGTCGGTTTCGCGGTTCGTACTGACATCTTCTTCTGCTGCTGCCAGTCAGGAGAGAATCAACGAGGTTTACGATTTGACCCCGGCCATGTGGGCCAACTGGGCTGTTGAAGAAGCTTGGGCGCCACCACCATTCACAGTAGAGAGAGCACGTGCAAACTACTATGCATCCAAAGTACTTAGCGAGCAGAGACTATGGAATTATGTGAAAGAGCGCAATCCCCAATTTGTAGCGAATTCGGTGCTGCCGGACTTTGTCATTGGGCTCGGAGTAGATCCCGAAAGGCAAGGTTTTGTGTCTTCCATGGGTCTTTTCAAGCAGATGTTTGATGATTCCGGCGATGCATGGAAATCTTTCGGTCCTCAGTGGTGTGTCGATGCAGTCGATGTTGCCCTTTTGCACATTGCCGGCCTTGTATGCCCATATGCAAGCAATCAGCGCATTTTTGCATACGCGCATCGCAAAACCTGGTCGGACTTCCTTGCACGCTTGCAGAAGATGTATCCCAATCATCGTTTTCCGAGTAAGTGTTTCAATGGCTCTTAGTTCTAAGCATTCTTAGGCACATCTTAGCTAACTGGAAACTCAGAACCAAGTCCACAAGAGGGACAAGATCTTTCTAATGTCACTGGGCGAGACTTTGCCAAAAGCCTTCTGAAATGGATGGGTAATTCCGATTGGAGACCTCTGGATGAGTCACTCAAAGAGGTTTCTGACTTCATTTTACTAAACCAAACTGTCGTGTAATCTCGTTGTTTGCACCATTACAGTTAAAATCGTATCTAGTTAGATATAGGAAATGGAACTCATATAAAGACTATAGTTAACCAAGAAAGAAATTGGATGTTGAAACCTTGAATGCTCGCGGGCTAGTGCATATGTGTATCAATTACATCTCCTCTCGTGATATACACAAGGTGAGCTTTAGTTTCAGGGTTTTGGCTGTGTCCGCGATTAAGCCCCTCTGGACAGGCGCTTTCGGTTTTTTAGACATGAAGGGGGCTGCGATACGCAACCGAATCCGGGATTCCGTGCTTTTGTAATATACCATTGTCTCATATTATATGTCACTTATGTGCGTTAGATGTATTGTACATAAATATCACCAAGAGCAAAAAGTGAAGTGGCAATGTAGGGGAAGGCTTGTTCGCGGAAATTTCATTTGCGAAAGGGCTCAGTGAATGCCGTTGGTATGATTCCCGTTCGACTCACTTTGCCCGAGAACAGCCTCAATTACGGAAAGTTCGCTGCCAGCCGGGCGTCGGATAGCCCGAACAAGCAACCTCGGATCTGCCTTTCTCAACAAATCCCTCCACTCCTCTTCCTCCCGTTCTTTGGCATTGAAAGTACCGATCATCATCAGATCCTTTTGGCGTAATGCAGCTTCGTGTGTACTTGACCCAGAACCAGGTTTAGGAAGTACCATATCCATTATCAACAGGCGGCTTGTTGGTGCCATTGCATCCACGAGACGCCTTAATATTTTTATTGCGTCGGCATCTGGCCAATCATGCAGGATAGTACGCAGAAGGTAAACATCTGCCCCCGGATGAGGCTGCGGCTGAAAGAAGTCATGCTCGCAAGCCTTAACACGCGATCGAACATCATCCGACAGGTTGCCGATGACGCTCTGGGCATTGGAGATAGGGCCAGGAAGATCCTCAACAACGACATTCAGGCGTGGGTAAGATTTGGCTAGCATGATAGCGGTGGACCCGCTACTTCCACCAACCTAAACGACGCCGTTAGCTAATGATCAACCCCATCCGCAGAATCATCAATCTTACATCAACAACCTTCGCATTTCCTAATGCTTTCCAATCAAAGGCTTCTAACAAGTATGCTGCATTCGATCCGGTATGGGAGACTGCTCGACTCTTCATATAGTCCTCAAAGTTTTTCTGAAGATAGGGATGTGCTTTCAAATGTGCAAAGAAAGGAAGATCTGTGTTGTTTGCGATGTTGTACGCTGTTTCATTAGGCGCCCGGGTATCTCCCCACTTTTCTGTCGCCTTTACCAGCCCGGCCATGACGGGGATAGTAGCGTTGAACATGTGCCTCAACTGGACCCGCATATGTTCGTCCTCAACGAAGGACGCAGAGAGAGCAGTGTGGGACAGATTGCCGTTTGGACTTTCACAAAGGAAGCCAGTCGTCATTGCCATGCGAGCGACGGAGCGCAAGACTGACTCTGGGACTTTGAGGCTCTCTGCAACTGTGTGATATGATACTTCATTGGGAGGTAGAGGTATCTGGCCCAATACTTCGAAGTGAGTAAGCCATTGGATACTATAGTATTGTTGCTGCTGGATATGAAGCTCTGTTAGAAAGCTGCTCGGGTCATGGACGAGCTTCTTGATCTGGGCGGCATGTTCGATGATCTCGTCTCTGGCTTCTTTCTTCATCATTGGAAAAGATGTACAGATAGTGGTAAGATGATTGGTGGAAGCTTTTTAATTTGTTGTACATTGTTATAGACCTTGGACTACCTTATGAAGGAAAATATCAAGACAACTAGAGAGATACAGGGAAACTCGGGCAAATTCTCAATATTTCGGGCACGTTGTAATGCTCGCCGTGCATGTCCCCGATGGAACCGAGTATGTGCCAATCATCCACCACAAGATACGCATCACCCAATCGGAATTGGCTCTGGCACTGATATGAGTAAGAATTGATTGAAAACGCGATAGTACTACCCCGCGGAGCTCATGTCTATACCCGCATGCTGTGCCCGCGGCATTCCCAAATTGTATTATACAATCAGCAGGTGATGGAAACGGCGGGCTTCACTCGCCTATACCATCGGGTATGTCCAACGAGCCGACAGAATCCCCACCACCCTCCTCATTCCATTTGAGGGTAGATCCCAATCTGGGCGACTCTCATAATTATGTACCGATGCATGATGTTGCCCTGATATCATTTATGAAGATAAACAGCCTTTCGAGCCAAATCAAAGTCAATTGCACGCACTCCCCTTCCACAGGTTAAGAGAACACGCCACATTCAACAATGGCAGAAAACCTGAACATTTATCTCTTTGGAGATCAGACGTTTGACGTGGAGCCTCATTTTTCCGGTTTGCTGGAGGCTAGGGACAATCTGTTCTTGCACACACTCCTCCGTGGCGCCTACAATGCCATTCGAACCGAGATATATACATTACCACCAGAGGTCCGAGATGACTTGCCGCGATTTACCTGTCTGGAAGATCTGGCATCGTGGAAACACAGCGGGAATGGCAAGCGATGCATTGCCCTAGACATGGCCATGACTACGTTATGGCAATTAGGGGCATTCATTCTGTGAGTTATATCATGTCAATTCATTCTATATATGGTCCTTACTGATATATTCAGACAAGCGGAATCATGCTATAGAGTCCCAAACTGCTCAGTCGTCGTTGGGCTATGCACTGGGACTTTTGCAGCAGCTGCAGTAAGCTGCAGTAAAAACATTACGGAATTGATTCCGTTGGCCATTGAAGCAGTCATCGCATCTTTCAAGACCGGTGTGCTTGTACAAGACGTTGCTCGGAGACTTGCTCCTTCACAGGATCTCGATCAGAGCTGGGCCATTCTCATAGAGGGTGCAGCATCTGCTTCGCTCGTAAGCAAGTTCAATGATGATAATGTAGGGTTGAAATCCACCACTTAGTCTCTCGTCGTCAACTGACAATTCTTAAGCCTATGCCATCGATCAACAAAGCTTACATCAGCGCCTACGCCCCAAGTGCTGTGACCGTGAGCGGAACACCAGATTCTATTTCCAGACTGGTTAACTTTGGAGCCTTCAAAGAACTAACGAAGAAGACCATACCCATAACGGGGCCATATCACGCTGCCCACCTCTACTCAAATAATGACCTTAACTTAATTGTCTCAGGTTTACCAGAAAGAGTAGAGGGTGGGAGGCATGAATCAATACCATTCTTGTCTACAAAAAAGGTCGGGTCAGAAGTTAGGACATTTGCATCGCTTCTAAGGGAGGCAACCGCTGAGGTACTCCTACGACCGCTTCTGTGGGCTGATATCCTCGAACGATTTGAAAACATGTTACGCGATATGGTTCCGCAAAGCCTTATGGTTATTCCTTTTGGATCGACTGCCCATCACCTTTTCTACAACGTAGCAAAGAAGACAAACCCGAATATCTTGACAAACTCCCCACAGCATGCCAATAATCAATCCAGCTTCACTCCAACAATTGGCACTGGCCTTAAGAAACCTAAACTAGCCATTGTGGGGATGTCCGGACGCTTCCCAGACGCGAAGAACACCGATGAATTCTGGGATATACTTCGACAAGGTTTAGATGTGCACAAGATTGTGCCACCCCAACACTGGGATGTACGCACCCATGTCGATACCAGTGCGAATCCTCGGAAGAACACAAGTGCCACGCCTTTCGGTTGCTGGCTGAAGGACCCAGAAGAGTTTGACGCGCGGTTTTTCAACATATCACCAAAGGAGGCTGCCCAGATCGACCCCGCACAGCGACTCGCCCTAATGACCGCTTACGAAGCTATCGAGCGCGCTGGCATAGTTTCAGATGCAACTCCATCTACTAGGCCAGACCGAGTTGGTGTTTTTTATGGCGTAACCAGCAATGACTGGATGGAAACGAACAGTGCTCAGGACATTGACGCGCACATGATCCCTGGCGGCAACCGCGCATTCATACCAGGCAGAATCAACTATTTCTTCAAGTTTAGCGGACCGAGTTATGCCATCGACACAGCTTGCTCATCTAGTCTGGCCGGTATCCACCTTGCATGCAACTCCCTATGGTGCGGTGACATTGACACTGCTATAGCTGGAGGTACCAATGTAATCACCAATCCAGACTTCACTGCTGGGCTGGACCGCGGCCATTTCCTTTCTCGCACGGGCAACTGCAAAACTTTCGACGATGGTGCCGACGGTTATTGTCGCGGTGAGGGCATTGCTACGGTGATCATTAAAAGACTCGAGGATGCACTTGCGGATCGTGATCCCATCCTTGGTGTGATCGTTGGGGCGTACACCAATCATTCTGCAGAATCCGAATCCATTACCAGGCCACATGTTGGTGCTCAACGCGCCATTTTTAACAAGATTCTGAATGAATCCAATATCGATCCTTACTCCATCAGCTACATTGAGATGCATGGCACTGGCACGCAAGCCGGTGATGCGGCAGAAATGTCAAGCGTTCTGGATACGTTTGCTCCATCGCCCGGCCAATGCCAGCAATCTAGAGCACGCAAGGAAAAGCTCTTCCTTGGTTCAGCTAAAGCCAACATTGGCCATGGCGAGGCCGCCTCTGGCGCGTCAGGCCTTATCAAGGTCTTGATGATGATGGAAAAGAATCAGATTGTTCCGCATTGTGGGATCAAGACAAAGATTAATCACAAGTTCCCGACCGACCTTGAGAATCGTCATGTTCAAATTGCTACTGAGCTGACAGCGTGGGAGAGGAAAGAATCTACGGAGCGTCGTGTATTGGTCAATAACTTTTCAGCTGCTGGAGGCAACTCGGCGCTTCTCCTCGAAGATGCACCACACGTACCAGAGAACATCAACGTCACTATGGATACTCGAAAACTCTATGCTGTCGCAGTATCTGCCAAGACAGGTGCTTCTATGCAGGGTAATCTAAGGTCACTGCTCGCACATCTAAAGAAGATGCCAAACGTTTCGCTTGGTGAGCTTTCATACACGACTACAGCACGACGCATACACCATTCACATCGGGTTTTGTTCATTGGTTCATCTGTTGAGGAGATCTGCCAACAGAATGAATCCGCAATTACTCAAGGAATCGGCCAAACAAGACCCAAAGGATCGCCACGAGTTGTGTTCAGCTTCACAGGCCAGGGTGCTCAATATCCTGGAATGGCTCAGCAGTTATTACAAGAAAGCACTGTCTTCCGAAACGAATTGTATCATCTAGATTACATTTCGGAAAAACTGGGATTTCCGTCTGTGATTCCATTTATTGAGTCTACGGAACAGGATCCTACCACATTCCAGCCCTCCGTCGTCCAGCTCGCCAGTGTGTGTGTTCAATTAGCCCTAGTCAAATTATGGGGCACTTGGGGCATTCGTCCATGTTCAGTTGTTGGGCACAGTCTCGGCGAATATGCGGCTCTCAACACTGCGGGGGTGCTCTCAGACGTCGACACTATCTTCCTTGTTGGAATGAGAGCTAGGCTGCTCGAGGAAAAGTGTATTTCTGGCACACACGCTATGCTGGTTGTCGACAATCCAGTTGACAAGATCTCTACCATTTTGCAAGAAAAGGCATACGAAATAGCATGCATCAATTCCCCAACGGAAACTGTTCTTGCCGGTCCAAGCGAGAAGATGCCCGAGCTCCAGGAATTACTCAAGAACGCTGGAATGAGAAGCACACTTCTCAAGGTGCCTTATGCATTCCACTCTTCACAAGTGGATGCAATTATATCGGAATTCAAGTCCCGAGCACAAGGAGTAAAGTTTTGCGAACCAAGAGTACCAATCATTCGACCTTTGGACTCTACCGTCTCGACTGCTGGTACAGTTTTCGATGCTGAGTATCTAGCATGTCATTCTCGCGAGCCTGTCAATATGCTCGGAGCGTTGATCACAGCTCATAGCAATGGCGCGATCACTGACAGATCTGTTTTTCTGGAGATTGGTCCGCATCCTGCTGTTTCCAAGATGGTGAAATGTACATTGGGACCATCTGTTTCTGCTGTTGCCTCACTTCAGCGTGGGGCTAGGCCATGGGACGTGCTTACTAGATCATTAAAGTCTCTCTATGACAACGGCGCCAGTATCAACTGGGCAGCTTACCAGCAAGACTTTCAGAAATTTCACAGAGTTGTCTCACTGCCATCATATTCTTGGGACCTCAAGCCTTACTGGATCCAATACGTCAACGACTGGTCTCTTCGCAAGGGTGATCCGCCAGCTCAAGGCTTACACACCGGCCCTAAGATAACGAGCACAACAATTCATTCAGTCGTATCCGAGACCGACGACTCTAAAAATACCAAAATCGTGGTCGAGGCAGATATCTCACGCAAAGATCTTGCCCCATTGGTACAGGGACATGAGGTAGACGGCATACCTCTATGTACACCCTCAGTTTATGCCGACATGGCTTTGACTCTCGGCACATACCTGCTCAAGCGCTATCTCCCAGAAAAATCTCAACTGCTAGTTGATGTGTCCGAAATGACCATCTCAAAAGCGTTGATATTGAACGAGCAGGCAAACACACAACTTATTCAGGTTCACGCCGAAGCAGACTGGACCTCTAGATCTGTGACTATGAAGTTCATGTCCTTCAACAATCACCAAAAACTGCAAGAACATTCCCGGTGCATTGTGCATTACAAAGATGGTTCCCTTCAGAAAAAACTGCAAGCAAATGCACCAGAGATTCAAGCGAAAATATCGACACTCCGCGCGGGTATCACTTCTGGCAAGACAGCCAGGTACAATCGTGCAATGGTGTATCGCGCCATTCGACCTTTGGCACGATTCCACAATGATTATCGTGCTATTGATGAGATAGTGCTCAACAGTGAAACGCTCGAAGCCTCTAGCATACTGAGCTTCGGTAGCGTAAAACGTGATGGCGACTTCCATACTCATCCAGCTATTATCGATTCCCTGACACAAGCTTGTGGTTTTACAATGAACTGCAACGATAATACTGACTTAGATGTTGAAGTATTCATGAACCACGGATGGGGTTCGTTGCAGCTCTTCGAGCCCATCGATTTCGAAAAGGTGTATACGACGTATAGTCGCATGGAATCAGGTCCAGACAAACTCTGGCGTGGCGACGCAATCATCTTCGATGGCAACCGAGTTGTAGCGTATTTCGGACAAATCGCAATCCAAGGTGTGCCCCGCAGAGTGCTCAAAGTCATTTTGTCGCTCGAGAGTGGCAGGAAAACGCAGACTCGCACCACGCCAGCGCAGCCGTCGATTACCAACAAAAGTCAGCCAGAAGTTGACTCAGTCCATCCAGAAACCAAACAAAAACAGGCGGCAGTCAGAGCTGGACCATCTCCTGTTGATGTTGGACTTCAGATCATCTCAGAAGAGTCTGGGGTTGCTATTGACGCTTTCACGGACGATACCGTTTTCGCAGACATGGGTGTCGATTCTCTCCTTGGTCTAACCATATCGTCGCGCTTCCGGGAACAACTCGATATCGATCTCGATTTTAATGGTCTCTTCTTTGAGTATCCAACCGTGAAGGATCTCAAGGCGTTTTTGAGCACGTCTTTACCTGATTCGGGTTACGGCAGCCCGGTTGTAGACGCAAACGATGGGATGGAGCCATTGCACGAGGTTAAGAACGCCTTGAAGATCGACTCTGCGGATATCAAATCGTCCTCGGGTTTAGATTTTGCGCGAGCACTGCAGATCATTGCAGAAGAGAGTGGTGTCCAAGTAAGCGAACTTGGTGACGACACCGAACTTGCTGATTGTGGAGTCGATTCGCTCTTATCGCTCATCATCACAAGTCGCTTTCGCAACGAGCTTGATCTCGAGATGGAGAGTGAGTCGTTGTTCTTGGAGCACACAACAATGGGTGACCTGAAAAAGGCGTTGTTAGCAAAGTCATCAAACGGCATAACTGTGGAATCTGCTGCTCATGACGTAGTAGACAAGATGGTATTACAGTCCGATGCTAGCAGAGAAAATGATGGGGGCGCAACTAAAGCAAACAAACCCAAAACCGATCTCATGCACAAAACAGCCAACAATGAATCGCACGCTGCACTCGAAACGCGAAAGCAAGCCGTGGAAGATTTGGTCGAAGAATTTGCATCTGGATTCTCTGCACCTACATCAGAGGAAAATGCGCCGGAAACAGTGAACGGAGAGAAAGTCGTGTTGGTGACCGGCGGAACTGGGAGCCTTGGAGGCCACCTCGTGTACCACCTTGCTCAGCAGCCTGACGTTCGAACTGTCGTCTGCTTGAATCGTAAGCACCGCGAAGATCCCATGCAACGCCAAATTCGGGCGATGCGTGACAAAGGTATACGTTTCCCCGATGCTCTGAAGCACAAATTGCTGGTTCTCCAGACCGACTCTGCCTCTCCACAGCTAGGCCTGGAATCCAGGCAATATGATGAACTCGCCGCCTCTGTTACTCACCTTATCCATCAAGCTTGGCCAATGAGTGCGACACGTGCGTTGTCGGGGTTCAAGGGGCAGTTCCAGGTCATGCGCAATCTGATTGACTTTGCCCGTAAGGCCGCATCACGCCACCGTAAAGACTTCAAATTCAGCTTCGAGATGGTGTCCTCCATTGGCGTAGTTGGTTTGTACGACAAAGACAAGAATGCACCCAAGACTGTAGTAACAGAGGTACGAGCAAGCATTGCTTCAGTTCTACCCAATGGCTATAGTGAAGCAAAGTGGGGATGTGAACTTATGCTCGATCGTACGCTGCACCAGCACCCCGACCGCTTCCGCGCTATGACAGCCCGCCTGGGCCAGATTGCGGGATCGAAAACAAGCGGTTACTGGAACCCGATGGAGCATTTTGGATTCTTAGTCAAGTCGTCATGCACCCTGAACGCACTGCCAGATGTCGATGGCAAATTGTATTGGACACCTGTCAATGACGTCGCAAGCGCACTGGCAGACTTGGTACTTGCGAACAACAATCCACACCCCATTTATCATGTCGACAATCCCCACGGCCAGTCGTGGAAAGAAATGAATGGTTATCTGCAAGCCGCGCTGAAGATACCAAATCTGATCCCGTTTGACCAATGGCTTGAACGCGTGCGCCAGACACCCCAAAAAGACAATCCTGCGCTTTTGTTGTCGGACTTTTTGGAGTCAAATTATCTCCGCATGTCATGCGGCGGCTTGGTCTTGGACGTCTCAAACGCGCTCGATCACTCACCTTCCATCAGGGAAGTTGGTCCGGTATCTAATCAAGTCTTGAGAAAGTATGTACATATCTGGAAGGAGATTGGATTTCTTCATGCTACAGATGAAGATCGAAAGAATTTTGAGAAGGAGAGATTGGCACTTTGGGCTTAGCATGTCGTTAATCGTATTTCAGGGCGACGGGAGGTCACCATCTTTACTATATCTCCACTGTCCCGCCACGATCTAGAGAGTATCTCTAGATGAACATGTTTCCATAATTTTGTTCATGATGCAAGTTCCACATCCTTATTCGTGCGTTAATCAAGAACATTTCAGTTTCTGAAAATGTCGTTAGAATTAGATACGTGCTGTTGTTTAATTCTTCTAAATTCTAGAAAATCTACATACTTGTTTGGATGGAAGAAATACACGATACGTGAATATGACTGCTATCAGAGCCTCCGGGAGGGCGCAGAGAGCAACAATCTTTAGCATATGGAGGTAGATCCATAATTTCACTAAAGAGAAATTTATTAACGAGGAAAATTCGAGATATAGTTATGCTGAAGCAAGCTAGCTTATCTTAAAAGGGCCTTTTGCAATGCCTTTTGAAAATTTTGTATTTTTTAAAAAGAAAATCTTCTTTGCATGCTAGCAAGATTATCTTTGTGGAGACCGGAAATGGTTCCTAATTCTCAAAATCTACTCTTTTGATGTACCTAGCGTGTTTCTAATAGAAGCATCTAAATATAGACGGGCAATATAGCTATGCCACTAAGCTTTCTATAGAATCGTTTCTAATAGTCAAGGGTCAATCTGCGCACCTCATATCCAATATTTGATCACAGTTTTAAAACTTGTTAAAAACGAACGAAGCAAGCAGGAAATGACCTAGGGAGGGTATATAACGCAGGAGAATTGCCATTGTGCAATGATAAGCACCGTAAGCAGTCAGACTTTGAGGGTCACGCGAGCCGACTAAGAATGGAATTACATCTCTGTGTAGTAGGCAGAGGCAGGTTGGCGTGATTCCGGAATTGAATACAAAAATGTCTCAGAACGAATTTTATTACACGAAAAACTGTTGTTAGTGAGCACGGCACCGAAACTGTGGTCTCCACTGGATGTCAGCCGCAGCTAGTAGGGCTATATTCGGAGCCTCGGAGCGGTGGATTTGCCTTCATTCCGCAACTAGAGCTATGTTTATACGACATTGTGCTTTATTCAACAACACATTAGATATATAATTTTTTATTCTTCATGAGTCAAACCGAAGTCAGGGCTACTGGAGAGAACGGAACCAGTGCTCAAACCATAAGCCCGAGCAGTGAGAGGTAAGGGATCAATGCGCAACTACGGAGCCTCTGATAATGGCACATGCTGATTTGTTTAACAAATCCCGGAAACCTGCTAGTGGCTCAGATTCTGGGATTGACAATGCTTACAGTCCGCTCTTAACCATATTAGAAGTTTGAGCAGATAGTATAATACCGTGCTACACGAGATTCTATACTACCTCTAGTATGATGAGAAAGAAGTATTTAAGGCTAATCGAAATGCGTTGGGTAAGTCAATCGGCATTTTGAGTGGAAGGTGAAAATCAGGTGCCTTTTGGGTTTAATTAAGGACTTGTCGCATAAACTCCTGTCGTAGAGTCCAGAAGCCATTGCCTCTCGTCCCGCGGCTTACCAAGCAAGCATTAGTGGTGTATCCAAAACTCGGACCAAATGGACTGAGTTTCTCCTTGCATAAGAGCTATTGTATTCGAGATGTGAGAATGCGCCACAACAGTATCCTCCTTCTCACGTCCAGCCTGCTTTACTTTAAGCGATAACGAACCTTGAAAGTTCTATCGATATCCGAAGTTTCACTCGCGCTAACTCGTAGCAATTTCCCGAGAGTCCCCAGAGCTCGGGTCCGGACTTCGTATGCTCTACATACACCATAGTGGGGCGGAATACAAATTTCTCCACCTCCTATTGGTTTAAAGGGAAGCAAGCCGACTGAGTACATGACCAGTCGTCGGCATTTTCCGAATGATAGCAACCATCCATCTTCATCCCACAAGGGGGCCGAGTAAAATATTTCCCATGCTACATTATGATGCCCGGTCTATGGATATTGAGAACCTTCAAAGACAGCGATGATTATTTCACTAGCTACAAACAACCAAAGCTTAACTAACTCTGGCATTAAGCTTAACAATGATCTTCTACGTACGTCAAAATTCCCATGATAACTATGAAATATAATCTTATCGTAACCCTAGAAGTCTTACCTGCAATAAAAGATCAAAAATGAGGCATAACTAAATACTTCCTATTTATCCCGTGAGAAGCCATCGCAGCACAAGACTTAATCCACGATAAAGCACAAGATGGCGGCTCCGATTTCATGTACTTCGTTTCTCTGTGCTTTTTGTCAGAAACTCCTCCAGAACCCTGCAAACAGCGTCGCTAACCTCCTTGGTAGTGGCCGCTCCGCCGAGATCACCGATGCAGATTTCCAATCCGCCAACGTCCTCCCCGCCTAAGAGCTTCTCGACAGCGGCTTCTATGGCCGCGGCTTCAGCGTCGACATTGAACGAGTATCGCAAAATCATTGCTCTAGAGAGGATTCCGGCCACCGGATTGACAATGCTTTTGCCTGAAATATCCGGAGCTAAGCCGTGGACGGGTTCATGGATGCCATTACAGCGAGTCTTGCCGTCGGGAACGCCACAGAGACTGGCACTAGGAAGCAGACCCAATGTACCAACCACTCCACCCGCTTGATCCGACGATATATCGCCAAATGTGTTATCTGTGTGTATTATGCCGTTGAGCGTTTTCGGGTTTTTAACCATCATTGATAGGCTGTCTGCCAATTGATGCTTCAGCTTAATGTGAGAAAACTCCTGCTCAAATACTTCCCTCGTCACCTTCCTCCAGAGTCGGCCAGATGCGATGACATTTGCTTTGTCACTGGCCCACATCGTGGCTGGACCTCCATTCCCCCTGCCATCCTTGCCAAGACTTGTTGCCAACGCAGCAGCAACACGAGCACAACGCTCAATTTCTCGCCGACTATATGCCCAAGAATCGCTTGCCAACTCCGGTTCCTCTCCCTTCGTTCCGAAATAAGCACCATCAATATTTTCGCGAAGAAGAATAAATTTGATGCCCTCTACAACGGATTGCTTCAGTGGTGATAATGGGACCAGACTACGGGAGTGAAACACACATGGACGGATGTTGGCGAATGAATCGAGATGTTGGCGCAAGCGTAGGAGTTCAGATTCGGGGTTTGGAGATGCCGAATCTACGTATCGATGCTGCACCTTCCGGCAAGTTGGTGGTTGAGCTCGAACTTCAATCGTCCTTGGGATGTGACTTCGACGGTATGTAGCACAAGAAGGGACTCTTTCATAATTCCAGGTGCAACATGATCTCCCACGATTACCAGAATGCGTATAAATCTGTACAGAGGTAGAGAGTAATTTTGGCAGTGGATTGGCCATGGTTAAGACGGTAATGATAGAATTGAATCGTTGCTCAATCTCGCAAAGTAAACGGAGCTTCAGACTAAGAGAAAGCTTTTTTATTTAATAATTAACATCAATAATGGCTTGCCCTATGCTCTATAGGAAAGTATTTCAGTGTCTCGAATCGGCGTCCCTCGCGATGCATGCCCTATCAAAGCCACCTGCTCTAGTAGGAAGAAAAGGAGTATGAACCCGACTCAGTTCTCAAGTTGAGTAGAAATGAGTTTAAAGGAAGTTTTCCTGTAGTTAATATTCCCGACCCGTACAGCCCGCGGACAGTGCGCTTCAAATACTCGTTGTGTAAGCGGTCAAAATGTTCTCTCATCCGATACCAGAGTCAGCAGTCCGAGAAGAGTACACCCGCAAACCTTTTTCTAGCAATTTGTAACTTGGTAAATATCATACCTAGCCCCAGAAATATTACCAAATCGGCTGGAATTATGCCTATCACCGGCCTGAATAAGAGGCGAGGCTTCAAGAGGGCACTGTATCCCGGCCCGCGGAAGAAATGCAACCTCGATAGTGCCGATGGGACATGTTAACAGACTACTACGAGCTTATTGAAGATTACCTGTAAACTCACGACGCGAATCTGAAGGGCCCCGACTGGTAAATGACCTGATCGGGCTCGAAAGCCTAGCACACTCTGGTCCTTGTGGAAAACCCTACCTCAAAACTCAGCTTATCTCCCGATTTATTTCTACAAAACTGGTCACCTCTACAACCATGGGGCTCGACATTGGAATCCTAGTTGATAGCACTTGGTATCATCATTCTTTCATCTTCATAATTCCTATATGGGTCGGCTTGACTATTCTTGTCGTCTATCGGATCTACTTTCACCCCCTTGCGGCCGTTCCGGGACCTTAGCCAGCGAAGGTAACTGGGCTCTACCGCGCATCTCTTTATTGGAGACGTACATTCCATGAAGATATCATAAAATTTCATAAGAGATATGGAAAAATGGTCCATATCAATACTAACGAAGTTTCTATCGTCGACGCTGTTTCTCTCAAGCAGATATATGGTTTCGGAAAACAAAATGCCCGAAAGCATGACTTTTACAAAGCCTTTCAGCTCCACTTTGCCGACGCTTTCGATGAAACTGACCCGTTAAACCATGCGATTATTCGAAAGCGGCTCTCGAACGCCTACGCAATGTCGTGCATCATCTCCTACGAACCTTATATGCAAAGCGTACTCGACATTTGTTGGACTAAAATACGAGAACACATAGCTTCCAATAGCGCACCAATCGATATGTCAGAATGGACTCACCGACTTGCATTTGATTTCATCTCCGAACTTGTTTATGGTCAGCCGATGGGTTACTTTAGCCAAGGAGGAGACGTTGGTGGTATCAGAAAAAACATCAACAGTATCAGAAAACTAGTCATCCTTCTGGGAGATATTCCGACACAAACAGCTTTATTCAAACACGCGCTGAGCAAGTTCATCCAGGCTCGTATTCTCAGGTTGAAAAACCCAGTGGAAAGTTTCATGCGGTTCCCCGCTGACCGGGTTCGCGATCGCGTCACTGGCAGAAGTGGCGTGGGCCGGAATGACATGCTGACCCATTTTACGAACGCGAAACCAACCGTCGAACCCACCTCACAAAACATTGAAGGGGAGATTTTTCGTGACGTCCGAACCGCATTGTGAGTACCAAAAATCCCCTTCTTTAATGCGAGAATGCTTTCAATTGCTTTGTATGCTGTTAGCACGAGATATCTAACTTCTTTCTCTCCCACTGAAGCCGGCGCAGACACGACATCAATTTTTATGAGAGCTATCATAATATATTTAGGACTGAACCCAGACATTTACAAACGGCTACAAAACGACATGGACAACTTCTACACCGCTAATGGCCTTGGGGCACTTGATCCGCTCACATAGACGCAAACTCAGCAGATACCTCTGGTCCGAGCAGTGATTGCTGAGTCAATTCGACTTGTCCCTGCCATCTATGGGTAATTGCTGCGTGTTTCTCTCGGCATCACAATGGATAAGTATTGGATTCCGCCTGGGTCTACTATCGGCATGAGTGCTACGGCAGTGAACAACGAGCCATTTATCTTCGGTGATAACGCCGAGGATTTTGAACCGGATCGCTGGCTGAAAAGCACCGACACATTCGCTCGCCTTGGTAATGCCAGCATGGCGTTTGGCAGTGGTACAAGAGGTTGTCTAGGCAAGAATATTGCTGTTGTATGTGTTTTGCCACAGTTCATAACCCTACCTCTTCAACACTCGTCACACCCTCGTTGAATCCCTCATTTAACTCCAACGATTATATTTGACCCTGCATATACTTTTAAGATCAGACGCTAAAGATTTACTCTCCTCTGGGTCGAACTTCAGAGATTTACGGCTCAGTTTTATCGATTCTTCGAGGTCGAACTCGTGGATAAAGAAACGCCTTGGAGAAACAAGTTTTTCATGACCGTAAATCCAAGAGATGTGCGTGTCAGACTGAAGGAACAATACATATGAATAGGATCCACTGATATTGGTGGAGAAATATTGTCCTCGGGAGAATATAAATCCAGAGCCAAACAAAACTGATCATAGTCTTGAATATAGTAGCGTTTGACACGGCCCTGTAAACCACAGTCAGAATGGCAGTCCTGAAAATTTACAATTTAAGTTCGTGAGAACTAATGAGAGGTTAAACCAACAACTGTTTCCCTTCCTGACTACGCAATCTTCCAGGAATATCCTGCTCTGTAGTGCAGCGTAAACCAGAGCAGGTTGATTCGTTCATCTGACTGGATCTCTCGGAGTTTGACTCATGCAAACAGAGCTATCAGCCGCTGCTTTGAGCTTTTGGGTTGAAGCCAATGCTTTGCATCTAGGCTAGCATCAGTAGATATTCATAGAGCTAGAAAGGAGCTCAATATCTTGTTGGTACCTTCTCTATGTTTCTGGTCAGACCTTTTCAGCCATATTGGGTGTTTTAGTGAAGACCTGAAGGATCCATACATGATCTATTCTTTTGTTGCCAAAAGCACTGGTTAGGTATTTGCTTACAACACTCGTGAAAGGAATTTGGATCGTGAAACAAAAAAACTATTTTATTTAGGTTTCATATTATTCATTAGTTTTATGTTAGTTATCAAGTCGAAAGAATAGGCTACTCCAGCACTTGATCATCAGGTTCCAGTAGTATTTCGTTATGAATTATTCGACATAGTACACGTTACATTCCAGCCGGGAAGTTGCTGAAGGCATCAAGAAGCGCGTCATAGCCGATCGAGTCTTGATACCGAAAAATAGCCGCCCTTCTACCGACATATTCCGGCTCGTCCTTGCGCAACTGCCCAGCTCCAGCTTCATTTCCGTATACTAATGCCACGCGATTTTCGCCTGAGCTCGCCTGCCAGGGCACATTGCCGCTGATGAATTTTACGATGTTATCACTGAACGCCTGTGCCACGTCCTTGGTACGTGTGGGAAGGAATCCTTCGAAATTCTTGAATAAAAATGACACGTCCACAACATGGGCAGCTTCCCCTTTGAATGGGCCATCCCATGGATTTGGTTCGTTCAAACAATATATATACCTTCTTCCTGGAAAAGATTGCGCGAAAACATCGCAAGGAAGATAAAATGAGAGATGATTGACCAGTTGTAGGATCGCATGACGCGCCAAGTCATTGTTTGCAGCTTGGGATATACCGTAGTCGTCGAGCAAGGCACCGATTGCCAGCTCATGGTCTGGCAGGGCTCGATTGAGTGAGTCTGATAATTGCTGCGCCACGTTTGAACCTCGTACCATGAGGGCACGCATGCATATACTGGCCTGGTAATTAATGCACAGTATCAGCCATGGGACTAGTAGAAGCGGTGAGCACAGCGACATTTCACATCTTATCCACAATCACCAAAGACCAATTCCTTGCACCATTCTAAACCAGGAAGCTCGGTTTGCTGTGTATCTGACCAGTTCTTGGCTTTCTCGAAACTAATTTGCTTTTTTAATAAGTCATGATCCAATGCTGGGAGAGAGGGTATTGAGAGGGATATTTTGAGAAGCAGTTCGAGACTTTCTCGCTCTTCAATGGCTCGTATTCTGTCTTCTCCAGAGATCCCTTCAAAGCCTTGTGCTTTGCAGAACTTCAGATAAAACTGCTTATGAATACCCAAGGATACTGGTCTGCGAAGAAGACAGGATCCGGACAGAACGATCATGCGCTGAAATAGCTCTTCTGAACACTGAAAGAGAGTAGTGAGAGAAACTTTGATCATCGGTATTAGCGTGTTGTGCTTGGTCAGGCTAACCACGTATTAGGCGTATACAACCTACCTCCTCCAGCGCTCTGCCCAACGGCAGTGAATTGATTGGGATCGTCTCCAAATCCTTCAATGTGCGCCCTAACCCACTCGAATGCAACCTTCTGGTCCCGAAGACCATTGTTTGTCCTAAATTTCGCTTTTCGTAGCTCCTCAGAAGTTAGAAAACTAAATATGTTTGTACGGTAGTTAACTAGAAAAGGTCAAACCATGAAAAATGAGTAAACGATTCCCGGGGCATGCACACTTAATGACTCCCCCGATAATAGGGTTTCCTAACTCGACTCACCGGCCAATGATCTTAGCTTGATCATATTGCGGCCAGGTCCCAGACCCGAAGGCTAAGCCACCTCCGTGAATGAAAACAAAAACTAGGAGTTTCTTTCCTGCTCTAGCTCCATCATTTGGAATGGGGACTGAGAGATTGAGACACTCAGTATCTGACTGTGGTGGAAAGTCTGGAAATGGCAGGCTGTGTTAGATCAGACTATACTCTATCTGACAGCCATTTGGGATGCCGATGGCAACGGCCCTATTCGTATTTGCAAATGTATGTCAGATCTGAGTGTCAGGTAGGAACATACGTAAATCAATATACCCGAGTTTTCTGGCATTCACGACCCCCGATGATTCTCGGTCACTGTACATCTTCGGTGCCCCAAATCTGTGATCTAACGAACCATACTTGACACCATGAAATTGCACACCATTGTCACTAGTTAGGCCTTCTAGAACACCCAATTTTGAGTGTTGAAGCCGACTCATTCTGTGTATTAACGACAATGTGCACACTCTCTGAGCTAATAATGCTGAACGAGGGACCTAGATTCATTGCCTTTTCACATGGTTTGGGAGAGTGCTCACATATATAACCTGTCTGGTAACAAACTATTGTTTTTCCTTTGTGACATTCTCAATTTTATTAGGGTGACAGGTTTCATCGGACCAATCGGATGTAGCAAGGAGCTATTCGGGTAATTGAAGATTCTGGCATCCGCGGATCTTCGGTCAAGTGGCCAAGTTAAGCCGGCTCGTGCTCACGGGCTACTGTCAAGGCACACTTACATCTGAAACATAGTTTTGTAATGAATTTAGTTAAATCAAGTAAAAAGTATGATGGATATATGTTCCTTACTTTCATTTTCACAAAACTTACCACTTTTTGCTAAGTAACTCTGCCATGTGCTTTGATCTTCTACGCACCCCACTCTTCAGGGGCAGCCAGTTGTTCGGCCGAATTTCTACGTTTTCACATTTTCACCACTGTCCATTAAACGGGCCGCCAAACATTCCTTCAATGAATCACTGGTTCAATTCTCTTGGAAGAACACGCAATGGCCCAAGTGGTTCATCGCAATGTGTTAGTGGCGCATTAAACCTAAGACAAGTGTCCTAGTCACAACCAAGGGACCTTTCTACGATGTTATGGAAAAGTCTCTTCATCTGAACCGAGACAAAGCTTTCCACCGTCAGCGACGCAGGGTTTGGGATACCGGTATGAAAGAGTGTAAGTTCCGTACTCAGCATAGACGATGCTATCCCCTAACAATTTTAGCGCTTTCTACCTTTTCTCCACTCGTTGAAGAGTTTACAGAAAAGCTGCTTGCTCAAGCACACAAACAGAATAGCGGCCCGATTGAACTGTTACGCTATTGCAGTTACTATAGTTATGACGTTATGTCAAAACTTGCGTTTGGCGACTCAATGGGATTTGTAGAAGGCAAACAAAGTGAAGTAGCGGCAAGCATTCTCAACACTCTCAGTAGCAGCCTGTCTGCTATGGGTCTCATGTACCATATGCCATGGTATGTATCTCACTATGAGCTCCAATAACTGTCAAAATCATGTATTGCATCCCGGACTGAACTTTTCATTTAGGCTCATGAACACACTGGGTTTGGTCACTTCGATTGCCGGGCCGATGAAAGAATGGCAAGACTGGAGCGTGTCGCAGATGAAACAGCGCATAGCCGTAAGCATCCCACCAAGTCCGCTACATCTATGCTGATACTAAGAAACAACAGCGGAAAGACGGAAAGGCCGATTTTGTAGGACATCTTATCAAGAACACGCCTGAAAATGCAGCTGGACTAGAACTACTATACGGCGAGTCGCGACTCATCATCAGTGCCGGCAGCGAGACTACATCTTCGGCATTGACGTTTACCTTGATGCAACTAGCTACGAAACCCAAATACGTCGATGCGATACAGAAGGAGTTTCGTGACTGCGTATCTTTTAACTGCAATCGGCCACTTCCAATGCTGGACGCAGTAATACAAGAGTCAATGCGTTTATGGCCATCAATCTTTTTTGCACCTCAGCGCGTCACCCCACCATCTGGATTACACATTAATTCTCATTTTATTCCCGGAAACACAATTACCCAAATGCCGCCTTTCGCCACCTTCCGCGATGCAAGAAACTTTGTGAGACCGGACGAGTTTGTGCCTGAACGATGGACATCGCAACCCGAACTGGTGCTCAATAAGAATGCATTTATTCCATTCAGCACAGGACCATACAACTGCGTTGGTAAAACATTGGCCAATATGGAACTACGGAGTGTCATCGCAAGAGTGGTGAATGAGTTTGATCTTCGTCTTCCCGACGGATTCGTAGCAGAACAGTATTGGGACGGTATCAAAGATCAGTTTACAGCAGGACCTCCTACAGACCAGAGACTTTCTTTTGTTAAATGCGAGAGCTGATCTGAGTCAGCGTTAGCTAATGTCGTCGCAATTGTACTTCGTCTCTCAAACACTGGAAGCTATCAAATGAGAGACCAGCATTATTAGCTATTATCGAATAAACATCATTAGCCCCGAATACTTCACATGTGGTTAACTGTGATGCTGAAGAACCAATCTTAAGCACAAGGGCCGGTCTTCACAGATAAGAGGCAGATTTCCAGAGACCAGATTGTGACAAAAGCACATTAGATCTTGCTGCCGCGCGTAGCCATACTTTCCACTTTCGGTTCCTTGGTTTCTAAAAACGGATTCATTAAGATGAAACCACTGGCAGTGTACTTACTCAGCACCTCAACAACTGATAGCCCGACCAAAAAGCTTCCGTATCCACCTCCGCCCCACTTCTCGATACCACCTAGCCTCGTACAACACCATCCCAGTCAACCCGCCATTTTCCCTCCTGAACCATCTCAACGCGTTTCTCCAGCACGCAATTTACTATACATCATGCAATACAATGAAATGATTGAATCCCAACTGGTAGAACTCTGTGCTCGTTGATTCTATATCATTCGCACCGTCATCTTCCCCCCTGCGTACGTCCTCGCTAACCAGTCCTCATCGCTTGTTCAAGCGAACGCGTTTAAGCTCAAGGTGAATGGAAAGACGCGTTTTCTGCTATCCTTTAATAGATTTGTGTCATATGGGTTAGTTTCTATGAGATAGAGACTAGCCAGGTAGTAAGATAAAACGTTATAGAACTCTCGTGCAGATGATGAGATGCGCATATCCTCACCCCATGCATGGCGTGCGGCGGGTCGCTCAATAGGTGGGTGATGTATTTGAGAAGAGAAGCAGTGGGCAGATCTTTCCAGCTTCCACTTATCCTGATGCTGGAGCAAAATGTTGGTGTTAGGTTATGCTTAGTCCTGACGCGGTATACGCAGTAGGTAGAAGCGGGCTTTGAGCACTGGTTGAGGAACCTGTACGCGAAGCTATTCAAGGGTAGGCTCTTAGCATTAACGCCGATCGTAATGTTGAGTCAACCCTGTTTAGTGTTCTGCGGCTGATATAGAGTTTTGGCGTGGGTAGTGTCTAACAGATACCTAAAAGCCTCGAGAGTGTATGGAAATATGATCAACGATCCTATGCACTATTGTTCTTCATCGCAACTATCCTCCTCAACAGGCAGGACTTTACTTTGGTCCATCATACGAACAAAGCCATCAAGAATCATCTTAAGAGCGAGCCACATCTGCCGACTATTCAAGGTAATATGGGTATCATGAATAAACGTGTGGTGCATATCCGTACCCTCCTCTTGATCCAAGATCAGCCCAAGTGGATGAATAGCACCCAGAGCCCCGTTTGCCCTGTAAAGAGCGACAAAGCGTCGCTTATTCGAATCGTCTCCACTTTCGACATAACTCACACTCTGCCAAAGTCTTTCGGGGGAGCACAAACAGGCCAAGTGCCGATGAAAGACGTGGCGCTTAGTGACCAGCTCCATTGCAAATCCATGCCAAGAAATGTACCACCACCACCATAGCATCCCCACCATGTCCGTTTATCGAGAGTGTCCCATGAGAGAGGATGGTGAAGCAAATACATGCCCAATGTGTTCTACCTAGTAGGTCAATAGTAAGGCAATCATTGGTTTACCGACGTATTCGCGAAGATTAGCTGAAGAACGCCATTCACGTTGCTAGCGCATATCACACAAAAGGCACCTGCAAGGCTAGCCCTATATACAGCAGCAGACGTCTTCTCCGCTTAGCAGGGTACATATTGGGGCTTCTCTCGTATCTAACGTTTAGTATAAACACACCACTGTGCCGTTTTCCATCAATTCAATCTTGGCTTGCTATAAATGTCTGTGTAATACTCTTGCAACTCTTTTTTTACTTTTCGTTGATCAACGTGGGTATATCAAAATCTACATGTCGGTACGCTACAAAAAACACCGAAACAGAGGCCAATACTATCTTCCCCCAGCCTGAATCATCTTAGGTGCTTTCTTGGCACTGGCTGCCTTTTTCGCCTCCATAATCTCCAGCCTACTAAGTCCCATACTACTCAGATACTCATTGAAACTACCGAGGATCCGCTCCAATCCTTCCCGAAGACACTCCCTGACTTCATCAACCTCGGGTACCTTTCTTCTCTCTGATTCTGGTTTGGCAAGTGCCTCGACATCGCTTGGGTGTATCGGAACTGTCTCCATGTATTCGTCGATCTTGTTAAGTGCTGTGGTAAGCACGCGTACTACGGCCGGAATACCTTCGTGGAAACGGCCGAGAGAATCTTCACTAAGAGAGGACACGGCCAGATTCGCAAGGGAAGTAACGGCGTTGCAAATCAACGAAATACGAGAGTATGGCGCTCCGAGAACAACAATGTTTGCTGTACGTTGAACGGATTGTCTGAAAAGGGCACCGACCGAGGAAGACACAAACTTGTTATAGTAGGTCGTAAAGAGCGACTCTGCCTCTTTAGCACCTTCTTGTGCTTTGCTCAGCCCCTTGTTGATAGCTTCGCGGCTGTACGCTTTTTGGGCGTTACCAGGAGCGCTGTGAGATTTTGCGAGATCCGCTGTTGCTGCTTCGAAATGCTCCAATCTAGAATTTGGCTTTGGCGGCGGTGCTGCAATCGCTTTGTCGTCCTTGAGTGGCTGCGAGATCCGTGGTACCAGGTTGACAGGTGCCGCCGACTGCTCCTTGCCGTCTCCAACGACCGGGTTGTAAGCAGGATCAAGACCAACATTTAAGCGTTCGGTGAGGAACTTCAATTCTCTAAGACACAAGCCTGTAACTTGCTCGTGGGTGGGCGCCTTTTTGCGATCCATCTCACTGTATAGCGTCTTACGGCGGTCGGGGAAAGCGTCTGTAATGAGAGCAAGCTCCCAGAAAGCGATTGCCTAGATTCAGTCAGTCATGATCATGAACATGCGTCGCCTCTCCATACCTTGACAGTGTCCTTCTTTGACTTGAGCCCATTTAGTAGCGAGCCATTCGGGTCTTTTGAATCGTTTGTAATGGGATGGTCATTCTTCAGCGGTTCCTGCGCAATGTATACGTCAAAAGTCTTGTTGACAAACTCCCACAGTAAGACTAGAAGCGTTCCCTCGGTAATGAACATGAGACACAAGGGCAAGAAAGGAGCCAGGCCGGTGGGAGTGGAGGTCTTGGAAAGGCTCCAAAGATAGCGACCGAGGCTGTAGTAATAACTCCAGATCAGGTTGCGCGTGATCGAGAAGTAGAAAAGAAATCCAATGAAAGCGATGATTGCAGCGAGCGAGGTTGACTTGGTTGCCATGCCTTTAAATTCTTTGATGAGGACGTGTCTAGGCTTAGGTGCTCGTCGTGCCGGTGCAGCGTCGCCACGGTCCTTCTTGGGCTTCATTGCCGGCACATCAATCCTGTCGTAGTCCCTCCACAGGTGAACACCGGACTGCGCGGCTGCGAGGAGGTAGAAACAGTAGCGCAGGTAGAGCGGTCTCTCGTTCAGCCTGAACCGCTCATGCATGCGCCCAGCCTCGATGAACGCGAGCCTGTCCTTGGGGCCCCTTGACCAGATATACGTCTCGACAAACATCATAGCGGAAAAGGCATAGGCGATCAGAGTAACGACAGTGGACAGGCGGAAGAAGTACTTTGTGAAGGTCTGGGCCTGGGTAGGCGTCTGGCGGGGGCCGACGTGCCATTGGGAAACGCGAAGAACGTAGACGGAAAGCGCGGAGAGGAAGAGCAGGAGCGTTCGGATGCCTGTGAGGCCTAGTGGGAAAAATGACCATAGAGCTGTATGCGAATTAGTATCTGGGCTTATACTTCGTGATTTTTATCATACGGTTGGCCCATTCGCCCATCCAACACGCGATCGCGTAGCAGAGCAACAAGGTGTATTTGCTCGCTCTATTGAATCTGCGGTGGAGAGCTGGTGTCAGGTAATCTCTGTACGGGCGCACTTGAGTGCCCAGCTGTGCGAGCGCCATGGCTGCGGTGAGTCGCGGCTGGAGAGAATGTATGAGTGAGGGAACAGCTATAGCATAGCAAGAAATAAAGAAACGGCGTCGTGCCAGTGGAAAACGTGGAGGGGAGCAGCAAAAGTGGTTGCGCGCAGGGCGTTGCAGCGATACAAAGACGCCCAAGTTTCCGTCAAACAAACATGGGTCGGCGGAGCTACAAGTTGCTGCATGTTTGCTTACATAACAGCGGACCCGCCCGTGCCATGTGCGCCCTTGGCCGCGGCTCGTCGTCATCGTCACAGGAACCGTCCGAGCGAGCAGAGCAGACCAATCCAACCCCCCAGGCACCGACAATTGCATCCCCATATCACTCGACCACAGTAACTTCGACAGTCGCTGGGCTCTAGACACCTCTTACATCACTGTTTAACCGAGCCATCGTGTGCTCCCCTTGTTCAACACCATCATGTCATTCCAGCGCTCCAGTGCCCTCGAATCACAGCCTACAACATGGCGCCGGGAAGACGACGCAGCCTACGCTGATGACCCCGAGTTCCGCGACTTTGCCGACAAGCTCTCCGACGACCTTTTTGCCCTTACCCGCAATGTCGCCCGCCTGTCGCAAGAGACGGCCAAGCTAGGAACCAAGCACGAGACCGCCCGTGTGCGCGAGCGCGTCAAGACAACCGTCGAGGAGACATCGGACAAGTTCAAAGAGCTCGGCGAGAGCCTCAAGAAGATCACCACATGGCCGGATGTTGGGGTACGTAGATAGCGGAGCCTCTCCCCTCATGCAAAAACACGAGCACCGTTTTAGCTAACCGATAAATAAACAGCCCTCGCAGAAATTCACCCAGTCAAAGCTGCAGCGCGAATTCAAAGCCTCCCTCACCGAGTTCCAACAACTGCAGAAGCAGGCGCTGGAAAAGGAAAAGCAGTCCGCACAAGCCGCTCGCACCGCCCTGCAAGACGCAACCTCGCCAAGCGAAGAGCGGGGAGACTACGGCCAGCACCAGCTGCAGGAGCAGGAGCAGCTGCGCCTCGCGAACCAGGACGAGGTCGACTTCCAGGAATCCCTCATCATCGAGCGCGAGTCCGAGATCCGCAATATCGAGCAGTCGGTCGGCGAGCTCAACGAGCTGTTTCGTGATGTCGCTCACATGGTGCATGAGCAAGGGGCCCAGCTCGATATCATCGAGGAAAATGTTGAGACGACGCATGATGCGTCGCGAGGCGCGCATATAAACCTTAAGCAGGCTAGCAACTACCAGAAGAGTGCTAGGAGCAAGGCGTGCATTTTGTTGCTTATTCTGGCCATTGTCTTGGTCATCATTATCCTTGCTGTCGTCTTGGACTAGATGACAACAACGGGCATCTGTGCAAATGGTCTTTCTTTTTCTTTGAATCCTATTTTCAAGGCGTTGAATGGTATACTCGGGGAGGGGATTCTGATACCATGGCGTAACGCATTGTTTGCAGATATCCTGGCCTGGAGAGGGTTGCGTATTTATGAGTCGTACAGTTTACCCACCTAATTTATGCGATGCTCTTACCGATTTCACGCCTTCTTTTTATCTATAATCTCACAACAGGAACAGACTCAGTATTGGCTGGGGTGGATGAAATGGTGCTCAATATCATACTATGCTTTATATTCTCAGACCTCTTTACCAGGCATTAAAACTCTAACCGCTCTTGACTGGCTCGCCCTTCTCGTCAATCAGACTCTCCTCAGTCTTGACTGGTCCCTCACCAACGCCGGTCAAGATAACCCTACTGACACCTTCCTCTAGCAATGCGATAGCAGGTCCTGCTTCAGACTTGACCTTTTCAAGAGCCTCTGCGTTGGCTTGGACAGCCTGTCCCCTCTGACCCTGCCATCCATCCTTCTCGTTGAGAATGGTCTTGAAGAGACCCGCCACCTCCTTCTCGTTCTCCTCAAGGTAGTACACAACAGCGTTTGGACCCGCGTCAAAAGTGTATGCCGCAATGATCTTGCCTGCCGCTGCGTTGATGCTCTCAACAATCTTGATAGCAGCGCGGGAAACGTCATTGAGGTAGAAGATTGGTGGGAATGTGTCGAGGCAGGTAGCGTGGAAAGAGTTGCTGTCCATCATGGTCACCTTGCCGAATGCCTCGAAGTCCTTGTTCTGGATGGCGTCCTGCATTTCCTTCATGCGCCTGGGTACTGTCTCGCTGGCTCTTGACTGGAAGAGACTCGAAGTTGCGACTGTGGTTTGCATACCAGTGGTGCTCGACACACCCTTCTTTGCTGCACTGACGACCAGGACGACAGCACGCATGTTTGGCCAGTGGCTTGCAGGTGCGACCTGGAAAGCTACGCTGTCACTGCCATCTGTGGCAGAACCTTGCTCCCAGCCTACGTATCCACCGAAGAGCGATCGGCACGCCGAACCCGAGCCTTGACGAGCGATGCGTGAGAGTTCTGTAGGCGAAGCTGGAAGCTCGTATAGGTTTGCAATTGCGCGGACGAGTGCTGCAAAACCAGCAGCTGAACTGGCCAGTCCAGCAGCGGTGGGGAAGTTGTTCTCAGAAACGATACGGAGGGGAAGATCGGCCAATTTGGGCAGGCTAGAGTCCTTCGCTTCGAGTTCTTTCCTCAGCGCCCTCAGTTCCCTGAAGCATGCTTGGGTTCTGGCGCCGGAGACATCTTGAGACTGGCCATTGAGAAGAAGGGTGTCTTCTTTCGGGTAGCTAGAAGAGCATGAGGCCGTGGTGTGGGTGCGGAGGTCGGACTGCGCAAGGGTCACGCTAAGGGAAGAGTTGGTGGGGAGATTTAGCTTTGGGTCACGCTTTCCCCAGTACTTGATTACTGCGATGTTGACGGGGGCAGTCGTGCTGGCACGGTGGATGTCAGACATTTTGGGAATACGTTTTTAAATCAGTGCCAATAGACGGGGGAATTGGGGGGAGTAGAGGCTGAGAAAGTCGGAGGACGTGGTAACGTTGTTATTTATATGCAGGGTCTAAGTAAGGTAGGGCCTAGCAAGCGGGGACCGAAGAGGCGCCAAGGGGGAGTCGGAAGAATGCCGCTTTGGGGCTGCAAGATAACTGAGTTGTCCATACATAAAGGGTAATGAGAGCATGTTTTACCAACCAGCGCTGATCCTGGCGGACGTGACAGAAAATCCATCCAACCTTGGCATTTAATACTGAAAAATACACCGAAGTCTGATATGTAGCCCATATAAGGAGATAAACCGCCTTTTTGTTATATACCGAGACATGTTAACCAATCGTATCCAGATATACTGAGATTACCTTTCGTTGGGGAGGCATGCTATTGTTGTCTAAAATCCTTGCGGTGTACAACGCTAAATACATTCGCACTCATCTTCGCTGACCGAAAAGTTGTACATGGCTGCGCAGGAACCAACGACAGGGCCAGCCAATCACAGCGAATCGACTTCCGCAGAGTCCGTGCGTAACATTTCTCTAACCACTGCCGTCACCATGCCTGACATGCTGGAATTCCATTTCACATAGTTGACCACCACCACAATGTCCTCCAAAGACGACCCCGCAGCGACCTGTCCCGTCGATCACAAGACTCGCGAGGCATGGCTTGCTCAAGCCCGCGCCCAAAATGCCAATGCGCCGCCAAATCCCCACCACACACCCATCCCCACGCCCGCCGACCCGCAAGCAACACCCCTACGACCGCAATCACAATCCGCCGTCCAGCAATCCTGCGACTCCTCGTCGCTCGACCAATCCACATCCTCCCCGCCTCCAAAAAGCACCGGCATCCTCTCCCAAATCCGACTCGGCACCGACCGCGAAGTCAGCACCATCCCACGCGCCCTCCCAGACACTCCCTCGCAAACCCCTGCCAACAACGAGCGCGACACGGGCGCCGACAAGACGACCGGAAACTGGATCTACCCCTCTGAGCAAATGTTCTTCGACGCCATGCGCCGCAAAGCCTACGACCCCTCCGCCCCAGACATGCGCACCATAGTCCCTATCCACAACGCCGTCAACGAGCGCGCCTGGCACGAAATAAAGCGCTGGGAAGCAGGCCGCGGCTCCGAAGCCTGCGGTGGCCCCAAACTCGCTTCTTTCTCGGGCCTCAGCACGAGTCTGACACCGAGGGCTCGCTGGAAGAGTCTCATGGGGTACCAGCCCCCATTTGATCGCCATGACTGGGTTGTTGATCGCTGCGGCACGAAGATTGAGTATGTGATTGATTTTTATGCGGGGAGGGATGAGGGGAAGGCGGGGAAGGCGTTGAATTTTTACCTCGATGTTAGGCCCAAGTTGAATACTTGGGAGGGGGTCAAGACGAGGGTTATGAGGTTTTGGGGCTTTTAGGACATGTATCCAAGAGTATATATATTGAATGTGGTAGGGGGGGTTTTTTGGGGGGTTGTTGTTGTTGTTTACGAACAAGGGAATTCGATATGTGGTAACGAAATAACTGTACTATATCAACCTGTACAATATCAATGAGACGAGACTTATTTCTGTTTTCTTTCCTGTTCTTTCTTCGTACAATATTGGGTAGTAAAAAGAAGAAGAAGAAGATGGAGAAATGAAAACATCCTGGTCGCAAGTCCGAGCAGCAGACTTCCTTTTTGGTGAAGGAGAAAGAATATTCAATCGCTGCGTCAGGAAAGAAACCACCCGCACCGCTTTATCAGCAAAACGCCCCCCACCCCCATACGCCATGCGTGTGCAACTGAAGAAGTATTTTCTTGCCCTAAACCCTCCCCATTCGAACCAAAATATTAAAGAAAAAGTCGCTCATATCAAAATCTTCAATCCAACAACTTCAGAAAAGAACAGCACAATCCATAGTATGCCTAGGAAAAAACGATAACATCATAAAGTACTTTCATGCCCCGTAAACATCTATCCCCAACTTCTTCAGCTTATTACAGTTCTTCAACTCCATATTCCTCGCCTTGTTCATAGCCTCCGTATCGACCGAGAACCAGCCCTGGGCCTCCTCCATAAGCTGCCTCTGCTTGTATTTCTCGGACTGACACCTCGTGTTTGTAATATGGACGTACTGCTGCTCGGCCACCTCATCGAGCTTGCGCCATTTTTTAGGAGTGTATTCGTGGACGTCCTTGGGGTTGACGTAGTAGTCGATTTTTATGCGAGAGGAGACGCGCTTGAGTGTGTTGGGTGTGCGAGGGGTTTCGAAGACGAGGTTGGGGCCTGCGGATGTGGAGGAAGAAGAGGAGAAGAAGGAGGAGAGTAGGGGAAGGACGAAGAGAAAGAGTAGGGGAAGGAGGTTCGCAAAGGCGGAGGAGAGGTTCTGTTGGCCTTCGGAGCCGGGAGGCGCGGCGGTGCCGGGGCGTCTGCGTGGGTGGCCGCCGCCAAATTGGTGGACGCGGATTCCTGGGCCGCCGCCGAGGTTGAAGACGAAGCCTGGACCGGTGTCCATGCCGCCTGCGTTACATGTTAGTTTACGACATCTTTCTGGACTGTGATACCACTGCCAAGCACGGTGTCTCCGAGAGTGCTGAACATACCGAAAGGCCCTCCGAAAGCGCCGCCGAAGAATTGTCTAAACAGTTCCTCTGGTGTCATCTCCTCCTCAAAGCCGGCCGGTCCTCTCCTTGCAAATCCATTTCCAAACGGACTCGGGCCTCCGCCACCGCTTGCCCCCGCCGCAGCCCGCGGATCGAACCTTGCGTCAGGATCCAATCCAAACTGGTCGTACTTCTTCTTCTTATCCGGATCACTCAGCACCTGAAATGCCTTGCTGACCAACTTGAAGGCCTCGTCTGCACCGTCGTATCCATTCTTGTCCGGATGCGTAAGTAATGAGAGCTTGCGGTATGCCTTCTTAATGTCCGAGTCTGAACAGGTGGCTTTTACTTCCTCAAGCCCAAGGATCTTGTAGTAAGCGGTTGGCGCGCATTGCTTGATACGTATTACGGCGGCTTTTTGTTCTACGGTGAAGGCTCGACCGGCGCTGCCGTCATGGTGTTCCCGCGATTTGGCGTCGGAGCCAGAGGTTTTGCCTGACATGTTGGCCGGAGGGCTGTTGTTGTGTGGGGTATGCGAGTGCTTTGGGGACGGGGGAGATTAAGCCGCCGTGTGGGCAGCGGTGTTAGTGGAAAGCCTATGCGCCAGCAGTAGACGTCTGGCTGATGTGATACTAAAAGTCAGCGTGTGTATCTGGGTGCGGGAAACGAGTGGTGCGGAAGCGGCGGTGCGGTGTTGTGGTTCGAGTCGTGGGTTAAAGCCGCTATCTGTTATTGAAGTTCGCGAGACCCGACGAGGCCAGTTGACCGAATCTAGGCTGGCACGGGCTGAGGGCCCACTTCCTGACCTAACGTCATTGAACTTCACCAATTCCTCGACCCTGGTCTCTTTGCGCAACCGTTTCTCCAAGAATCACACACCTCTCTATACAAACAATCTTTCCATTGTTGCTCCCCGCTTAATTTTGCAGCATATACAATGTCTCAACCGCCCAAGCAATCTGCGCTTCAATCCCTCCGCAATTGGGGAGGTACGTTTGTCATGTCTCTTTCCTGTTTCCAACACTCACGTGCTTCACTCTACGCATTGGCATTGGGATATATATGAATCAACTTGGCTGACTCTTTACAGAAAATTCTGTACCACCTACGCTATTGGCTACGCTCATCACAGCCCAACATGCTCGACCCTTCCAAGTTTTCCCTATGATGTTCCCACCAGTCTTGCTGTTCTCATCATATCTAAATCTGAGCAACTACAAGACCGACTCGGCTGGTATCACCGCTGCATGGAGTGGGCTGTACGCTTTGCTTGCTATGCGGAGGAGTCAGGTATGTTCAATTGTGCCACGGGTGAAGGGCTCACTCGCCACCCAGGCAATTCAATGCTCACAAAGCTAACAAAAAGCCAGGGTATCAGAAACAAATTCACTGTACGGGGTGTGGTGAGAGGAGCATCATTGGCACTTTGCGCAGTCAATGTCGTAGGCTGCGGTTTGGCGTACACATTCGGCAAGCGTGAAAAGGAAGATAAAGAGTAAATCCAAACGAGTGGTAATGAATGTAACATACTGTATCCATTAGACCGTCATGACCTAAAACTACACACCAGTATCGAATAAGATATGTATTATTAAGCAATCTACCCTGCAAGACGCCTTCGCTATGCTAAACAATCGACGTCGTCTACAAGACACGAAACGACTACCATGCATCACCCCATCCTTCCTCTTCCTCCTCATTCGCCTTTGGCTCCTCCTTCTTGACCTCCTTCTTTGGTGCTACAACAACCTTCCGCGTTGCCGATCCTGTTGTGCTTGACCTTCCTCCAATCACAGGTCTCGATGCCTTGGTGGCTGGTGTAGTAGATTTGGTGAGACCTTTGGGTAGGGTGTTCTTGATGGGTTTCTTGGCATTCGATTGCGCTGCTAACCATCCCGCAAAGTCAGGCTCGCCCTTGTCATCAAACGCTGTTGTGGAGGTTGGCTTTGATACTGCTGGTGTGCCCCATGGATCTTCTTCTTCTTTCGATTTTTCCTCTTCATCAACAAAGCCACTCCAATCATTGTTGAAGTCTTCTGCTTCGTCATCGAAGTCGGCTGCTGGATCTGGTGATGCAATGGTGGGTATAGATGCTGTACTCTTGGCGCTGTGGAGCGTCATTCCCGGCTTACTTGCTAGCGGAACTGGTGGTTGAGTTGTAACAGCTGGAACAGAAGAGGGCCTCTGATCAGAGGCTCCATTAGTCCCTGAGCCCGCTTGCATCTGTCCGCTTGTTGTTGCCAGCTTATTTGTGAAGCTCGAGATGGCCCAGCCAGCCCACGAAGTGTCGTTGGCTGGGGTCCCCATGCGCGGCGAAGATCCTCCAACAGTAGGAAGTCCTGGCGATGGCAATACAGTCTCTGGCATGGTAGCAGCAAACTTGCGGATACGTGCAATATACACATCAACAGATTTTTGCGCTTGGTCACGGACAAGCTTCTCTTTGTCCACGAGCGATGGGCACATGATCGGGAGAAGTTGCTTCGCACAGTCTTCCTCGCTAAAAAGATCCGCGGTCGCAGCCAATGCCAGGAGGGCTGCATTTCGTGCATGTAAGAACGGGTCGCGTAGTGCACGTGAGAAGGCGGCGGAGAGAACCTTAGCTCGACTCTGTCCAGGCATTAGCATGCTACCACTCCAAGCACATCAGATGAAGACCCACACTTGCGCCCAGGTTCCGTGCAATTTTGCCTAGACAAATCGTAGTGTTCGTCCGGATACCGGGTTGTTCATCGTTTGCAGTCTTTGCCAAATGACGGAGAAGCTCGCCATTGATGATTCGGTCTGAAAGCTTAGGCACTACCGTAAGAACAGCCTTTACTGTCTGTTCTCTAACCACAGGGGCGACATCTGAGAAGCCAGTAACCTTTTGAAAGTCAGAACAAATACAAAGACAATCTTTATGCAACCTACCATTTGGGGAAAGATCTTATCGCTGACGAGTTTTTGTGGGAGATGATCAATCATCAGCGGTAGGTTGTCCAGGAGGCACACACGAATGCCTCGATCAGGGTTGGCAAACAACCGTACCACGACCGGCGTAATTTGGGCCTCGTATTCCTCGTCTGACAGTTTCTGCCCTATCTGCATCACTGTACCAAATACTTTGGCGCCTCCGCCCCCAAATTCCACTGACTTGAGCAGTTCGGGGAGTACCTTCATCTTGAAGAAATCAGCAGGGAAGTCGTCTGCAACTGCGTCTAGCTTCCTGGTACTAATCAGCATCTTTGGCCAAGATATTATCACAGGGAAACAAACCCAAGCAACTCATTCCGCTCGTCCTCAGCTTTGAGACCGAGATTCTCGATATCATCCGTGACCTGGATCAGCGGTGTTTGGAAAAATCCTCCTACACGCTTTCCCTGATCCAAAAATTGACTTATGCTCATACGTGCTTTGGGGTTGGGATTAAGAAGGCGCTTGTAGGATTGGTGCATGCTTGGAGGGATGCTCTTCATTTGCCCCAGTTGGTCGCTGCTGTTGTAGTTGCCAGTGAAGACCTCAAAGATCAAGATACCAAAGTTGTATGCATCCAGAGCATGCGTTGGATTTTGCTTGACAACTTCCCACCCTCCTTTGGAAACTTCTGGCGCCATGTATCGTGCTGCGTCAGGGATGAGACCGCCATAGGTGGGTATGATGGAATCATCCTCCTTCACAGAGCTCAGCGCATCAAAACCGCCCAGCTTCCACTCACCACTTTCACTGAAGAAGATAGAGGCTGGGCGGATGCAGCCGTGTATGGATGCAGCGTCGGCATTTACGAACTTGAGCGTTTTTGCGACGTTGTGCAGTCCCCATTTGGTAGTTTCCTCAGTCAGACTCCTTCTCTTTACATGCCAGCTGAGCGGGCTGAGTCGCTCTGTGGCGATGTATATGTATGTGTCGGTCTCGACGGTATCGAGGACTTTGACTACCCCTGGGTGGCGCAGGGTCCGTAACTTTCGGAGCGCATTGCGGGCGAGAGGCAGGCGAGACTTGTTTGCCGTGATGTCAAAGGAAAAGATGCTGCACTTGGAGCCGTCGTCCTAGCCCCCAGTTGTCAACAGCCGTTCGCGTGTGTATTTGTTTGCAGATGTCTGGGCCATACTCGCTTTGTGCCATTGTGCAGCGTCCAGATGGAGTCGTTCAAGTCGACACGATCGCCAAATGTGTAGCCAAACGCTGGGCCCTTTGAAATTGCAGAGGCAACGGCAGACTTGAGGAAGTCCATGGTTACTGCGTGCGGCTAGGCGTAGCCCCCCTTGCGCTGCAAACAAAAAAAGAGCGTAAGTGTTTGTCTCAATGACACCACGGGCAAGCACATGCGCCCAAAGGCCAGATGGATGCGCGCATGCCCCACCCGCGCGCCATTGGATTGGGCGGGGGTTCTGCCCAGCCGTCACGTGATGACGCGCTGCAACCGTTCATCTTTACGACAGCGATGTCCCTGGCTGCCTTTGCTTCCGTGCTCGCTTCGCGCTAGCCCACTGCCAGATTCCGTGTCGCGTTTGCTTGGCCACATTCACGTCACTGTGCTTGCATTTTATTCTATCCTATTCTTCTTTCACCCATGTTGTGCCCAACTTTGCATTCCATCCAAGGCGCGTCTCATCAGACTCAGCCCTATCGCTATAGCACAGGTAAGCTAAGCCCCACTACCGACCGACGTGTATATCACATGCGTGATGACCACTGGTAAAAGGTTAGATCGCTGAACCATTGTGACGGTTTGCCTTGTGGCTACTTGCCTGCAGTGCAACCGAAGGAGGAGCCTCCAATGGGGCGAAGTGCTGCTTTACATAAAACTGAAAAGACCTGACGCATTCTCCGCTCCCCGTGTTCCATACCGTTCTTGCCTGGGAATAGAAAGCTAACCCGCATGCACTATGCTAGGTTCATTCTTTCATAATCTTCAACGCTTCAGATGAGATACGCCAACGACGAACGACGACTATCATATATTAGCACGGACAGCAGCTTATCCCGACATGACCGACCCAGTGTGGGTTCTCAGGATCCTCTATCAAAACTCAGTGCTATCCCAAGTACAAGGCAAACTTCTCGGCTGAGTGAAATATCACCACCCCCGCTCAAGCGTAAGCGCACAGCCTGCGAGGAGCCACAGGTGAGACAAGGTTCTTTAAGCTTGACAAGTCTCAGTGCGCCCAAGGATAGGTATTGTGCATCAGATTGTTGTATCAAGGCTCGACTAATTCGTCCTCACAGCTTGCATGGACTATCTACCTCCTCCACAAGTGCGCAAAGTAAACGTGAGCATCTTTCCAGGCAATCACAAACTTCACACTCTTTACAAGCATCTCCTCGCTATTATGCGCCTAGAGAGCAAAGCCGCAATGTTTCCTTGATGCAGAAAGCTCGCGGTCCGTTAAAAGTACCGTCAAAGTCGGAGTCCTCCTTCAAACCCACTTGCCGAATATGCGACAAGACTACAGCCACAAGCTACAATCCGATGATTGCTTGCCTAGGATGTACCAGAACATATCATGACAGTTGTCGAAGACCTTCATTGACCCAAGGCATTGACCCGTAAGTTGTCTTTGCTTTGTGCGTGGAACAAAGATTGACAGCATCAGGCAACACTGGAGGTGTTCAACATGCTTAAGTGACACTAAAAATCCTGCTAAGCTCTTGGTGTCTTCGAAGTCGGTCTCAGTTAGATACTCTGCAGTGAGAGAGATCTTCAAGCCGCGGAGCGCACGATTTACAGCCGCGAACTCGTCTAGACTACCTGAGGAGACCACTGCTAGTGACCATGCCGATACTCAGAATTTCCGCGCTAGTCCTCTAAGCGCAAGGAGTTTAGAAAGCTTAGATAGACCCAAGGAAGTCTTTGAGCCATCTCCCCAACCTGAGCCATTTGTCCTTTCAAACAATCTAAGAACACCTATGCACCGTTGGGGTCAGTCTGACAATCTTGATTCACCATCTCAGGGGCAAAGCGTTGAAGCTCAAGTCAACCTCACAGCTACCAATTCTTCAAGACAACTAGAGATATCTCAGACTCCCGATATCGCTACTCGCCACAGCACACCACTCACAACGAGTAACACAGAATTGGCCAAGTTCGATTTTCTAACGGTTGTGACTACTCAAGCACATGAGACCGAGACTTCCTCGTGGTTTTATTCACGTCGGCCGACGCTCGAGTCGAGGATAGAGAAGATCGATGATCATGTAACGCCTTGTACGCTTCCTGCATCATCCGACGATCTAGAGCCGAGTAACTGCAAGGAGTCAATATCTGCTTCCAACGATGTAGAAAGAGGAACCGTACTTCAAGCCATCGCAACACATGGGACAAACACGATCTACAATACCTCCTCCCAGTCACCGCGCAACGGGCAGCAGTGCGAAAATGATTATCAAGAATTACCCGGCACATCAGAGAGAATACAAATGGATGAGCCATCAGCAATTGTACCACCTGTTTCCCACGTGGTAGATGCGACTCAGACCCACGTTTCTCAACAACCGCCTTCTACTGGGAACGCATTCTCATGTGAATTGCTTTCTGTGCAGCGGGAGTCGGTAAATGTGAATCCAGAGGGCTCTTCCAGTGGTATAAGCTCATCCATGTCCTCCCAAATTTCCTTCTGTTCGGATCTGGATGACACATATTTACCCGTGTGTCAGAAGCGCCATACAAATCAAGAGCTAGCTAGGATAGCCCTGGCTTGTGCAGATGGAGCAAGTATGACGGCCTCGCAGATTGTTGATTGGCTAATCCAAAAGTTCCATTACCTTCAAAAGGGGCAGGCTACGTGGGAAAAGAGTCTCAAGGCGGTTCTTTCACGCAAAGAGTTTCGTAGCGACAAGGCGAGTGGGTTGCATGGGGCCCGTTTGGCGTATAGCTTTGCCAACGCAGCATGTAAAGCTCGATACGAAGAGGAATATCGAGACTATATCATTCAATACTCGCAAGAACATGATCAAAAACATGCTGTCCGGCCTGTTGATGTGGTCAAAAACAACCAAGGAAATGTATCCAACAGTGCAGCATGTCCCCAGTCTTCTGCAATCACATCGACAATACCAGATTCCAGCTTCATTTCATCACCAGCTACCACCGCTTCCAACGGTGACTTACCGCCCGACTTTTTCAAGTTATCCGACTCATCTAATATAAATGACGTTGCTAAGTACGCTTCTGGAATCAAGCGCGAGACAAGTTTTCATCACATCTACCCTCGTACCACTAAGCCTCCAATCGAGATGATGACTGCAGAGGAGAAGGCCATGAAAGTGGCAGAGATCCAGGCAAGACCTTCTCGCAGGGCGTTGTTCGATTCAAACCAACGACTAGCGCACGTTCGAAGGTACAGGCGACTGGACATTCATGATGAAAGCGATGGAGCATGGAAGACTCAATCTTCGGAAGCAGAGGGGTACCCCGCAAAAAATGAAGCCGTCACCAGGAACCGTGATGAACCCCGGTCGCTACGTGAAGTCTTCAATCTCCCGGTCCATGCGGTGCCAATGAACGATGGGGTCGAGTTGGCTTTCCGGGATGGAACTTTAGTGAGTCAGCCAAAGTGTGACGCTTGTAGATCGATATGTTAATGAGCTAAACAGGTCAACGGTCGACTGCCACGACCACGCCATGTATACAGGGTGGGGAAGAGACTTGGAGCCGGACTTACCGTGAATTGATTTATCACATACACCAATGTCGGCCTCATAGCGGAGGTTCTGGACTTTCTGTCTTGGCTCAGTTTACAGCATTATACCCGATTGATTTCCAATCAAGTGATTCATCTTGGAGTAACAAAAACAAAAAGAACAGGCTGCACAACATTTTGGCAATGACGTGCACACCGTGTCGACTATTGAAACTATTACCGAACTAAAAATGTCGACTGAGAAGTGGACATGTGGACTGGTTCGCGATTTAAAGTTGGGTGGTGATGACAGGCCCTGGCGTGGCGCCATAACCCTACGCCTCCACCACAAGCGCTTCCACACAAGATGCTTCCAGACTGTGCGGGCAGCGGGTCCCACGTCCAAACAACGCCTCGCATTGGTGACACGGCAGTGCTAACGAGATAAGGTCTGCCCATATCTTGCCGCCCGCAGATCGTGGGGCTCACGGCGTGCAGATGTTTCTAAACCTGAAACCACATCCCTGCGGCTACGCGATGTGGTTTTAAGGCCCCAAAGCCAATCAATACGCGACTGCCGCACGTCGACCAGACCATGCCTAATCGTCTGGATGCTAGAACCCCACAGCAACCCTGTACAGTTGCCGACGCGACAATTTCGCTGCCAGCCTTGCCAGCCCGGAATTGGATGACTGGGTCGTTGTTGTTCTGCTGTTCCCGCCGGGGCTAGCGGGGAGCGTTTCACATCGGCCGGCAGCACAAGCGCAGTAATAGTCCTTGGACTCATTTGAGCCACTCAAGCCTGAAGCACTCGAGCGTGAAGCCGTGCGAGCATCCAACGCCATACGCCCCCGCCTGTGCTATTGTAAGGTTCACGAGAACGGCCAGGCCAGGGCTAGCGGATCAGTTTTGTCCTGAGGTTCCCTCCTTCACCTTGGGTTCTTTTCTCGCCTTTCACTCTTCATCTTTTTGGTCTCTATTGTTTGCCATTGTTGCTACTGTTAGAGGCCTGTTGCCTTGACGGCGTGGGAAATTCCCCTCTAATTCACCTTCAACCTTGCCCTCTTTAAAACCAACACCCACTCTTTATCTATCTTCCAACCTTTGTCGCTAGACGCGCTTTTCCCCTCTGACTCAACCAACTGCTGGACAGACCCAATTGTTCCACAGCACCAACTTGAATCTTCCAGCACCCACTACTCCTTCTCTATACACACACAAACGAAATGGCGCTTCTCTCAGCAGAACACCTGGCTGGGCCGGGCTACATCATTCTCAACGTCCTTCGTGGACTCAACATCATTGCTCTGGCTTCAGTCGTTGCCAGCAGTGTTGTCATGCTTGTCAAGACTTTTATCATTTCCAAGGTACGTAGCAGTGGTTGGGTTTCAGCATTGTAAATAACTGACTCTCTTCAGTTCTTCTTCTTCGATGCCACGAGCCATGTCATTACTGCTTTTGCCGGGCTTTTCTTCATCGTATCAGAATGCTCGCTCTTCCGCGGTTTCTTCGCCCGCAACTGGCCTCTTCTGAGCCCCTCTCACGGCTTCGTCACTCTAGGCTGTGCCATGATGATCATCGGCATGAACCTCCTCGGCAACATGAACAAGGAGGCCACAAGCCAAAAGTCACTCACCATGCCCTTCTGGCGCCTTCTCGTCGCCTCGGGCGTCCTCTCCTTCGTAATCGGCCTCTTCAACATAATCGCCAGCTTCATCTTCCGCGACAAATCCCGCAACATCACCGCCCGCATGGTCCGCTCCCGCGGCGCCATGACGCTCCACGAAGACCTCGAAACCCAATCCGAATGGACCGGTTCAAACTACGAGTCCAAACTCAAACCCTTCACCCTCTCCTCCCACCAAACCGGCAGCACCTCCTCACGCACCCCTCCCATGCGTATGCCCACTCCCCCCGTAGACTGCGGCTCACCCCCGCAACCCCAGAACAAAGACACCGACGCCCACCACCTCTCCCAGTTCGACTTCAACCCCCTCCGCGCCCTCCGCACAGCCCGCCAATCCTTCCTGCCCTCCTACCACTCCCAGTCCTCCCCCGCCAAACTCAACGTCTTCTCTAACCGCCCGGCCTCCTCAATCTACTCACGCACCACCTCCGGCGAACCCTCCCGCAAGCGCTTCTGGCAGCGCCAGCGCGAAGAGCAGGAGCAGGAGACTGCCCGCATGCCCGAGATTAGCTACCCACTCAATGTCAACCCGCAGTTTGCGCACCTCGTCAAGCCGAATCTTGCCCATCACCCCAGTGTGAGGCGCCCGGAGTTTGATTTTGATAGTAATAAGATTTGAGAAAAATCTTCTTCTATCGTGGTCGGCATTGACGAGGTAGATAAGGTGAAAGGGGAGAGAGTAAGTCAAGTCTGAGGTTTGTGGTGGAGGATGGATGGCGGAAATAATGATACCACTTTCTTTTTTTTTCTTTGTTTTCTTGTACTGAATCGATTTGCATTACACAAAATGCATTAACTGCTACAGATTTAGATATACTAGCAGCGGGCGTTTTCTACCTTTTTCGGCGGTACAAATCTTGTCTCTCTTTTTTCTTCACATGGAAAAGAATGATCTTTTTTTTACTACGAGAATGTCGGGATGGGAGCTCCGGGGAGGTTTGTCATGTTAGATGATAGATGTCCCTGTTGAGCATTTACTTTTTTTTCCTTTCTTCGATGAAAGGGAAATAAGGACTACGATCATTTCACTGTTTGTTTCTTCTTTTAATGCTTCTCTACTCTCGTTTAGGATCGGTGTTTTCTAATATACACGTGATTATATAGATTGGAATGTCTAGTATTGTCCTTGATACCATTGCTATCAATGCGAAGTTTGTCGCTGTCGCTACATGATGTGGTGCATATATCTATATGTACATGTGTTATACAGTAAATCGGACGGCTCATATTGGATTCGCGTTTTTTCCACGTCAATGAACATTGTTCAAAGTCCTCGGCCCATTGGCACAGCACCGTGCGTTGCTGAAACCCCTCCACCCTCGTACTTTCATATATGGACCCTCCCATCGTTCCGGATACGCTCTTCCGCCCCTCTTTCAACCAATTTCTGCCCCTCACTCCTCCACCGCAATCTCCTGGAACGGATCGATCGCATTGCCCTGTGGATCATACAACTCGAACCTCGTACCATCCTCCAATGTCAAACTATACTCTTGCGTATAATATAACCCACCTCTTCCCTTTCGCCTACACTTCAGGCGCACCTCGCCCGCCTGCTTCGTTCCCTTGACCCAGAAGCTGACATCAATGCGGCCATGGACCTGATTGATTTCGCCCTTGATCCACGGGTACTTTGACGCAAAATATATTTCGTCGCCGAGCTGCTCGCGCACGAGCGGGTTGGTGCGCAGCGCGTAGAGGGTTGCGGTTACGACGGAGGATTCTTGCTTCTGGTAGTTGAAGAAGGCGAAGAGGGAGACGGTCATTGCGATGATGAAGATTGGGAGGGTGCGCAGGACTTGCGGGGATATTAGCGGTGGGACACTAATTAGCAATGTTGTTAGCATTCTAGCTCAAGCCTGTTCGTTTTTTTGTGAACTGTGAATCTTTCCTGACAGGTAAGAAGACAAGGATTTGGGGTTCGACGTACGGTGGTAGGGCGCGATTTGGCCTTCGCTCAAGCAATATCTCGCCATCTTTAGGTGGAGGAATGAGGTTCTCGGGTGCCCAGACGCTCGTCGGGGTTTTCCAAGGGACGACGGGTTTAACATCGTTTTGCTGTGGTGGTGTGGTGGACGCATGGCGGAGGGGCGCTATGCGACGGAGACATTGGTATCGTGCCTGAGGCCGCGCTCGTAACAAAGCTTGGGAAAGCCGTGGTGGTGGCATAGTGCGAGTTATTGTTGTGGCGGGGGCGCAATTGCACGGATGGAGGGTTGCGTGTATGAGATCAGTCGATGCTAGTTGTGGTGTTTGCATTGTTTGCATGCCCGCGCTAGTACATCTGGTCAACGATGGGGCGGAGTTAAGCCGGGTGAGCCCTGTCCTTGACCTTATCATCTGTTAAGGCAGATGTCCCTACCGCACTTCATCATGGTGTACTTTAGGTCATATGGAGTTATGGTGTTCATTCTAACTCCTGATTGACAACCAAATGTACACTATCACTTTTCCCACTTTTCTCATTTTTCCCTAACCTTGGACATACATGCGGACGAAGACGTTGTAAGGCTGTGGATTTCGAGTTACGCATTTGAATAATCATCGTCGTCATGATTTGTGCAAATAGGTTTGCGGCGTTGTTTCACTAATGATCATACACTTTTGCTGTGGTCTCTTCAATTATGCAGTGGCCTGGGCAACATTTCAAAGTTTGAACAGTTTATTGAATGCTAAACGCTCAAAATATTGGGTATCTGTCCTCGTATCGTACAATCGTTACAACGCTATTAATACACAAAGGAAATCGTGCCACCAAGTCGACTGGAAAGTCTAGTAGACGCGGCGGGCATTGCGGCCATCAGTTCCGTGCATGCGGCGAGTACCAGCAGCCTAAGAAATGGTCAGAAAATCTCTTGTTGCTGTGAATTATTTTCTGCTTACCTTGAGACCGGGCCTGCGAGTTAGAGAACCCCTAAGCTTCATCATCATACCGCTGACCTTGTCGCCCATGGTGGCATGGCGCTTGTGGTGGTGAACTGGGGCGGCATGACCGTGGTGGCCACCAGTAGTGCGGGTGGTCCTGGTGGTAGTGGTAGTGGTAGTGGTGGTACCTGCGGGGGCACGCTTGGTGTGAGTGCGTGTCTTGCGGCCTCCCATCAGACGGGTCTTGAGAGATGGGCGTGCAGTAGTGCGGGTGGTACGGGCAGTACGGGGAGCGGAGCGGCGTGCAAGAGGCATGGTTGTTGAGTTTGTTTGTGGTAATTGATAGAGTAAAGTAGTAGTTTGATGATAGTTGGGGCTGTTGGCTACAGGTATCGATTGTTCAAGTTGATGTGATGTGTATTGTGAAGATGGAGATGGGAAACACGCAACAATGGCTCATCTTATATCATTCTGCTGCTCCTCAGCTGGTGATCTGCCCATCTATCTCAAGGCCTCTAGACCCTTGGTGGAAGCGTCCCCAAGACCCTGAAATCAAGGACTCCAAGGTGCAGCCGCCCAGATGGAGTTGTGATCGTCCCCATCTCACGTCATGCAGGGTCCCGTAAGGCCGACTTGGGTGTTGGCACCCCTGGCACACACGTTGGTGGCTCGTGGCGCATGACGTTTCTTCTATGGTAGTTTATCGTGGCATCGGATCCAGGCGTGCAGCTGATTGGGCTGGAGAGCGGGTGATGATGGCGGCTGGTGTCTGGGGGTCAGAGATCGCGACGTGGGCTGTGGCTGGATGCGGTCATAGCGGGTTGTGGTTGCTGGACCCTGATTAAAAGTGGGGCTGTGCGGCTACGTCATAAGCTTCTTGGAATAGCCTCCGAAGCGTCATTGCGGGCTGGTGAGGAGGGGTTTTGCTGTTGATCGCGATAGAATGGGAAATTGAGTGTTGTAGAGTTTCGCAATTCAAAGTCTGGACCCGAACAAGAGGCATCGTTATCGTTGACTGTGCAGGAGTGATGACGTAGCGATGCGCGCCAGTGGGATTGCTTGAAATCACAGCCCTTCGCAACCATGTCCCACGCTTATGGCTTTACTTGTTACTGATGTTTGAAGCTAGGAGCCGTTGGTTTCCAAAATGATACACATCTGTACACACATTCGCGCTGGTCACGTGGCTGCACAGAAACAATGTCAAGCCGCGGGTAGGGCTGAAGACGTTCCCACCAGTTCGCACAGTCTGTGATACACCATCGGTCGATGCTCTTCTATCGTCGATGGAAAGGTCCTGGTACAGCGTCCCTGACGCTTCCGGAGCACTGCTCCACCTTTGCTCATGAACGCGCAGTGACCGCCTTGTGATGTCACGGTAAATTCCCAACATCAATAAAAGTCTCACGCTGAGCGTGAACCACCACTGGAATAACAATCTCTGCCTCAAGAAACTGCTGATAGAATCCATTTCCTTTTCATCTAATTCCCGGGTGAAATCATTGAAAAAACACCATGTCTTCCGACAAAGGACAGTTCGAGCAGGGTAAGCATGAATGATCCTCAGCTACTGATCACCATTAACAATGCACCCCAGGCTTCCAGCCTGATGTCCAGCACCAGCAGGTGCCTGGACTACAGTCCAAGCTTGACCCCACGCCAAAAGTCGATGAGCTTCCCACACCTGAAGGCGGCGCTGAAAAGTACAAAGCTGCCGGCAAGCTGAAGGGCAAGAAGGCCATCATCACCGGCGGTGACTCCGGTATTGGCCGCTCAATAGCAGTCTTGTTTGCTATGGAGGGTGCCGACAGCTTCATTGCCTACCTGCCCGAGGAAGAAAAGGACGCCCAAGAGACCAAAAAGATGGTTGAAGAGAAGGGCCAAAAGTGCTATACTCTCGCCATCGATCTCAAGCCAAAGGAAAACTGCAAGAAGGTCATTGACGAGGCTGTCAAGGCCATGGGTGGCATTGATATCCTTGTTAACAACCACGCTTACCAGATGATGGTTAACGATATCAGCGACCTCTCCGAGTAAGTAAAGGACCCGATTGTGAATATATTCGATGCTAATAATTCGCAGGGATCAATGGCTCCACACTTTCAACACCAACATCCACCCATTCTTCTTCCTCTCAAAGTATGCCCTGCCACACATGAAGCGCGGCGCTACCATCATCAACAACGCCTCAATCAACGCATACATCGGTCGCCCAGACCTCCTCGACTACACCTCAACCAAGGGCGCGATTATCTCTTTCACCCGCGGTCTGTCAAACCAGTACGTCGGAAAGGGTATTCGCGTGAACGCTGTTGCCCCCGGCCCTGTCTGGACCCCGCTCATCCCCGCGACTATGAACGACGAGGCTATCAAGCAGTTCACCGCGCCAATCGGCAGGCCGTCGCAGCCTAGTGAGATTGCTACTTGCTTTGTCTTCTTGGCCAGCAACGACAGCAGCTCCATCAGCGGTCAGACTATCCACGCCAACGGTGGTACTATTGTCAACGGTTAAGGCGTGTGCTGGTTCCCACGACACCCACGACTTTGATTTCAGAACACGATGCATGTTACGAAGTTATGAGTAATCACCATAGTTCATTGAATGAGAATTTAATTCATCCCAACCCTTTCTTTTGTTGAGCATCTGTGACATCTCACCACACGTGTTTATTCCCTATCCCAGCGCTCTGGGTACTCCAGATGCAAATCTCACTCCTTAATAGTGACATGTCGTTTCAACCACCAACCCACAACAATGTCACCCCCCGCAGCAGCTGACATTGGTACTTGGACAATCTGAATTCCAAAACACGCTAATGCATCATTATAAACCCCATACCGAGATAAAAAAAAACATCCATTCCATCGCGTTTTTCTAGATGCAAGGCTTGCTTCTCAAACACGCTGATGCAATATTAGATAGAGTAAAAAAAGCAAAATATACGCTAAGAATGCCCCGCAGTCCCCTCCTTGGATGGCGTAGGTCCTTCCTTCATCTTCTTCATGATATTACTCAACTTGGCCCTGCCATGCCCGCTTCTACCTTCAATCTGTGAGCCGGATACCGGCGGTCCCGCATACGGAGTCTTGGCCTCGGCCGGTTGAGGCGTATGAGGTGCTGTATCGCCACTTGCAGAAGCTTGTTGTTGCTGGTGTTGGTATTGTTGTTGTTGCGCCTGACTAGCATACTGCCTCGCGCGCGCAGCTTCGATTTCCGAGCGTCCTTTTTCGATGACGGCTTGGTTTTTTGCGTGGGCGGCGGGGTTGCGGCGGTCGAAGGTGTCGTTGAATGTGCCTCGGAGGGTTTCTCCTGCGCCCTAGGGATACTGGTTGGTTTTGCTTTTGCGAGTAAAAAGGTTTAAGGCAGGGAAAACTTACATGGATCCCGGCAGCTGCGGCTTTAAGATTGGCCATTGTGCTTTGCTTGGGTAGGTCGTGGCCTGATCGGTACGGTACCGGGCGGTTCGCGTCGTTTGAGTCCGGGCCAGGGTGGAAGTCAGGTAGTTGCTGGGTTGGGACGAATGGTGGCATTACAGCATGTTGGTGCTCTGGCATGGGTGGTACAGGTGGTATATTATTTCTAAGAGACTGTCGAGGAGTACCTTGAGGTGGTGCCCGAGCTGGATAAGAGAAATTTGCGCGTGACGGACTGCTTGGAGAGACCGGACTAGCAGTTTCGTCCATGGGATCTGGGCGTTGTACCCCCGGTGAGACTGAGTCCAGCTCTACCCTATGCCGTATGTTGTTCTTCGCTGGGATCGGCGGAGACGAGTCTCTACCGATTTGAGAAACTTGAGGAGAGAGTCTGTTTCCTTGCGGAGTGCCGTTCTCAGGTATTGGGGGAGTCAGGTCGTGGTGTATGGCAGATTGAGCAGACAGACCTGGGCCTTGGGGGTGGTGATTATCAGGTTGAGGCGGAGCTGGCTGTGGTGGACTGGGACCGGAGGTGTGTACACTTTGTGGTCCCCCATTACTGCCGTCATGAGGTTGCATTACTGTGGTAGAACCTCCTGGGCCAGTCGTTGTGGTGGTCGTAGTCGTCGTGGTAGTTGTCACTGTGACTATGTTCCCCGTACCAGCTTGGCGGTATGTCTCTCTAGCCACATCCTCGTGGCTCGAACGATGCTGGATCGTTTGCTGAGGCGGCGCAAGACTATCTTGTGTATGTCCATTGGGCGACGGGGTATGCGGCAGAGGTGCTTGATTGTTCGATGATTGGCGGTGAAATTGCTCGCCAGAAATCGGACGCGTTTGGTTTACTAGGCTTGGGTCGGCGCTGCTGCGTTCGCTACTGTAGTAAGCAGAGTCGATGTCTTTACGAGACTTTTCCTTTTCCGCATCCTTTGGAGCTTGGCTGATGCTTTCTTTTGATGCCTTATCCTTGGATGAGAATGGATTGGACATGCGCCATTTTGACCGCTTTTCTTTTTCAGCGGGCGTCATGTTTGCCGAGCTGGAAATAGGTTGCGATGAGTTGGCTGTTGGTTGGCCACTCAAGCCGCCGGTCATCTCCTCAAGTTCTTGTCGTTCTCGACTCTTGCGTTTTTGAAGTTTGGCAGGTTGCCGAAAACCGTCGTCCATAGCAGGTAAAAGTCAAAGTGCAATCGGCGATCCGATGACGAGGAGCAGCTTGAGCTGTTGGGTTGTTCAAGATCGTGAATAGTTCAGTGAGGATGGTAATTGTATCAGTAATTCTTGTGAGGAGTTCAGAATCTATGTGAATACAATCAAAGCCGCGTCAACTCCCACAGCGGGGAAGCTCCTCTAACGAGAACAACAACCAAGCAAGTCCTCCACGCGCTGGACCCCATGATATCATGTTGTGGTTCTGTGGCGCTGAATAGCTGTGGCGTCCAATCAGCGTGAGATGTTACATGGCGATCAGAGGAAAGACGGCTGACGGACAGGGATGGTATTGCTGAATGATGACGGAGGAACGTCTGCTAGTGACAGTGCAAGTTTTCGGAATGCGCCATGTTTCCTTGAGGAAAGGCGCGGTCAGTCTACCCGTGACCACCCATTGCAAGACTTGAGCATCCTAAATGTTTCATATGTGCTTTATTTTTCGAGGAGTTGAATTGCATGTATATCATAAGCAGAATGAACACGCTAAGGAACTGTGGGGTAGACTCGTAGTAGGTAACGGAAACGCGCCAGTCACGGGATCAGCGCCCACCCCACTACGCCCTAAACGATCAGGCAGCCACATGTGATGGACACAGCTGAACTGGATTTGTTTTCCACTCAACAAAACAACATTTCCAATCATATTTCATGAGTGCAGTTGTGTGTGAAAGAATAAGTAAATCGGGTTTGTGTGTGGAGAATCATGGCTGAAGCGATTGGCCTTGTCGCAAGTGTCTTGCAATTGGCAGGGACAGGCTTGAAGCTTTCACAGGCTTTGTATCAATATGCCGACAGTGTGGCGACGGCTGACCGTAGGATCAAGGATGTTGCGAAAGAGATCAAGCTTACCAGCTTTGTTATTGAGGAATTGGGCGGCATTTTCAAGCAAGACGATACCTTGAGCTTAATTTCGAAGAGTGCTATTGCGACAGCAAACGAAACTCTCGACGAATGTTCTACAATGTTTGGAGAAATTGAAGCGACTTTAAATAAGAGCAGAAAGGGAAAGATGGGCCGACTCTTACTGCCATTCCGGGAACCCAAGATTGAGCTGCTGCGAAGTCACATCGACAAACTCAAGAGCACGCTGCAACTTCTAATGCAGGTGCTTATGCATGCATTTCAGGTAGCTTCAAAAAAGCTTGACCGCGAAGCTGAGGCAAGACAACGAGACGAGATTCGACAGTTGCTGGAAAACAAAAAGAAGACTACCAAGAGATATGAGGAGTCATTGCAAAGATTCAAGACAAGTGATAGCAACACTGAATTTGAGGATGACGAGGTTTCTTTTGATGACAATGGATCCGTTTCAACTCTGGTCGCCAAATCGATCGGCTCTACGATGACTTCTGATTCTCTTGCAGAATGCGCCCAGCATGTCCGGACACTTTTGGAAAGCATCGAACGACTGCAACAAGCTCTGGCTAGTACATCTGAAGGGGATGACCAATCAGACGATCATCAGATGGTCATTGGATCTTACTTTGCTGCTCGCTCCCATCTTGACAGCGTCCTACTTGGTAGCTCGAACACGAGGAGTAAAAACGTGATGCTGAGGACGGAAGAGCTTCTCAACGTAGAGGCTGTATACCGAACATCCAAACCCAAAAGTTCCATATTGGAAAAAGAGAAGAAAGAATCCATTGTTGTAATTGACACAGGCGCTGAGGAGATAGTTAAGGAGCCTGTGGAGCAGGAGAAAATCCCAATACGACTGCAAGGAGGAACAGAGAAGCCAAAGGAGGATATAATCTACGTGCAAAGACCAAAGATCCCACGTCAACCTGCTCCGGCTACACTTTTTGGCAGCAGTAAACCGAATGCTGAGGGCGATGATGATTTACACTACAGAATCAGTCCATTTTCATGTTTGCCAAACCATCTGGGGCAGACCCAGTCGTTTACTTTTGGAGGATCCTCGGGTTGTTTCCGTCATTATTCTACGACACAGAAATCTTCAGACAAAGTGGAGATATGTGTGCCTGCACCTCGTTTGCCAGCATATGCGCCAGAAGCATATGCGTCAGCCCTTCCTTCGCCAGCATATGCACCGACTCTTTCCTCCCCAACATATGTACCAGGCCCTCCCTTACCAGCATATGCACCAGCTCTTTCCTCACCAGCACAGGCGCTAGTACACCCCTCGCAACCTCCTGTACCTGGATCTGCAGATGATTTTAAGCAAGAAGACAAAGAAGGCAAGTGTCGTACTCCATTTTCTGGAAAACTAAAATTGACGCACTACAGATTTCAAACCTATTACCGAAAAGATTGAGATTATAAGCTGTAGAATGTCAAGTAAACCATCGAAATCAACATCTCAAGGAAATGACGAGGTAGACGATTTACTCAAAGAATGGACTACCTGTTTTTAGTAGAAAAATAAATGTCATAGAAACACTTGCAGTCTCGAGAATATCCCGTCCATTTCTCAGCTCTAACTAGGCTACTACCAAAACACCCTCTCCACGCAATAAACCCCCCCATCCTCCCGTTTACAAATCAAAACCACCTTCCTTCCCCCCCACATATAGCAACCCAGAAAAAAAACCCACTCCCGACCCTCCATCCTTCCTACATCTCCCGAAATACACACCCGTACTCTTAATTCCGCCCCTCCGATATCGAATGTCGGAAGCCATGCGCCCGCCCCCCTTCCCCACCACTTCCGCGCTAGCAAGCCTAGTCCGAATAACACCCCCACCAACCCGAGTCGGAGGTCTAGCCAGAATGTCGTCGCCGCCGCCGCCGCCGCCGCTGCGCACCCCACGGCAACGGGCATCCGGCGGCTCAAACGCAGGTTTCCGATGCTTTTCCGAGCACGAGACGGACCTGGATGCGGATGTGCGTGTGTATGGCGTGCGACGGCATTTCGGAGGAGAGACGTTGCATCATTCCTACCAAGATTTTGTGAGACGATATAACTAGTCTATTCAGCGAGCAAAATTCGCATGCGCGGAACGCAGTGTCGAAACTACCCAAAGTACGCGAGACAAAAGTACACAAAACATTGATCCGCCGTCATGAGCTGCAATGGACATGGGCAAAGACATGTAGTGTATGCAAACAGCTTTTACGGCACCGTCACACACGCGCATACTTTCACATGCCCCCTCCCTCCCTCCCTCCATCCATCCATCCATCTAGAATGGCACACCAAGCCATCCCACCTCCCCCCCCCCCCCCACCCTTCCCAAACACCCGCAAACGGCCGCATGACCGTTCCTTTTGCGTTATGAGAATTTTTCTTCTGTCTCTTCTCACTTTCCCAGGACTAATGCGGTGGGTGTGCGGAACTAAGGGGATAAGGTAAGAGGGTAAGGAAGGGGGCTAGGATGGATGGGGGAATGAGCTTAGGGTAGCTTTGTTAGCTATGTAGCTTCTGTGCATGTGGGATGGATGGTGACGGGGGTGTGTGTTTGATCGCGATGAGGGCAGGGGTGTGAGGTGTACAACTTTTGTTCTTTTTTTTTTCGTCTCCTTCTTTTAGCAGGAATGACGGAAGGAAGCATGTAGACGTGTTTTTTCTTTCTTTTTTTTCTTCTGATAAATGGTGGGGGGAAAGGTACTGCGGGGCAGGTGTACGTAGTGTCGCGTAGAGGGGTACAAGAAAAAAGGGCAGACAAGATACAAATGTAGTCTTTGTTTTTTTTTGCCATGTGTTTTGGAGGGTTTCTTTACTTCTAGTGACGTAATGCCATGTATCACTGCTGAGTTGAGAGAATTTCGCATCATTTGATATTCATGTTTTCTAGTGTTCAAGAAAAGCTTTGCACCCTCCATTTCACAGTAAAAGCGCTAGCAAAAAGGTATTGTTTGAATCATAATCATTCTACTCATAAGAGGTATCTATGTACAAAGGCTAAAGCCGCAAACGCCATGTCCAATATAAAGGTATCGTAAGGTATACAAAAGTACAAAAGGTAGTCGAGTCAGTGGCGAATTCTTCACCACCAGTCACCCTGGTCGTGCATAGCAGCAGCGACCTTGCGGAAGCCAGCAACGTTTGCACCACCGACAAGGGATGGGAACTCGCCGTCGGCAGGGGTGAAGTACTCCTTTGCGGTGCTGAGACAGTTCTCGAAGCAGTCCTTCATGATGCCCTTGAGCTTCTCGTCAACCTCCTCGGCGGTCCAGGACAGGCGCTGAGAGTTCTGGGCCATCTCGAGACCAGAGACTGCGACACCACCGGCGTTGGCAGCCTTTCCGGGGGCGTACCAGATGGCGCTGCCCTTGTGCTCGCGACGGTGAGCCTCGAAGACTTCGATAGCCTCCTGTGTGCAGCCCATGTTGGAGCCTTCGGCGATGAACTTGGCGCCGGACTCGATGAGTGCCTTGGCCTCGTCCTCGGAAACCTCGTTCTGGGTCGCTGATGGAAGAGCAACGTCAACCTTCTTGACCTCCTTCCATGGGCGGGCACCCTCAACGTATCTGTAGCTGTGGTTCTCAAGGGCAGTGAGTGCCTTGCGCTCCAGCTTGAGTGCGGCAATCTGGTTGATGACATCCGGGGTGAAGCCCTTGTCGTCGTCGGCGATCAAAGCACCCTTGCTGTCACTGAGGGAGATGACAGTACCACCAAGCTCAATGACCTTGAGGGCAGCAAACTGGGCAACGTTTCCGGAACCGGAGATGGCAACGCGCTTGCCGGCGAATGACTCCTTTCCGCCCGAGGCGTAGTTGATCATGTGCTCGACATAGTAGACGAGACCGTAGCCAGTGGCCTCGGGACGGATCAATGAACCTCCCCATGAGCCTCCCTTGCCGGTAAGGACACCCTCCCAGCGGTTGCGCTCCGCTCGGTATGCGCCAAAGAGGTAGCCAATCTCGCGGCCTCCTACGCCGATATCGCCCGCAGGAACGTCGGTGTCGGCACCTGTAAATTTACGTAAGTCAAATGTTCCATTGGAGTACCAAGAAGACAGCGAACGTCGCCGACGGATAAAACTAAAGTAGACGGGAAGATAGGCAAGCTTGACCCGCGGGCTCTAAATGGCGTGCAGTCGGAATGCAGGCATGCGAGGCCGTTGCGGGTGCATGCCCCACTGGGGAAATATCAAAGACGCGCTAGGGGTTTGGACTTACCAATGTGCTTGTTGAGCTCCCTCATGAAGGCAACACAGAACTTGCGGATCTCGTTGTCGGACTTGCCCTTGGGGTCAAAGTCGCAACCTCCCTTGCCACCGCCCATGTTGACTATGGAAGAATGTTAGTTATGCACAAAGTGACACGGGTTGGGGTAGATGACGTACGTCCAGTGAGGGCATTCTTGAAGATTTGCTCAAAACCCAAGAACTTAAGGATAGACAGGTTGACAGTGGGGTGGAAGCGGAGACCGCCCTTGTAGGGACCAAGTGCAGAGTTGAATTGCACGCGGTAACCCTTCTGGACCTGGCACTCGCCCTTGTCGTTCTCCCAGACGACGCGGAACTGGATGATGCGCTCAGGGATGGAGACTACCTCGAGGGCCTTCTTGTATTCGGGGTTCTTGGTGAAGAGGGAAGAGGCCTCGAGAGTGGAGACGAGCTCTATGGGTGAGGGTTAGTTGTGCTGGCGTGATGGGTAGATGCCAATGTCAGGCCGCGGACGTACCCTTCCTGGCCTGCTCAAACTCGGGCTCAGACATGGTGAAGTGGGAGTTTAGCGTCTTGGTGGATAAGTTTCTGGGTAAGAAGATTGACCAAGTTGGAGTCTGAGAAGTTGCTGTGAAGAGGCAGGAGCAGAAGTTCAGTGGTATATATAATAGCAGTCTCCGTGGGCTGGAGGATTGGCCACTGGCGGGAGGGCATTGCGACGACGGTAGCGGAGCAAAATGGTAGTCGAATTCAGTACGTCACAGGCCGTGCGATTGGGCGGCGGGGAGGCAGCTCAATGGTCGCGGGCAGGCTACTGTGCGCCATGTTGATGCAAACCGTGGTGTACACTTTTTGCACTGATAAGCAACGGGCCAATGGGCGGGCGAGGCCGTGTATCGCGGCGCGTTTGCACGTGTAGCAGGCGGGATGCGGGCACTTCAGGCTGGTGGCGGCGCTGTAATTGCACACGGTCAAGGCTGTCTATCCATGGGGCGCGAGGGATGCCGACGTCGGCGCGGAGGGCGGGTTACGTTGAGGTTTTGCTAGTCGCTTGTCAGGCCAGAGGATAAGGCGGCGAGGGCGGGCGCCGCCACGAGCATGTGGGCTGGGGGCTGTAGGCGCAACCCATGCACCCCATCCCGTGCCCGACGTGCACGCACACGCGACACCCTGACTTGTTTAGCAGTGGTAACGGTAGTATTGGGGTGTCTTTTGTAGATGAATGCTCGACCTCGATTGTTGTTGCATTGCACGGCTCGCGTCGACTTGTTCTCTATTAGGTAGTTTGCGCGAGCAGCAATAGTAAGAAGGGACTGCATAGTACACATGTATTCACTGTAGTACACACATCTCATGCAATTCCATAATATCAGATTTACCCATGTCCGCTTGTAGTTTGTATGTAAACGCATGTATGTACACTGTACTACAACATGCCCATCCTCCACGGCTTGGCTACCCAAACCCCCACGCACGCGACCTGACCACCTCCACGCTCAAGGGCAGTCGGTAGGGTCCCAGTCTGGAAGTGGAAAAAAACACTTGTTAGCAAAAGCTACAAAACCACAGCGTGCAGCCACGTGAGTAACGTACCAGTCACCAAGTACTCGTCCAGAGCATCCATCGCCTCGACGTCGGCAGCCTCAATCTCGAAGCCCCCAACCTGAGCATTCTCAACCATGCGCTCCTTCTTGACGCTCTTGGGCAGCGCAACATAGCCGTGCTGGAGACTCCAGCGGACCAGCAGCTGGGCAGGGGTGCAGGAATACTTGTTGGCGAGCGACACAATGGTCGGATGCTTCATCCGCAGGGCGCGAACAAGTGGGGCATATGCCTCGACGACAATATTGTGCTGCTGGCAAAACGAGGCAATGTCCTTGCGCGTATTGAAGGGATGCACTTCAATCTGGTTGACCGCGGGAGCAATTCTCGGCTTCGAGTCGAGCAGCTCTTGCAACTAGAGTCGGCCGCTGGTCAGCAAACAAAAAACTCCCTACAAGCAAGCAGCAGCAAGCAGCTGACTTCGGCGAAGTCGGGCGCCCAAGGGCTGCAATGACTCGTTTCTGCGCAATTCAATAATTGAAAAGCCATTGCACAGATTGCCTCTTCAGGCTCGGTGTTCGCGCCAAGGCAACGAGAGTTACCGGACTTCCCGACCGAGGAGGAGTGAAGCAAAGGCCCATGATGGCCGCCAGGGTCCAGGGTCAGGACTACTCACATGCTTTACGCCATAGTTGGACACGCCTCCAATCTTGACCTCGCCATCGTCGATTGCGTCCTCAACTGCTCGCCAGCTGTCCAGCCGCGCTTGCTTGCCGCCATACGGGGAATGCAGCAGGAAAAGGTCAATGTAGCCCAGCCCCGCTTCCTTGACCGATCTCTTGATGGCTTTGCGAGCCGTTTCGTATGCAGAATTGGACGCTAGCTTGGACGTGAAGTGGATATCCTCGCGCTTGAGCGATTGCACATTTGCTTCGCTCCGAAGAAAATCGCTAATGGCCTTGCCCGTCTCGCGCTCGTTGTGGTACATCTGCGCCGAGTCGACCCTGTTGCACGCGTCATCCATGATCCGTTTTGGGGCGAGAGCCAGACTGCTCCTCCGTGATGCCCTACCCTCGATATCCCGCCTTGGTGTTGTAAGCATGCTGTGCACTAGTCACGGGGAATATTGCCAGACGGATTGCTTACCTCCAGCGCCCACCGCACGGCTTGATACGTTTCCTTGCCGGACGTCAAATACACGCCCAGTTGGATGGTGGGCATGGACAATCCATTGGAAAGCTACATGGATCAGAGACGGGTGCCATCTTGTGTAACCGCATACTGCGCACCTTTGTCCGCGAAGCCAATGAAAAGGACGGCTGAGCCATTGCCAATGCCGTCGGTAGTGTCTCGGATACAAATGTGTTTTTGTGAAGCTGCAAAGGGCCGGCCAGGCAGGTGAGGGATGGACGTCTGTGGCATCACGGATCTGCTCGGTGAGATGCTGGTTACATCATGGCCCGCTTTGTGGCCGGGGTGTTGGACCATCGCGATCGCGATCGTAGCCCACGGCCAGGGGTTCGACATGCCACACGCACGTGCCAGGTTACCCTTCACCTTTATTGTTCGTGTCGTCTGTATACGCTAGCTTTGTATGTGTATACATATGTACATCTACTTCCATGTATAGCGCCGACGGCCGCTTTCTCCGTGCCTGGCTTCTTGGGCCTGGCGCCCATGTGTTACACAGCATGACCATGGCAGCCTCACATCTGGTAAGAAAAAGCCTGGACCCTATGGGATCGGCGAGCATCTTCCTGTTGGGCAACCTTCATGGAGGGTTACCACGGCCCTGGAATGAATGCAAGCCAGCGCACTGGTGGCCGCATTCTATTGTGGCGTGTCCGGTTACATGTGCATCCGTCGCACAACCCATTGCCATGGTTCACTCTCCCGCGATTGACGACCCCAAGATACGACCAAACCCCCGTTTACGATTTGGGGGCAAGCATCTACTGCGATTCAATGCGCATGGATCTCTTCGACCTCGCCGCCTGGATTTGGCCTCGTTCGCCCGCCATGCTCTCTCCCCGGACCAAGGGACATGCATGGTACAGCATAACCTTTGCGGCTACAAGGAAACAGAATAAGAGGTGCAACCATAGGCCAGAGCGCAAGACGGGAACAGCCAACGACATGGCAGAGAATCCATGTCCGTATATGTAAGTAAGTATGGAGGGGCAGGGTTGACGACTCGCCCGCCCGCGTACAGTGGTTTAGCATAGACTGGTTTGGCAGGGGCGTCAACCATGCCCGAACCCGCGAACGCATAGCCACCATGCTGGGCTCCACACCAGAAGACATGTTAGAGCCGAGGCGCCTCGACTGGATCACCGCCGGGTTTATTCCAAAATTGCTTCCATCTCAATAAGGCTGGGATGGTCGTCGCGAGGCAAAAGCTGGCGGCCGTGACCGAAGCCACCGCTCCATACAACCAAGTACTAGATGGGAGCCTCATGGCCGCAAACACTCACCCTCTCGCCAATATAAAGGAACTTGTAGCGCTCCACTTCTCAGCTCCTCTTTCAATTCCCACCCCACCGCCACTATCCCGTCCATCTTACATCCTCCTCGACCCGACAATACTCGTCCAGCGGCACTGACCTCATCTCCCACCAGGTCGTTTCGTCATTGATATTATTTGCTCACCACAATCTTGCCCTTGGACCCTGAGACCCTACCCTTCCTTTTTTTTCCTTCCCCCCTCCCGCGTTGGTATTTTATAAAAAAAATAACCCCGACCAAACCTGCCAATAGAGCTTGCGAAATTCCACCTCTGTGGCAAGCAGCTCGGTAAGTCGCAAAGCTTGCGTGCCTTCTCTCTCAAAAACACTCTTAGTCCTCTGTCTTTCCGTCTCTCTCCCAACTCCCTCAACTTAAGCACGTACACAAACCCCCCTCCCCTCTTTACTATCTGCACCGGAAGAAAAACCCGACCAACCAAAAACCATAGCAACCCAGAATCAACCGAGCCCGACGACCTTTTTCAGCCGTTCCTGCAGTAGTAGCGCTCGCCATGGCAAGCCTACCCGGCTTTACCACAAACTTCCCCGCGGGATACCCAACCTTCCAAGCACGCGGCGGCGGAGGAGCCTTTGCGCATCACAGCGGCGCCGGGTCCTCATCGTCAGGCGCAGCAGAGTCGCCGCACGCGCACGCAGGAGGAGGACCACCACCACCCCAGCCGGCGGCAGAACCGCACTTTGACATTTTCGAATGGCACCCCGCGTACCAAAGCTGCCAGCGCTACTTCCTCGACCACGCCCAGCACGACAATGGCGTTCAGGCCGTCTGCGCCCTCATCAACATCTGCCTGCCCTTCCAATGGTCACAGAACCCGCTGCTCAGCTCCTCGGGCCCACTGCCGCATGCCTCGGGCCCTGCCGCTTACAACATGGGGTGGCCGCGCCAAGGCCCGGTTGCTTCGTCGCGCGTGCCCGGCGGTATGGCTGGTGTTGGAGTCGCAAGCAGCAGCAGTGTAGGAGGCGGCCACCACCACCACCATCACGCCGCCCAGCAGCAGCCGCCGCCGCCGCCACCAGCCTGGGTCTCGCTCGTCCCTTTTATCCGCCGTCTGGTCGTCACGGGCATGGATAGCGCGGGCATCATGCACGGCTTCTTCGGCGAGGACTGGCGCAAGGGCGTCGGTCCCATGCACGAGTGCGAGCGCCGCAACTACCTCTTCACCGCGAAAAGCGTCGGCTGGGCCAAAGTAAAGTGCCAGTACGACATGTCCCCCCATGAATCAGTCCCCTTTCTCAAACCCCTCCAAGAAGTCCAACTCGCCGAGATCGAGGGCGCAGAGAAGACGTGGAGTCAGTGGCTCGCCATGGAGGATTGGATGGTCGGTCCGCGGGCCCCAGATGCAGGTGATGGTGATCAGCATCTCGACGATGCGCCGCCCTCGCGACACGACTCGTGAATTTCTCTTGACTGATAGTTATACAAAAGGCCATGTTTTTGTTTTCTTCTTCACTTACGTATGGAGTTTCAGCCGGAGTTCTGGGCGTTTTTTTTTCTCTCTCCCTTCCCATCCATCTGCTTGCTCCATATTTACTTTCTTTCCCATTGTCAATTTCTCCGTTATTGTTCTGTCAAGCATTCGGAATTATTCATTTTATAACTCCCACCTTCCCCACCCTGCAAAAAGGGTGGAGGGGAGAGCTGGAGTTGGTGTAAAGGGGTTGCGTGAGGAAATGGCCTGATATTTTTTTTTATGCATTAGCCGTCTTTGAAATCATCTGCCCATCCTGGTTTGCTCCGCGGCAGTAAGCAGTCATGCTTGTATTTCGGTTTTAGACTCCCACTTGTATATGCGTGTATTCCTTGTTTTTCTGTCTCTTCCATTTTTCGTCTCGTTCTTGCTGCTGCTGCTTCTGTTCAATACCATATTGATATTAGTCTCGCATCTTATTTGGATGCGTATGTCCTGGTTTGTTTCGAGTTTGCATGGCAAAAGCTCGAGTAGTGGTCGGCTGCTTGATCAGCCGAAGATATATTAGAATCGAACGAATTACTACTCGGATGAAGGATACATTTACCCTGCATCCAAATGGACTTTAACTAACCAAAATGTATCTCAAGTTCTTCTATCAATATTCCGCACCACATTACAGTATCTAGCCATCATCTACATGTTGTCGAAATCAAGTCCCCAGTCATCATCGCCTCCTCCGCCTCCACCCATGTCCATATTCATGTCCATATCTATACCCATACCTCCCATATCACCTAGGTCCAAGTCTGGCAAGTTACCCAGATCTGTGCTCATGTCGCCAGGTCCTGCATCGCCATTGCCCATACCGATACCCGACAGATCCAGCCCCTCCGTGTTGGCAAGCTCGTCCATGCTACGCTGGAGAGCCTTGTTATCCATGTTGGAAATATCTTCGACCATGCTCGCGGCTGCGGCGTCGTCCATGGCGCGGTTCAGGTGCTCGGAAATGGACTGCGATTGCATGTCTGCAATGTTGACGCTTGGTATGCTGATTGGAGGTGCTTGGAGTCCGCTCTCCGCCAGCGATGTAAAGTGTGCTTCGACGCGCCGGTGTAAGCGCACGATTGTCTCCGCGGTCAAGGGGTCGGTAGCCACTAGGCTGGCTGCATTGTCGAAATCCTGCTTCAGCATCTCTCGTAGGTTCATACGCGTTCGCTGAGGTGTGGGCGCTGGTACTGTGCTTGCGACCCAGTCTACTGAGATGGGGCTGTCCTCAACAGTTGGTGCGCAGATAATGGATACACCAACGTCAAGTGCGGCTGCTCCGTTACCACCGTCAGTCTGCGTCTTCACCTCGTCTACAATAGCCCGTAATGTTCGGGCCGCGCCCAGCATCTTCAACGAAGCGTATAGTTGACGGTGTGTGTAACTTGGCGGGTTTGGTTGCATTGAAGCCGTTGAAGCCCATTGTGAGAGCTGTTGCACAGTGTGTCGCAGTGAAGTATTCAATGTGCTGTTAGGTGCATTCGTCCATTGATCCAGCTCCTTCATTGTGGCGAACACGGTGCGTTCATAATGTGCGTGCACTTTGATGGCCTGCAAAAAGGAGTCAAGGTTGCTGCGATTCGATTCTCGTCGCTGTAGTGTACGAAAGCACTTCTCCAGGCGACTTGACACCATTGCTATGATAGTCGAGTGCATGGCCTGTGCGTCTCCAGATGAGGGTGAGGAGAGTAAAATCGCGTTGAAAATGCGTGTCATTGCATCCAGGTCGTTGTGGGTCTGTAGCAGGGCATATGAAGCCATCCAGGTCAAACCTCCGATTAGCGACGGCATGAGGAATGTTTCACCCAGATCTAAATGTTTATCAGTATTTCTACCTACAAAAATAGTAAGATTGATGTGTGCTCACATTCTAGACCGCCTTTGACCGTTTCAAAAGACAAAACGCCGAGGGAGCAAGCCACCACTGTCTGATGGAAGAGGGTTGGTACAATCAAGTAAAAGTCTTGCGGCCGACACGACGCGAAGACTTCGTTACTCAATCCTTCCTTGTCCGAGTCATAGAGACCTTTAAGCCAGCTTCCAAGATGCCTGCCCTGTTCTTCGGTCAATTCATCTGGTGGTATGCTGTGATGTCCACGCTGCAATAGCTTTGCGATGAATGTATCATGAGTAATGCCGATGTCATGGTACACCAGATCATAACGGTATACGAAAGCCATGATGAGAACAAGTATAGCACCAAACTCGTCGTATACGGGTTGGTATTCGCCTGTTCTATTTAGAGATTGCGCAAAATATTTTCCGAATGGGGTCTTACCTTGATCGCTATCAAAATGCCAGTCTTCGAGAAACTGGCACAACGGTCGTAGTATGCTCGCTGGGGAGGTGAACTGTAGCATCACATCCATTGCTTGGGGTTTCTTGAAAATCAAACAACAAAGCTGCTTCAGATACATGGTCGTTTGTGTGTCGCAAAGATGTGAAATGAACTATCAACAAATTAGTACGCTGTTTTACGCAAAGAAAGGATCGGATCATACGTCTGCCACAGCTGCAACAATGGCGCCAGCATTTCCATCAAGATTCTCGAGTTCATCAATGTATACGCTGACCTTGTCGAAATTGGATTTGCACTGGTTGAGTAATTCCTTCCTCTCGTATCTCTTCGCGGGTGGTCCTTGCATAGGTGCTTCCCCCAAGAGGCGCTCTACAGTACCTGCTGGAAGGAGACCATGGAGCACACAGGCATTGAGATAATCCTGCCTGACATCTGAAAGCGAGCTGTTGCTCCCCATGATATCGTCAAAGCCTTGTGAGAAAGACGGAAAAGCGTTTGGGTCCACATGGCTCAGCGCCTGAGTAATACACATCTCAACTGTCATTGGAAATATCGAGCCGGAAATCTGGGTCAGGATAGTAGGAATCTTGTTTATCAAAAAAGACTTTAGATAAAACAAAGTTTGAGTAGGCTCATTGCGGTACATGGCGTTGGCGAGAATGTCGAAAGCAGCTGTGATTAGATCAGTTGCCATGTTCTGAGGCTCTAGCTTGTAACGCGTGTGTAGGTGGCTAATGATAACAAAGTCATCAGTCAGTGGTCGTGCAACAAGCTTGTGCCTGTTAGTGGTGAGTGGGCAATGTCAGCAACATGATGACTTACTAATGAATTCAGAAATACGTAGAGACCAGCTCGCGTATTCGCTTGTGGCAGCTCCATTACTGCATCAAGCTGAAGCGCAGCAACTTCAAGGCCGGCGCTCTCGTTTCCCTCGCCATTGACGTTTGGAAGCTTTTCGTACAAGTCGTGTTGTTTTTGTGAGATCTCTAATCTGTTTGCTAGCGATAGAGATGTCTGAGACCCCGCCGAGTTGTTTGAGAGAAACGGAATAAATGATGAGAGAGATTTCGTGAGTTCCTTGCGCACCTCTAATTAATTGTGAGTAACACTCTTTAGTCTCGTGGGATGAAATCGCATAATCACTGCTCCAAAACGGAAACATTTATCAACAGCGGCAACTACAGACAACGATATTGAATATCAGGCACTCGTATTTGGCACACTGCTGCGAATTTTGCCAAAACTGTGTACAGCTGATTTACGCCTTTCGTAAAGGTGTTGGAGTCTGTGCGCAAGGAGAGCTTACCTTTAGCTTTGGGGTGATTCAGTATTCGGAGAATTTTTGAATTCTCGATTACTCCAACCACCAGCATAGCGAGGCCCTCTCGCACGTTAATGGACTGCTGTTGTGGCTGTTGTATGCCAGCCATGGCCTGAATCATGGTATCGCTGGTATGCGAGGTGACCATTGCCTGCATCCATCGTGCTACAACAGCTAGGGTGTGCACAGCCTCGACATTGTTGACGGGACGTTCCTCTGAAGCAAAGACCTTGTGCAAACGATGAAAAATGAGTTCTTCCAATTCCGGTGGATTGCTCCGTTTCGCATCTTTTGAGGGCTTTTCTTCTGTCTTGATTGGTAGTCGGACTTTGGAGTACAGAAGCGCGACAATCAAAACGTCGGAAGCGTCAAACTTCTTCAGCGACAGCAGTTGCTCCAGATAAATTACAGTGCGTGGGTCGATATTGGTGTTATCTGCGACGCGTGGGCGAAGAAGCAGAGAGGCGAGTTTCCGGCCTGGCAGTGGAGACTTGGCGTGTAGCTGCGCGACTGCGGCAGCGAAAACATCAGATTGGACGCGGCGCTCCAAACAGCGGTCCAAAAGGACCGACCATTCCTTTACCATGGAATCCATGCCTAGGGGATAAAAAATGTTGACTCCAGATGTGGGATTGGTAGGAGAAGGAAAGGGAGAAGAGAAGCGTGCTGGACTGAGAACGAAGATGGTCGGACGTGATGAATGGCCGAAACTTCTTGGCAGGCACGAGCACCAGTGGTGCAAATACTCTGTAGCCGTCCAACCCAACCTTGGTTCAGCGCAATGCACGCAAATAATGTTGTTTGGACGGTATTCCGGTTGTGAGTTCGGTCCTGGTCAATATAGATTTTTTAGATATATTAATTCGAGGCGGGCTGTAGTAAGTATAAGAAGAAGTGAGCGTGCGGGAAGGTAGGATGGCGGAGAATTGAAGGGCCAGTCAAATTCACAGATTGCAAACGCTCGAGGAAGATGTGCGCAATCTTATCGAATAAGTCTTCCAGAAACTAGTCAGCTTATTTCAACTTGTGAAGCCTGCATTTGCCCACCTGACTTTTGGTTGACTTGTCACGGTGTCAAGGTCCTTGAGTAGCCTGGCCATCATGATTGCGATGGCCTCGATATACTAAGCTTTCGAATCGGGATGTCGGGACATACCAGATCATGGCGAGTGAGGATACCAATGTTGTATGAGATCGGTATATAGGGACTGATGATTGGATCGGATTATGAGTAAATGGTGTGATGAAGTGGGCCGAGGTCGTGGTACTGATCCGAACAAGTACGTATTAGTAGTGTATGACTGAGGCGGGGTGCTTTTGCCGTATGCACATAGCTCCCGAAGCACTTGCCCCACACCTACACATATACTTATTGTGGGCTTGCTTCGACCTTGGCCTCTTCGTATTTACCTGGCATTGTCAAGTTTTCCGCGAGACAATTAATTCGTTTGCCGTTTTCCAACATAGAGCCAAGATTGCTACTTACTCAGCAGCAAAACATGCCGTACGACCTCAAAAATCGTAATGTCCTTGTGACCGGCGGATCAGCGTGAGTGACAAGGAGGGATGTTTCGATAGCAGATGGCTATATCGGGCTTGGTTGTTTGGGAAATTATTGCTGACAATTGCCCAGCGGTCTGGGAGAGCTGATCTGCAAGACTTTTGCAAAGGAAGGCGCCAACATTGCCATCAACTATTTCAACCGCCTCGAGCCTGCCCAGAAGGTACAGCAAGCATGTGAAGAGCTGGGAGTCAAAGCTGTAGTCATCAAGGCGGTATGATTTGCCCTGCGTTTGGAAGTGTAAGCATGGAACTAAGGATCATAGGACATGACGTCGACGTCGGATGCGAGACGAGTAGTTCAGGAGACGATTAAGCAGCTAGGCGGCCTTGATTTGATCATTTCAAACGCGGTATGCATGCTTTTCTGCAATGTTCTATTGCATCAACAGAATGCTAGCTGACGAAAATCCAGGGATGGACACGCTTCGCTGCTTGGGAGGATCTCGACTCCATGTCGGAAGAGGAGTGGGACAAGTGCTGGAATGCAAACGTCAAAGTTCCCAAGGCGTTACTTTCCGAGGCAAGAGCCACATTTGATGCCAATCCTGATGGCGGGCACATGATTACGACCGGGAGTATTGCTGTATGTCGCCTGCTTACATGAATGGCTGGTGCATGGATACTAACTCATGACAGGCTATCGGCCAGGGAGGGAGCAGTATGCCTTATTCCGTCACAAAAGCAGCGCAGTTGCAACTAGTCAAGTGCCTTGCTGTGACTGTTGGGCCCACGATACGCGTCAACACGGTTCTTCCTGGCTTGCTGTTGACTGAATGGGTACGAAGCACACGTCTCTTGTCGCATAACGACCGCCCACTGTCCAATGCTGACCAATTCTTAGGGACTCAAGTACTCGGAAGAGCGCATAAGAACGCTCAAGGCTACAGCAGCCCTGAAGCATGAAGCGTTCCTGGATGACTGCGTGGCTGCGTTTGTGATGCTGGCGAAGAATACCAGCATGACGGGCATGCGAATTCAGGTTGATGCTGGGCTCAACATACAAGGTGCATGATGGCTTTGTGGTTAATTTAGAGTTGTATGTGCATATGCATGTGCATCAATTGGATGCATTGAATTCATACATGGACATGTCATGTGACCCGAGTCATGGTAGCAGTAGCAGCAGCGGCGGTGGGGGAGGGCGGGAAAGCAAGACCTCGGCCGTGGGAGGGGCCCGTCGACCCCACGGTAATGCCACTGGGGGAGGGCTAGCACTAAGCCGGGCGGCCGGGTCCACGTCAATTCCCCGCGTCAGGAGCTCCGCATGTCTGCGAATCTCACATGGTCTCTCAGTCATGATTCCAGAACTACCGTAGCCGCTTGTTTCGCCATGTCTCGCCCTCTCTCGCCCGTCGTCAACGCATGCCCGCGTCTGTCGCGACGCTGCATGCAATGCGGCCAGCCCGTCAACCGCTGCCCGCCTGCCCCACGGCGCTGGATGAGCGGCGTGCGAGATGCACCAATCAAGCGACCAAAGACGGCCATCTTCTTTCCTGGTACCCTCCCATCGTCATGTCCCGTCCTCGCAGCACAGCCTACTGACTAAAGCCAGGTCAGGGAGTCCAGCGCGTGGGCATGTGCACGCCATGGCTGGAAGCCTTTCCAGGAACCGCGAAACCCATTCTCGAGGAAATCGATGATACGCTCAAGCTTCCTCTTACAAAAGTCATAGAATCCGGCACTAATGCTGAGCTTACAAAGACCGAGAATGCGCAGCCCGCTATCATGGCCACGTCGATTCTGATCCTGCGCATACTCGAAAAGGAGTTTGGTTTCAAGACAGACGAGCGTGTCGATATCACCCTTGGCCATTCTCTGGGGGAGTTTGCTGCGCTCGTCGCCGGCGGCTACTTAACCTTTGCCGATGCGCTGAAGATGGTGCGGAGGCGAGCAGAGGTCATGGCCAAATGCAGCCAAGAGGCCGTAGCAGAAGAAGGCGGCGAGTTCGGCATGGTAGCTTTGGTCTGTGAATCGGAAGAGCACATGCAATCCCTCATCCAAGGCATACACGAGTTCCTCGCCCTCGGCTCAAAGGCAGATTCCCACGACTCTCTTCCTGCCGTCCAGCAAGTCGCCATCGCCAACCTCAATTCCAAGAATCAAATCGTGCTCAGTGGAAGCATTACCCGTATAAACACACTGCTGACCAATCTCCGCCAATTCGGTGGCCATGACCCACGCCATGTCCGCCTCAAATCCGACGCACCCTTTCACAGCCCTCTCATGAAGCCCGCCCAAGAGACCATGAAGCAGATTCTGCACAGGCAGACCAAAGACGGGCGTGATATAGTGACATGGCCCGGTATATTGCCGTGCATATCCAATGTCTCGGGCAAGCCTTTTACCGACAAGGACCAGCTCAAGGACCTACTCGCGCGCAGTTGTGTCGAAACAGTGCAATGGTGGAAGAGCATAAAGTACCTCCATGAACAAGAGAAGATCATGCGCTATGTGGGCATCGGACCAGGCAAAGTCGGTAGGAATCTGGTAGGCAAGGAAGTGGGAATGAAGGGGTCCGTCAAGGGAGGTGGCGTCTGGGGCATCACTAGCCCCAAAGAGATGGAAGAGGTTATGCAGGCCTTGGATGAGACGGAGAATGCGGAGGCAGAGTGAGTTGTTCTGGATAAAACTCGTCTGTTTTCTTTTCTTTTTCTTGTTTTACGTGCGGAGGACATTATACCCCAAACACAGCTTAGTTCTTTTGCCTCGCAGGTTTTAAAACCAATTTTATATAGTTAATTCAAGAAAGACAATTGTAGATAGAAATGCTTTAACATCTCACCTATCCCCATCACACCAGTCCTCCTTCCAAATCCAGAAGTAGCCCCCAAAACTATCAAACTCATCCAACTCAGCAGACTCGCGTCCCCATGTCCCCGCAATACCAAACGGCGTCATACAGCCCATCCACGACCACGTCCACCCATTCACAATATACTGCTTCACCAGCTCCACCTGCCCATTCTTCTTGACACGGCCCTGAAGCGAAAACTCACCATGAGCATCTACACCCCTCGTCTCCCGATCAATCACCACAGCCACATCCGACGGACCCTCGGGCGCCCGCGCCACGATATCGATATCGCGCATCGGCGGATCAAACGAGCGCACATGCGGCGATTCCCTCTGCTCAGAATAATACCCCGTCCACTTCCCCGCCAGAAACCCCGGCGTTGCCATTTTCTCCAAATGGCATTCGGCAAACGAAGGGCTAGACGTAGGGTCTTGCGGGAACAAGGGCGGAATCTGCATCAGCGATCTAAACGTTATGCTTGACACCGTGGGGAGCTGGCGGCGCAACTGCTCTGGGAAAAGACGGTACACGGCTAGTTCTAGTAGGAAGGCGGGAAGAAGTGCGGTGGCCTCATCGAGGTGGAAGTCATGTTTAAAGCTGCCATAACTGCGGACGCGGTTGCGGAGGTGAGTGATTGAATCTGCGTGTGAAGTTTGGGACCTGCCGGGGTTTGCTTTGAAGTGCCTGTCTAGCGGTTTCTTGACCTGGGTTTCCGCGCTGATGCAGTAGCGGAGTTGGTGGAGCAACGTGCAGGTAATCATGAAGTTTGTGGCAATGAGGTCGTGTTCCGGGAATTTGTAGGTGAGCAGGTCATCGTACAGAATGACGAAGGATTCGGGTTTTAGGGAGGACATGGTGCAGTGTCCCAGGGCTGTCATGTGGGGGACCCAGTCGAGCACGTCGTATCTCCTAGTGTTCTTGGGGACTTTGAAGACCCAGGCGTCGGACTTTTTGGTCGAGGATTTGATGCATTTTTCGGCTGCGAAGGCGAGGCGGATGGTCTCGGGCAGCGAGGCTGAGGTTAGAATGGGGTCGTCGTCTTTGAATAGTATTAGGCTATCGTAGAGTCCCCATTTGGAGAGGTTAGAGTAGTTCAGATCACGTTTGGCAATTTGCTGGAAGACCAGACGGTCGTTACATGCTTTGTGTAGCTGGTGGTTGACACGAAGTAGATTAAGGGCTGAGGAGCAGGGTAGCGGGGAAGCAATCTGCTGCAAGAGCTCAGTGGGGAGAGAAAGTAATCCGGGCATTTTATAGGCACAAAGGGAGCGGATGCTTATCTCGAGTAGTGCAAGGGGCGATGAGGTTCAGCTAAGTATCATGCCACCAGGTCAATGGTGGGATGCTGGCTCACGTGACGATAACGATAAGAACGCCACAGGTTCGGACAAGTGAGAGTATTTGCTTTTTCATTAGCTCTCAAAAATATCAAGATAATACTTGTAAGCCCCTGGTACCATTCTCCGAGGACATAAGTTGGTGTTTTCATGTTCTGTAGCCCACATCATTTGGGTTCAGATCAGTGATTCTGCAATCTGACTCAGCCCCTGAGATCTCATCGCGGTCTACCGGCATTCGAATGAAGTCGGCTCGTCTGGATTACCATCGACGTATACCAGGTGTTTCGGCCACAAGCAAAGATTTGCCTTTCGTCCTTTTGATGTCTCTGCCGCAAGCGTTTCCGGAGCCACGTCATTCTCCACCCATTCAATGAGCGCCTTCAGCCCTTCCCCAGGATACCATCCGAGTCCACCACCACAGTGATTTATACCCGGCGCCTCAAAGAACCGATAGTAGTCACTCGCTTTTGGGTCCCGCTCATAAATCTCCTTGACATAATGTGTCGTGGTATCAGGCGAAACGTACTGGTCAGCAAGCCCCTGCCAATTGATCAGCTTCCCACCTGCTTTGCGGAAGCCGTCGAGATTCGTATCAGAGGTTCCTATTATGGAGTCGTAAAGGTTGACAGATTGATGGAAGAGCTCCTCGAAGTAGGTCCTGTTAATCTGCGCGGTGTCGAATTCACGATCAAGAGTAAGGAAGTCTCTGATCCAGATTTCGGGAAGGAAGAACGGGACACCAACACATGAGCCATTTTCACATGTTGTATTAGCGAGGCCGCTGAAGGGAGCGCCGATGTTGTCCGGGTACCACAGAAAGTCGCCTTCGGGTGTGGTTGCACCCTGCCAGATCAGATGGGCCACTGTAGCTACTGTTTCTGTGATTATCGTGCTCCTGTTTGATGATGGGCAAATGTATTCCTTTCCTAAAACCGTCGCAGGATCAAAAGAACACTCTTTGGGAAGAGAGATGATGCCATCTTCGAGGCCGTCGAGATCATCACAGGCTTGAATGGCAGCTGCATTAATGGCCTCCAGCTCACACGGGGTAGGGAAGCCTGACAAAAATCAGCAAGGATATCCTAGTTTTTCGATAAGACACACCATTCTCGTTCATGACAACCTGTGGCCAAAAGAGCTGCAGCATCAACTGACTCCAGTAGATTGCTGGCGCAGCCGCGAGAATCCCGTCGTATTGATCCGGATATCTCTGCGCCATCATGTGTCCTTGTCTTCCACCAGTGGAGCAACCATTCCAGTAAGTGTAGCTTGGTGCTTTGCCATAGTACCTTTCGGTAACAGCTTTCCCGAGTGTCGCAGCGTCATCCAATGTAATTGAAGAGAAATCTTGTAAGAGGATCCAGTTGACGTTTCCAGGGCTCACCAGCGACCACTCAGTGTCTCCACCAGTATGTCCGCCGTCGGTTGCGACAACAGCGAAGCCCTCACTCGCCGCCCAAGGGAGCGTAGTATTGGTGTCTGGCCCTGTAGACCACCCACTCCCTCCTGCGCCAAGAAATCGTCCAGTCCACTTCTCGGGAGTGGGTAGCCATACTGAAGTGTTGATGGTATCATTGTAGCCAGGGTGCTTGTAGGTTATAGTTACTTCGCAGGCGTCTAAATCTGTGATATTAACCGAGTAATGATTCGCTTCTGCAGGGGCTTCGAAAGAGAGACCTGTATGGAGTTGTGTGATGATATTGAGGATCTTGCCATTTGAGAGCTCCACATCCTGGAAAGTGGATGCTTCACAGTTTGCTTCGCCAATAGTCAAGTCGATAGAGAGAGCCAGTACAGCCAATATTGAAGCGAGATGTCTTCTGCGTGTAAGAGCCATTGTTGAATAACAGATCTTCCGAAGAGAGCGACCGAAAGAGCCTAAAATCGGCGATGGTGCTTCAAGTGCAGATTATCCAGCTTACTTATACTGCAATTTGTCTGCAAAATACAACTGGCTGGGACATGCCAATCAGACACCGATCCGACTTTCTTTGGTTGCAATCAGTACCGTCGTTTAACGAGCTGGAAGCCTTAAATTTTAGATGTTTCCTGATCAAGCTATCCATTTTCCGGTATCAAGGTAGCTGTCCCGCTAAAGTGGAGTCTTTTTGCACTACCGAGGAGGCTTGCTGCTTCCAAGGCGGCATCATGCTTACTCAACCCGTATGTGGGCAGGCCAACTCGTTTCGCAACCTATCAGAGGCGCTTTGGCGAGATATGAGGCTTTTCTGTAACAGTTGAGTAATCGCTTCTCTTTATGCTGGAATTCTTTGTGTAGTCTTTCTCGGTGTTGTATAGTTGATGAAACCCACTGGGTGCTCGGGTGCTCGAGTAGGGTCAACACATTCCTTCCGCTTCAGCCTCTATCCTTTACAGACAATATTGATGTCGTCACTTGTGGCTTAGTATGACCATAACGGCATTGAAATATCATTTCAGGCTGCACGTATGCGTCCCGTATTTGATAAAAATCAAAGCGACAAGTACCATGACTTGATTTCCTTTGGGGGCTACAAACATGACGCGTATGTTGTTTGTGCCAGACCTGCTTATATCAGTTTCCGTACTTTATGCCAACAATAAGAGATTCCCTATACTCACACGATCAATGATACTGCCGTATTATAGGTAGAGTAAGAGTGTATCGGAGCCGGCAATGATAGATGTCTGTAACCCCACACCATCATGTGGGGCTACGATTACCCCGAGACCACCCCCGCACATCCGACACCTATGTTCGGAACAGTACCGTCCCACACTTGGAATTCAAATAGTAGCAGTTGAGTTAGCAATTGGAATTTGCTTTGAGACACAAAAACTTCAAAGTATAACACATTCACTACAAACCAAAACCAATAATGGATCCCGCAGAATTCGGCATCAGTACACTTCCTCTACAACATGTCCCCTATGGACCCATCCTCCCTGAAGCCCTCCAAGGCTCCAACTCCGGAAAGATCGCCCTCATAACAGGTGCAGGGCAGGGTATTGGCGCCGCCATTTCGGAATCCCTAGCAAAATCCGGTGCTAGCGTCGCCCTCCTGGACATCACCGTCGACAAGCTAGACCAAACCAAGAAGACGTGTTTATCATTTGGCGTCAAAGTAGAAGCATTCGGATGCGATGTGCGGAATCAAGAGCGATTGACAGAAGTTCTGGCGCAAGTGACGAAGCAACTGGGGCCGATTGATGTGCTGGTGAATAATGCGGGGATATTTGATCAGCGACCGTTGATTATGAGTACATTTGAGGATTTCTGGAAGCAGATTGAGGTTAATTTCAAGGCTGTAAGTGTCGCTTGTTTCTTTCTCTCTTTTGTTCGTATCATCTGTTTGGACGAGAGGGAAACAAGAAGGAAGACTTGGACTAATTGGATTGCTACTAGCCTTTGATGCTCATCCACGCTCTTCTGCCGCAAATGCGCGACCGTGGACATGGCTGCATCATCAATATCGCATCGCGATCTGGAACCGTGGATGTGCCCATGACACTTGGATACGTGACTTCCAAAGCAGCGCTCATCCGCGCAACGCATACGCTACAGAAAGAGATGGAGCTGGAAAAATTGGATCCTGCAATTCATATCTATGCGCTTCATCCAGGCGGTGTGCGAGGCAACATGGGTGGAGGTAAAGTTGACATGCTTCCGTCCCAAGGCTCTCAGAATGCTAACGCAACAAAGCGGGTATTGCAGAGGATGTGAAGAAGAAGTATGATAGAAATGTCACAGATGAAGAGTTTTTCAAGCACCTCTTCAAGGATGACCCGTCGCTTTGCGGACAGACGTGTGCGTGGCTGGCAAGCGGCCAAGGAAAGGAACTCCGGGGACTGTTTTTGGGTAATCACTCCTATCCCCTCGCCTTCAAAGTGTGTAAAAGACTGACTTTGTCTAGATTGCAGACAGGACGTGGCGAAGTTACTAAGCATTGGACGCGAGACGTTGATGAAAGAGAAACGGAACACATTGACAGTCAATTTTATCGATGGCTATTGCAACGAGCCATAGTAGCAGTTGGACCAAACGATACATGTCAAGTAATTCCTAGATTGGATTTCTGATACTTTGACATGAGAAAAAGAACCAAAGAGAACAACGTAAAATGAAATGCAACCTCTACTTTTCCATTCCCAGTTCGTGCCAAAAGGTTTCTTATTAACAACCTCGCTCACTCTTGTTCACAAACAGAGTACTTAAAGCGGCTTATTTTTAGCATCATACTAAATCAAATGCACGAAACCAACTACCTACGTCATTTCAAGAAAAAGTACCGAGCTGCAGTACCGCAAACGGCCGGCAGTTAAGATTAAGCCGACAAAAAGCTTTTTGCAAGTAAGCGTTGGTATCAGCTATGCTGGGGTACATCGTTCAGCGCACAGACGATCAGGACAAGCTTTCCCGCACGAATGTATCAGGTTTACTCAGAGATACTGGAAAAGGGGAGAGAGAAGGACAACATCGCCTAGGTCTCTTTGCGCAAAAGGGAGCGAATTTGTCCTTGGGTTTTCATAAATGATCATAAGATCCCCCAGCCTGACCGCTCTATTTTTGATTGATCTTTTGCCTTCCTCTTAAAGATCTTACACTGATCTAGCTTCCCTTCCGCCTTGTTTTCCCCTCACCATGCAGCGCTAACCATCGAAGCAGGATAGCTTCCGCTTTCATTCATACACAGAATTGGTGCAAAATCTACAAGTGCATAATCACGCCACTAATTGGCGGGTGATTATCCGCAATTTGTCCACTTGAGCAATACAGTAGATGCTTATTCGCTTCTTGTATCGTGTATATTAGTTGTACGAGGAAGCATTGTGTACTAAGGCTTGTTTCGAAGACGCATACCCCTGCCGCTGACTTACCCCTACTCTTTTGAGCGTGTGGTTTACGTCTGACTCGCGACCCGAGTGCCACCAAATTAACAAACCTGCCCGATCAATCGAAACAACTAGGGAACGAAATTAGGATATGCTGGTTGAAAGTCCCACAGACGTTAGAATCGTTTCGCTTAACGTTCGGGAACGTGTCCCGCTCTACGGGAACCGAAGTCTAGGCGTGCCCAATGCCGGGATACTCACGATCCAGCTACTTCAAACAGTCTCTCTCCTCTCCACGTACTCCGCGCTCATTTCCTTGTTCTCTTCGGAGATTTTCGTCTGTTCATGCGTGGCAATCCTTTCATCGGCCTCGATAAACTCGATAGGGCGATGTAGTTGGATAGCAAGCTTATTGCGATGAACAAAGATACCGGGTTTCGTTTCAAAGAAGCGGTCGATGTCTTCCAAGGTCCGATTAGCCGTCTCTGGGTACAGGAAGTATGTGGTCGGAATGAAAGAGAAGCAGATAACGGCCCAAATGATCCAGAACTTGTATCCAAGGTTCTGGATGCCTGGAAGAGTAGCTTGCACAACGCCGTAGTTGCAGATCCAGTTAGTAGCTGTTGTTTGTCAGCTATTCGTTTACAGGTCAACCGGGCAGCTCAAACATACCCATGGCGAGCGATGCGCCTTTTGTTCGCATTTCGAGCGCATTGATCCTATAGGCCATGTCAGCTTACGTTCTTGACAGTACGCGACAGAACTTACTCCGTAGGGTACAGCCACGGAACACCTAGAACACCCATACCGAAGCTAGCGAAGAATACGAAGAAGAATGAAACAGCGACTATCCCAAGCTTGTACTTGTCTCCACCAGCTTCCGTCTGTCCCTGGGATGCCGCTATGACAATCCAGCAGATGGAGCATGCGCCCGCGGAAACCATCATGACCTTCCGGCGCCCGTACCGCTCAATGACAAAGTATGCCAAACAAGCGAAGATTAGGTAATCCACTGAACCTGCTGCAGCCAGGATACGCGATAGTAGTTCTGAGATGCCTAGAGCGTTGATGAAAATGTAACTCATATAGTACGAAGTTACGTTGATTCCGCTAATTTGATTCATTGCTTGCATGTACGCCCCCAAGAGCATGCGTCGCAATACACCACTTGGGCCTTTCCCAGTGAGCAGCTGCACCCAGGTATATGTGTTCATATGCTCGCGATCCAGAATGTCTTTGATGATGTTGTACTGGGTAATAACAGAAGCTGACTCCGGTGTCGCACCATGACCCTCAAGCGCCGCAAGAACTTCTAGTGCTTCTTGATGCTTGCCTTTTCGGATGAGGAGACGCGGCGAGTCTGGTAGAAAAGGACACATGACAAAGATACAGAGGGTGAAGAAGAGTTGAAAAGCAAGCGGGAAGCGCCATGCAATGTCGCGTGGCGCAAAAGAGAAGCCGAGAGTGAGCCAATTTGAAATACTAAATCCAGTGATGCAGTTGGCTAGACACATAGTCAGTCAATCTACGTGATACCTGAGAGAACTCAGGAACATACCCATCTGAATGATGACGAGCTTTCCTCGACTGTTCATCTTACTCGTTTCAGCTTGCCATACACCAGCAGTCGAAGTATTCATCCCGGTGCCAAGCCCGGCAACGATACGACCAACCATCATGCTCGCGACAGTCCAGCTACATGTTTGAATAATCGCTCCGATTCCTATAATCGCCGAACCAAGCAAGATCTGTCGTGGTCGGCCGAGAATGTCGCCTGTCCATACAGTGCTCATCGCACCAATGAAGCACCCGATATTATAGATGGACGTCATAGTCCCCTGCATGTCCGCGGACGGGTGGCCGAAGGTTTGAAGGAAGTTCTCTGAAATGATGACATTACCAAAGACCCCTTGGTCGTACCCGTAAAATCTAATTAGAATGAGCAACCAAGTACGAGGTGATCTGTAAGTTTAGCTTACACTAGCACTGTACTGGCAGCGATTGAGATCCATACTGTTAATCGCTCACCCGAGCCTCCTAGGTATTTGCGTGCCATGGCTGCTGATTAAGACGCTACTCAACAGCTATTTATAATTGCCGAAATGGACTAGATAGATTTGAGGACAAGATGGGCACAGAATCAGTCGTATTCATCCAGTGTCGATAAGTGCCCCGCTCCACTGACTCTGTACGAAGTGCTAACACAGTACAACAAGCTGACGGCAGCGTGCACCACTTTATAAACGCGCCAAGAACAGAGTCTCGGGATATGCTCCGCTTATCATTATCCATTGAAGGAAAGCTTGTGGAGTCTGTAGAGCATCCGATTGCTTCAAACTCCACACTCTTCCCCAGAACCGAAGCGTGAACCCCATGCCCTAGTGAACAATGACCCACTTTGTCCATGTGCACGGCCCATAAAGTGTCGATCACGGCGTTTAGGCCGACTGAGATACGGGGAACCACATGCACAACAGTCAACGATGACGATGTAGTCGTGGTAAGGTTGTACGTACGGGACTGTTGGATTGCGGAATACCGAGTTGAGTAAGGCGAGGCAGAGGAACAGACATGGATGACGGCAGGTTTGACGAGACGCGGGGTAATCAAGGCAGGAGGCCGAGTGTGGAGTTGGCCCTTGCTAAGCTTCTTCTTAACCGTCACTAGCCTCCGCAGTTATGGGGCTCTGAGGATCCCCCAAATTATTCCGCGGAAAAAAGATGTTGCGCTGTCACTCTGTTTGGCCATCCTCTCTCTGCACAATTAGAGCACAAGGCGCAAGGACTGCCTGACCGAGCAGTCGTCCCGACGTGCAGCCGGTATCATGCGTCAGCCACCGGCAAATCATCGCTAACCAGTCTGTTGTTTCATTAATGAAATTGGAGGAAGATGTAGTATAAATAGTAGAGAATGGTCATGAAGACAATGTGCTACCTCCCAATCAGCACGCTCACTCACCACAGCCTTCATCATGATTTGGACCAATTCTTTTCTTCTCTCCCTGGCGGGTGCTTCCCATGTGGCAGCCCAGTCGTTTCAGCAGACACCCGTCATGGGCTGGAACTCATACAACCAAATGTCATGCAGTCCCAACGCCCAGAAAATCACCACGACCATCAATGCTCTTGCCAGCCGTGGATTTGTTGCTGCGGGTTACAAGTATTTCCAGATTGATTGCGGATGGGCTTCAAGGGACGGACAACGAAACTCTACCAACGGCGCCTTGAAAGTGGATTTGAAGGCCTTCCCTAACGGACTCCAGCCACTCGCCGACCTAACAAGATCCAAGGGAATGAAATGGACCATGTACTCAGACGCAGGTGTGAGGATGTGCGACCCTCAGTCACCAAGTCCAGTCTTGGGCTCTCTAGGCCATGAGGCCGCGGATGCCGCTTTTTTCAAGTCACTTGGTACTGAATACGTCAAATGTATGTGTTCCCAAAATACCTACAGAATCAACAGAAAGCTGACAGTCACATAGACGACAACTGCTATGCAGATGGACCTAACGCTGGCCAGAATGCCCCAAAGAATGCCAGGACCGACTTTGTTACTCGAATGGGCGCCATGTGGAAGGAGCTGCAGAAGGTTGGCATTCCCGGAATGTTGATCTGTCAATGGGGTGTCCCCTACTCTACATCCGCTGGTCTAGAGGGACCTGATACGTGGACCAAGGGCATTTCTACCTCATTCCGTCTGTCAGATGACATTACTTCGGGCTGGGCTTCAATGTTCCGCATCTACAACCAAGCTGTCCATATCGCCAAATCCGGCAACGTAGGCCCAGGACACATTGCCGATGCCGATTTACTCGAGGTTGGCAATTCTGCCATGTCTTTTGACGAACAAGCCACACATTTCGCTGCTTGGGCGATGCTCAAGTCTGCGCTGATGATCTCAACTGATGTTGCGGCATTGTCGAACGAATTGGTCACTGTCCTCCAGAACAAAGACCTCATCGCCATCAACCAGGATTCGGCTGTCAAGCCAGTTACCCTCCGCCAACGATGGAGCGGCGATCGTGATCTCTGGGCAGGAGATCTTGCAAACGGAGACATGGCTGTCTTGGCTGTGGATCTCAGCAACACTGGCCGCACTCTCACCATTCAGCTGGCCGACCTGGGTATCGCCTCTGCGACCATCAAGGACATCTGGGCTGGCACAACCACCACCGGCTCATCCTTCTCAAAGCAAATCAAAGCTCACGGCTCTGTCCCGCTCCGCCTGTCCAACATCCAACGCTCGACAGCCGCCAAGCCACAATACAACTACGTCTCCGTATCCACCGGCTCTCTCTCCTCGGGCGCAAACACCTCGCCTTGCTCGGGCTGCACGTCCTCCAACAAGGTCGGCAACATTGGCGGCTCAAACGGCGGCCGCGTCACCCTCTCCAACATCCGCACTTCAAAGGCCACCCAAACCGTGCGCTTCGACTACATCAACGGAAACGTCGACTACATGGGCGGAACCAACGAGCGCGTTGCATCAATCAGTGTCAACGGCGGTGCCGCAAAGACTGTCAGCTTCCCCCTCACAGGCTACAACTGGAGCAAAGACGTTAGCAAGGATTACGCCGTCGAGCTGTCGGGATTCAGCACTACTGGTCCCAACACGATTACCATCTCAGGAGCTGGAAGCTCGCCTGGACCTGACTTTGACAGGATTGGTGTCGTAGCTTAGGCTATGCGGGCCACCTGAGAGTGGATGTATATAAGTTTTTGGCTGCAGTTGGCGGCACACTTGGAGTTTTTTTCTACACAGTATATATTTTTCTTCGTACATATGTATGACATTCATCACTACTGCTCCTTGTAGCTCATATCAACGTCCATGACTCGCACGTGAAATGAACAAAGCGTATTCTCTTCGCAATACCAGAATATGGTCAACATACCTTTAAACCCACAAATCCTACACAAACTTCGCCATCTCAGGCTTCGTCTCTCTCTCCTCTCCACCCCCCACCCCCTGCTGCTCGGGCGCCCACGTCGGATCCTCTCGACTCGTAATAACCTCATGCACACTTAACCTCTTTTCCACAATCTCCCTCCCATTAACAAGATCATTCTCATCCGCCCTCCGTGCCGCCTCCTCCTCATCCCGCGCAATCCCCGCCTTAACATGGCGATGAATCAAGCGCTTACGCGCGACTTCGAAGTCGACATCAACAAACCACAACTCATCCATCAGCTGCGCGGCATCGCACCAAGGCGAACGGTCCAGCGCACAGTAGTTGCCTTCGAAGACGACGATGCGGACAGAGGGCGCAATGGCAATGTCGTTCTCAACAGGGTCTTTTCGCGCGTGGTCGAAGCTCGGGGCGTACAGCGTTGCCGTCTCGGGACAGATGGGCTCACGTAGCTTCTTCACAAGCGTGCAAAAGGAGTCGCCGTCGAAAGTAAAGGCTGCGCCGCGCCGGGCGTGGGCGCTGTGCGGGTCGGGCATTGCGTCGAGTTGGAGGCGGGAGAGGTGGAAGCCGTCCATTGGGATGAAGGCGGAGATGGGGTTGCTATTTGCGGTACCTGGAGATTGCTGTGCGTGTTTCTCGTTGATTTTGGTGGAAACCATGGTTGCTAATGTGGTTTTGCCTGTTGTTTTTTCTCTGTTAGATTGGGAGAGGACGGCTTGGGGGTGCGTGTGCGTGTACGTACCGGATCCGGGGATTCCTGAGATGGCGATCATTAGGCGTTTGGATGCTGGGATGTCTTGGTACTTCTCTGGATAGATGTTAGTATGGGACCTAGAATTCAAGGCTGGTATCAAATACTCCAGATCTTGTTTACCAAACGCTCTACTTGTTCGTTCATGTTGCCAGTGTATAGTACGTCGTATAGTAGTGTTAGGTCAATGGTCTACAATCTAAATAGTTCTACAAAATCTTTGTTCGCTGCTATCCTAGGGTCGATCAGAATCATGGGCCTATCAGTGCGGGAAGTCGGCGCTTTTCATCTTGTGCACTGCATGCGTGCCAACATGCAGATTGTGGGGGTCTGGGCATGGTGGTGGATCTATGTCGGATCTGCTGACGTCGCGCGGGGGGAAGAGCGGTTGTTTACCGCGGCGAGACTCTACCCCAGCCCTAGACATTGCATCATCACGGCGGACCAATACATACTTTATAGGCACGTACGGCGTGGAACAAAAGGAACTTGCTCGTGTGAGTGGTCGATGGGTGGCTATCGGGGATGCGGAACATGGCGATCATGGGCGGGTAATCATTGAATTCGCTGCTTTTGTATGGTCGAATATCCTCCCACGGCAATCTCCAAGATCCGGAATTGGTGAGCAAAGCGTATTATGTCTCTTATCGTGTGCAATCGATTTGCGACCAAAGTTGATTCCTGGCGTAGGATGCGTTCGACTAAGCAATGGCGTCACTCCTGCTCCACAAGAGGGTGCTTTGGCCAATCATCAAAGACGTGGCTTGAGGACAGGTGTGGCTGGGCATTCACGTCCGCAAAAGCCATTGTATTGCAGAACAGCCACCGGTGACTAAAGACGCGGGAAGAAGATGACCTGAACTATTGCACCATTCCAATTCGGCCGCTACGCTTACAATTATTTGGCCGAACGCGTTAGTTCGCGTTGAAACGCGTCAGTCTACACCATGCTTCCCTGGGCTCTCCTTGCTCTCGTCCTGGCTAGCGTTTCACCAACATCCGCTGTCGATGAGAATCCCTCTACGAATGCTCAGTCGCTTCTATGGGGCCCCTATCGGCCGAACATATATCTCGGGCTCCGTCCCCGGGTACCCAAAAGTGTCATTGCGGGTTTAATGTGGGCGAGACTAGAGGACGTTGGAACGAGTAAGTTGAGGTAAGCATCGGTCAATTGCAATGCTGACAAGTTGTGCAGCACTGCGACATAATGTAAACCAAAGCGAAGACATAGCACGATATGGCTGGACTGCATACGACACACGAGAGGGTGGCCAACAAGTCATAGAAGATGTTGGTAACAAGGTCAACATCACGACAGAGTTCATAAAGTATTCAGAGGGGCAGCACCAGGGAAACTGGGGCTTGAGGATTAAGGGAGTACCGAGATTCGATGCGCCTCCTGAATTGAAGACAACAGTCATCTTCTACCTGGGTATGGAAGAGAAGGAAGCTTGTGACCATTGCAGGTTAGATGCTCGCCAACAGCTCGGAGAGGGCGAAGACACATCTGTCCATGCTGTAAACATGAACCTTGTTCACCCAAAACTCGGCGCCTCTGGAATACACATTCTCGTTCCTACTAACAGCGATGGACACCGTGAGATAGCATTCGTCAAGTCGCTGAATGTGACAGAGGACCGATTGTGGCAGGCCAAATGTACGTACTCGAGATACCAGACTTTCTTCTACCTATTACCATGACCCACTATCTTGATGTGAACAGCCGGCTGATTATTCTGCCTGCAAGAAGCCACTTTCTTGGATACCCTGAAAGACCAAACAAAGGACCGAAAGGAACCTGGACCGACCGATATTGTGATTCGGAATGCCCCAGGCGCAGGCAACATGCATTTCGTGCAGATGGTTCTTCATGGAGAGTTTGAGGTAAGCCATTTCCATGACTTGGAGTTATGGGCTTTACTGAAATCCTGCAGTTTGATATTCTCTATTCCACCGAAACAGCGAAACGTACTATGACCTGTGAGTTTGATCTTGCATGCTGGGCACCACCATTCACTGCGAGACTAATCCTTCCCAGCTGCGAGCCTCACCACAGACCTAGAGAAAGCCATGCAAACGTTTGGCAAGAACTTTCTTTCAGTCTTCAATCCAACACCACCTTTCAAGACCTTTGAGCATCTGAGTTTCTCCAAAAGTGTTTTCTCAGACCTACTGGGTGGTCTTGGATATTTCACTGGCAGCTCCAAAGTTGTCACAGCAAAAAAGGCCATCTATGCCGAGACCACGGCCAACTTCTGGGAAAAGTCTGCAGATGCAAACAAACACACAACGCCAGAGACAAAAGGTCCATACGAGCTTCTCACACATACACCATCCCGTGCAGCATTCCCGCGAGGCTCTCTATTCGACGAAGGCTTCCATCTTCTTCTGGTCCTGGAATGGGATGCAGACCTTGCGCTGGAGGTGATACGTGACTGGCTCTTCCTAATGGACGACGACGGCTGGATCGCACGAGAGCAAATCCTAGGCTTCGAAGCCGAAGCCTCTACGCTCCCAGAGTCCATCAATCAATTTCCGCATATTGCCAGCCCCCCAACAATGTACCTGGTCATCTCGAAATTCGTAAAGATGCTCAGGGGCACAATCAAGTACCACGGCCGCGACTCCGTCTACCTCTCCTCACCCGAAACCGGCAAAGCTCTCGTGATAAAAATGCAACCCCTCCTCAAACGCCACTACGAATGGTTCCGAAAATCGCAGTCAGGAGACGTAGAAGCCCACTCCGTCCCCTCGGCCAACCTAAACGAAGGCTACCGCTGGCGCGCCCGAACCCCAGGCAAGAACACCGCCAGCGGTCTATCCGATTACCCACGCGCCGAGCCCCCGGACCTCACCGAACTGCACCTCGACGCCCTCTGCTGGGTCGGAGTGATGGGCCGGACCCTCGAGCAAATCGCCTTCTTCACCGAAAACGCCCACGACGCATTCACATACCAAAAGCACGTGCGCAGCATAAAACGCAACATCGACACTCTGCACTGGGACTCCTCCACCTCCCTCTACTGCGACTCCATCGTCCAAAACGCCAAACACAGCTTCACCTGCCACAAAGGCTACATCTCCCTCTTCCCCCTCCTAACCGGCCTCCTCGACCCCTCCCACCCACATCTCCCCGCCGTCCTCGATCTACTACGCGACCCAACGCATCTATGGAGCCAACAGGGTATCCGCAGCCTCAGCCCGCAAGACCCGCAGTACGGCGCCGAAGAAAACTACGCTCGCTCTTCCATCTGGCTCAATTTCAACTACCTAATCCTAGACCAGCTCCTGCGGCTTGCGCAGACGAAAGGTCCGGAGCAAGGGAGAGCGCACGACAGTTATATCTCGCTGCGCAAGAATATAGTCAAGATGGTGTTTAAGCAGTGGCGTGAGACGGGCTTCGTCTGGGAACAATATGATTCCGCAAGCGGCAAAGGCGTGCGTGCAAAGGGGTTCACCGGGTGGACGGCGCTCGTCGTGCGGGTTATGAGCATGCCGGATTTGGAGTCGCAGCAGGGGGTGGGCGGGCAGGTTAAGGGGTATGTGGATGAGGTTAGGAAACAGGCGGCGGGACATCCGAGGGTGGATGCGGGAGGTGTGGTGCTGCTGGTAGGGGCGCTGGTGTTTGTGTATGTGACTAGGCGGCGGTTTGCGGGGACGTTGAGGGGGTTGAGGAGGAATTGAGGAGGGTAGGATTTGGAGGGGTTTGTGGATGGCTGGGTTGGGGTGTTAGAGGTTTTGGTTTTTTGTGACTTGGGATTTATTGCTCGAGCAGGAAGTTAGAATAGGAATTTCGGCCTTTTTTTTGCGCGATACATTTATTTGAGTACTTAAACATGTGGTTATGTGCCACACGGATTTCGCTCGTGACGATTGATTGTTAAGTCAATTTCATTTTTTACTTTCTAGTAGTTAACTGGAAATAACCTTCCATGTTGATTCTTTGCATGAACTAGGCTTCCATTTGCATTCATTTTACTCAGCCCCCCGCAAAATTCATATCTGTGCGAGAATGTATCGCTCTGGAATGGCCATCACACCTGCTCACAGCTGTATGCCTTCCTGTCACTATGAAACCCGCAAACTCGAACTGCAATTACCTTGGTGTTGCCACTGAGCCTAGGGCTCAATCAGCCCCCCATCGTTCCCTCACAGAGAATGCCGTTCTCAAATCTTGCACTCAACAATCACGCGTTTACCCTTTGTGTGATCGTCGCTGATGCAGTCAAGATCACACCATGTAGCAACTCCGCCCGATCCCACCAGCCGGACTGCCAGCTTCCCAGCTTCCTCCTGCAATTTTTCATTCTCACTTGCCTTCTGCATCACAAACGAGACCATTACTTCGATGACGACTTTCCGAAATTTCCCATTCCAATATGGCGTCCAGGATTCCAAGAGAACTTCTTCATGTTGCTTGTATGTCCAGCGAAATCCGTCGATAAAATCACGTACCGGGCAATCCCAGTAGAGCTTCAGACACAGATCGGTTACCTGAACCTGCTGGAGAAGGTACAGAAAGTCAGGTTTCTCATAATGGATGTTGTTTTCGGTCCGGCATGACCTGTACAGCCAGTAGAAGCCCGCGGTACCCCACGTATGGTCGAGGCAAATCTCACGGATAACGTTTTTGGAAAAAATGAGTGGGTTAGGCACTACTTTCTCTGCTTCGTCCGGCGGCGAAATCAGGCCAGATAGTTCAAAGGTATGCGTTTTTCCAATCCATTCTAGGGCTTCGTGCAATATCTGTTTGCAAGTCAACATCCATAATGGAAGGCCACTGATATCCGGTGAGTGACATCCGGATATCTCTTTTGCTACGTGAGATGGAACACAAATGCACGTAAAAGATTTGCAAAAGAACTCCATCGCATCGTTCTCGAAGACGAATGTGTAGATTTGATCGCGGATCTCTGGGGGTAACTTGAGGAAAGTGCTCTGGGGCTGATCAGGTCTGGAACCGGCAGCGATCCTAGCGTTTTCGGCCAGCCGTCTACGCTTCATAGCGCGGGTGGTGACCATGTCGGCTGTTGAGAAGAGGTTGTGTTGGAGGTGGGTGGAAGCAAGAAGGCATCAGGGTGAACTTCGGGCAACTTTTAATACCCTAAGGAATGACCACGATAGGTCCAGCCTAGGGATTTACGTCATGAGACACGTGGAGAAGCCTCTTTTCACTCTCCTCTGCTGGGACCCGTAGCGCCTGGGACCTCAACCCGTATGGTGAAAGTGAGCCCTGAAGAAAGCATGAATGGCCTAGTTGATTTCATTCAGCACTACACATGGTGAGGAAGGCCATGCGTGAAATACATGAGGATGAGTATTTCACTTAGAAACTAATCGGTGCGTAGGTAAAATCTGTTCGCACTCCACCTCGGAGCTGTAGCATTCCAGAGGGAGAGCAATATAGCGAAGCTTTTGTTTGTGAGTGTTGATGCGTGATGGAATTCATGCCGGGAGTGACAAGTGGCACGTCGAGCTTTATCGGCCGCAGCGTAGGGGTGGTGAGGAGAGAGGTCAGTCCTCTAGTTCGCGGATGAGACTTGTATGTTTCAGTGAGCCCGCCGCTTCCTAACAGATTGAGAAGACGTAGTACTACTATTCAGTGACGTCAACGCTAACACAGCTCAAGTCGCTGCAACAGCACGAGGCATTCTTTGAAGAAGCTGGCAGACTCCTGAATCGTCAATTTGATTGCGATGACGCCGGGAAGCAAGCGACAGCAAACACCTCTACGGAGGGGACGGTAATCATGAAAAGCTGCTTGTGCGGGTGCCAAGACGATACACACTAGATGAATGAGACGTGTCTGTAATCATATTGCTATGATATCTTCTACTCTGATAGGCGTACACACCCAAAGCCATATCGCGAAGCTTAGAAAACTTCAAAAACCCACCTGGAACAAGCTCCAGGATCCCCCCTTATTCATCCACCAACGGTCAAATGTACTGCTACATAAGAAGTGAAATTTGCTTCCATGCCCCAGAGTTTGTTACTTGTAGAAACTGTTGGCCGTCGGGCGCTGTGGTTCCGAAAACAAGAGCCTCGGCTGACATGGAAGGCTGTCGCAAACTGCGTGTCCAATTCCACAAAAAAGAGAATCGACCAGGTCATTTGAGGGTGCGTAAAGATACATTTTGGGCACCATCATCCAAAGTTGCGCCAAATGAGTGCAAAGGAATGGGAACGCGCACGGTTCTGACGTTGCGAGAGCCCAATTATGCCTTGACAGGGCCACCCTGTGCGTCCTGGGAAATATCGTTCTCAAACTCCGAAGCCGAGGTTTCCCGGTTCAGGCTCGTCTCGCGGTGCAAAAATGTGTGTTCCTTGACGGGGCTGCTAGCCAAATCGCCCTGTGAGGCGGCAGCGCTGTTGCCATTGCTGTTGACGGAGCCATTTTGCCCAATGGGTGTGGAGGGGGCGATGTGCGGGATCTTCTCGGGATTGGGGTGCTCGCGACCGACTTGTGTGACACCGACGTCACCAGCCTTTCCGGCTTTGGAGAGGGCATAGTCGCCACTGTCAAAGTACTTGCGCTCCTGTGGATATTTGTTAGACAAATGATTGGAGATTGGCATGTCTATGCAGGACGGTAACGCACCTTGAGCTTGTTCTGGAGAAGGTCCTTCTTGTTGGGCAGCTTGCCGTACAGACGGAAGAGCTTGGCCTCCTGCTCTGACAGTTTCTATTCCTGCAGTGTTAGCCGTGGCCGTTTGCGAAAAAGAGGCATGCAAGGATTGGTATGACGTACGCTGACATCGACCTTGTTCTGCTGGTGCGGGTTCATGGTAGCGGTATTGAGAGTTGTATTAGTGCGGTGGTGTGGATTGCAGGCGATGATGTTGTCGGGAGGGGTAACTGCTTGGGAGAGACGCAGACAGAGGATGATATGAGCTCTTTATGGCGCCACAGCAAGGGATGGGCAGGCGCAAGTTTATTTTATAGCACAGTCGGGGTCTTGTTGGGTTGGGTTGGGTTGGCCAAATTGGGCGAGTACTGTCGAGGGCGATGTGACAGGGACAGGGCGAAGTCTGGTGTGATTGCACGCCCTGACGATTGGGTGTCGAGACGAAGCTCGGACTTGGCTCGTTCGTGCTGCTGCTGCTGCCCACGGCCTGACAACGCACAACGGTCAGCGAGCTATGACTCGTCTGGTCTAGATTTATGGCTGCTGCAACGGCAGTGCCTGGACGATGGAAGTGGTGGTGTTGGTAGCAGTGGTGGTGGAGATGGGAATGCCCCTCTATCCAGTATGCGATAAGCCTTAGTCGCCCGAGGTGCCGAATGCGGGACGGTGCGCGTAGCCAATCGAGCAAAGAGACGACAAGCAGTAGACACTGGGACAAGAGACGGATGGAATGCAAGTCACAGAGCAAGACAAGAAGGGCAGCACAGGCGCGATTTATGGACAAAGGCGGGCGGTGGGCGTTGCGGTAGATGCGTGGGTTTAACGTTGGAGAGGCCACGCCGAGGAGGGGTAGATGCAGCAGATATGTATGTGTAGGCGTAGGCAATGCAGTGGGCCGGGTCCAGCGATTTCCAAGGGGCGTGGCTGGATACGACGGATTAATTGATGCAGTAGGCACAAAGCAATTCAGGGAAAAGAAGCCGTTGCCGCGAAACCATGGTGCTTGGTCACTTCATTACCCTCTGCCCTAGCCCACCAACCCTCTTGCGGCGTGCGGGTTCGAGGCACACGACGGATTGCCCCAGCCCTTACCACACTGAGCGCCCGCACAACGTCACGCGCCACCTGACTTGGCTTCGCACGCCCCTGAGACGGCTGAATGGAGATGCCGTCGACGATTCGCCTTGCCCTCGCTGTCCCTCTGTCAGTTGTATCATGGCAGTGGTGCGCTTTTGGTTGGCACCGCGCGACCATGCTTCCCCCCGCATGTAATGGTGCATGCTGCCTTTGCTGTGATAGGCGGCTCCGCTCTGCTAGTCTCGCCCTCTATCAAATCCTGACGGTCACCCTCCCACCACCATGCAATCCGGCTAGCCAAGTGCTGTTGCAGCGCTCCGAATCTCACCCTCCGATCCGAACCCAACGCAATCGTCGCTGAGGCGTCGACCCAGACAAGGTCTGCCCCGCCCGTCGCGGTCCTTTTTTCGCTTAGCACATGCTGTGAAATTCCACGCCCGAAAACCACTGTACTACTCAGGCCACAGTCTTTTCCCCAACTCCCTCCAATCACAGGCAGAATGGCGAGCACTGGCAAGACTTTTGTAGTAGAGCATCTCGACCCGGAACTCGAGGAATGGTCGTCCTTGGAATACTCGGCCATTGCAGCAGAGTCCCACGCCTCGGGCGCTCAATTCTTGCTCTCTTCCGTCCCGACTTCCTTGACCTTGCCTGCCAACCTCCAGGGCGCCAAGGGGCTCCAAGTCGAGACTAGAGGAATCGAAGAGATATATGCCGACAAAAAGGACAAAGTATGCCTGCTCGATCCAGCGGCATCCAAGGACCTGAGCCCCGAAGACGGTGACGCTTTTGACATTTTTCTCTTCGGCGGTATCCTGGGTAAGCACACGTGATGCCTTCAACCACTTGTTGGTCCGAGTAGCCATGAGCTGACGCCGCCTAGGAGACGATCCACCTAGAGGTGTGTGATGCCGCAAACGCTGGGCAGCCTACTCTCCGTCAGCTAACGGCCTGTATATAGACCGCACTTCAGAGTTGCGCAAGAAGGGATACCAAGGTCGTCGTCTCGGTCCAGTACAGATGACAACCGACACTGCAGTCCGTGTGACTAGGATCTGCGTCCAGGACAAGGGTACGTCATCCATGCTCGTCACAGATGCTTGGTTTTGTGGATGTGAGATGCTCATGAAACGCAGTACCCGTCGACCAGATCCCATATATAGACCACCCAGATCTGAAGATCAACAAGAACGAGAGCACACAGATGCCGTTTCGTTATGTCAAGGGCAACGATGGACAGCCTATTATGCCCGAGGTACGTACTGCCGCACATGCAACGTTTCGGAGGCAGGATGGATGGCGCTGACCAGATCCTCAGGGCATGCGTGATCTGATCGTCAAAGACTCGGCAAAAAGCCTCAACGATCTCTTCTAGACAAGATGGGACCAATCCTCAGGCCCAGCCTCGAAGCCGCAGCCGCAGCCGCAGCCGGGGCCGGCAGCGTGGGAAACATCCATGCGCCACTGTGGCACGCAGTATTCGACGACAATAGACACGTACCGCTTCCGGGAATGTTTGTTAGCATTAATGACAGCACTCTGAGTCCTTCATAGGCTCCGTGGTGTAGTACTGGCTGGTGGCTCGAGAGCTCACAGCCAGACCCTGGGGAGACGGGCCGATTAGATGGCGACAATGCTCCAGAACCCTTTCCGCATGTCCGTGGCAAGGTAGTACTAGTAAGTGAAGTAGCATGGCGTCGACAGCCAAGGCAATCACAATTAGTAGTCGTCGCCTTGATAGTGCAAAAGAAGGCCTTGCCGTGAGCTTCCATGTTGCGAAACCCTTGGAATGCGGGATCGAAGCTGCATGTTTCCGTAACAGGCAACACGAGCGCAGCGACGCGTGTTCCAATGTCTGTGAACGCCGGCCTTGTGCAAGCCTGAGGCCAAAAGAAGAGGGTGATACGTGGTTGAAGCAGGTGGAACTGCCCAGGCGTATCAGATGCAGCGCGCACTGCGTGTCTTTTCGAGACGCGGAGTTGGAGAGAGCCGGAGAGGGGGGCGCTGTGATTGGCTGGCTTACACTAAGGAACCACGGCCGATGCGCCAAAGAAGTGCTCGATAGCCATGTTCATATCCCTACTCGTACCGTGCTGTATTCTTGACCACTTATTTTTTTCCTTTGTCGCTGCAGCCAAACCAGCGGTCAAAGAAATACCTTCTTTTGTTGCTTTGCCTTGCTTTTGCTCCTGCGTAGACTGTCTCGCGTATCTGAATATTACCGCCGTCGAGGCCTGGCCTGCCCCCCTTGGTAAAGGACCCCGATTTACAGGGACTCGTCAGCCGCCCAGTAGCCACCTATCCTACATTCTTCATATCCAGACTTGTGCTACAACCCCGACAACCACACCCGACTGTATAATACTTGCTCGCACACTCCATTCACGCACTGCCCACGCTTCCCCACTCCCACCCCATATTCCCCCCGTCGGCCCATGTGGTAGTCGCAGCGCGCACCGCAACCTCCGCGGCCTTCCATCCCGACACGCACACGCGGCCCCAGCATGGCCTCCTCACATCCACCATCGCGATGGCGAACAGCCTTGCTCGGCGGCCTCATCGCCACCGTATCATGGCTGCCCAGCATAATGGCAGCAGAAAAGACACAGGCTGACTACTTTGTGCGCAAACTCCCCGGTGCGCCAGAGCCGCTATTGAAGATGCACGCAGGGTAAGCACGCCGGCGACGGCAGGAACCATGGCCAGTCTAACCATCCTACAGGCACATTGAAGTAGACCCGCAAAACAACGGACACCTCTTCTTCTGGCACTACGAGAACCGCCACATCTCCGACAAACAGCGCACAGTATTATGGCTGAACGGTGGCCCTGGCTGCTCCTCCATGGACGGCGCTATGATGGAAGTCGGCCCCTATAGAGTCCGCGAAGGCGGCCACCTCGAATATAATAATGGTTCTTGGGACGAGTTCGCCAACTTGCTCTTCGTAGACCAGCCCGTGGGCACTGGCTTCAGCTACGTGAACACGGACAGCTACCTAACCGAGCTCGACCAAATGGCTGAGCACATGATTACCTTTCTTGACAAATTCTTCACCCTTTTCCCTGAATACGAGAACGATGATGTGAGTAGAGGAAACGTGGTCATACAGTGCTTTTTACTAACGTATGACAGTTGTACATTGCTGGTGAATCGTATGCCGGACAGCACATTCCTTACATCGCCCGCGCCATCCTCAAGCGAAACAAGATCAATGCCTCCAAAAACCCATGGCCACTCAAGGGTCTCTTGATTGGAAATGGCTGGATTTCGCCAGTTGACCAATACCTCTCATACATTCCTTTTGCCTACCAGAATGGCCTCATGCAGAGCGGCACGGATTCGGCAAAGCGCATCGAAAGCCAGTTGAAAGTCTGCACGGAGAAGCTCAGCGATGGCGGCATGGACAGAGTGGATACACCAGAGTGTGAGCAAATTATGGTCAGGATTCTTGAAGAGACCAAGAACTTGAAAGCAGACGAGATGAACCAGTGCGTCAACATGTACGACATCCGCCTGCGCGACGACTCTTCTTGTGGAATGAACTGGCCTCCGGATCTTTCCCTGGTTACCCCCTATCTCCGCCGACCTGATGTCATCCAAGCACTCCACATTAATCCCGACAAAAAGACTGGCTGGCAGGAGTGCAACGGTGCTGTTTCTAGCCATTTCCGTGCTAGGAAGAGCGATCCCTCTGTCAAGTTCCTGCCCGAGGTTATTGAGCAGGTTCCCGTTCTGCTGTTTTCGGGTGACAAGGACTTGATCTGCAACCATGTCGGTACCGAGGCTATGATTCAGAACCTCAAGTGGAACGGCGGAAAGGGCTTTGAGGCTTCCCCGGGCGTTCAGAACGCCAAGTCAGATTGGATGTTCGAAGGAGAACCCGCCGGAACCTGGCAGGAGGCGCGCAACCTTACCTACGTCGTCTTCTACAATTCCAGCCACATGGTGCCATTCGACTACCCGCGCCGCACTCGAGACATGCTTGATCGCTTCATGGGCGTCAACATTGAACAGATTGGCGGTGCTCCTGCCAACAGTCTCATCAACGGCGAAAAGGGACCCCTGACGAGTGTTGGTGATCATCCCAACTCCACAAAGGCCGAAGAAGACAAGAGCAAGGAGCTCAAAGCAGCAGAGTGGAAAGCCTACAAGCGCTCGGGAGAGACTGCCCTTGTCGTCACTGTTATTGTTGCATGTCTCTGCGCATTCTTCCTCTGGCGCAGTCGTCGCAAGAACGCTGAATATAAAGGTGTTGATGGCGGTGACGAAGGCCGCGAGTCCCTGCTCACCGGCATGGGCCTCGACAACTTCCGACGACGAGACCGGAGCCGTGATGTTGAGGCGGCGGACTTTGACGAGAACGAACTCAACGATCTGAACGGTGCGAAGAAGAAGCATCCTGGCAATGGCTACTCTGAGAAGGGTCGCGGACCTACCAATGACTCATCTTTTTCCTTGGGTGCTGATAGCGATGACGACGATGAGGCGGGTTCTAGTGATGCTGGCAGGAGAAAAGAGGCATCTCGTTGAGTCAATTGCAAGGGAACAGGTATGCTAAATATGTGCGTTGCGACAGGGACGTAAAATAGACTTTTTGTGCTCCTTAGCACATGCTGCATTACAGGAGTTTTTTGGTTGTACCGTATAGTTGAGCTTATGGAGGTGTATATAGGCCTTGGCAATGTATCTCAGGATATTTTACATGTACCACAACTAAACACTTTTTTGATATATTCCCTCCTTGAAGTAAACATTTTGCAGGATTCACTAAGGTCTGGTTGAACTATATTGAATCGATCACTGAGAAGGATCGGCTTGGCTTATTTGAAAGTGCCTATCGTTCTCTGGGTTTCGTTCCTATATCCGCAAGGAAGGAATCGTCAGGGACAGTCCTTGTTTCAAAGATCGCAGCTTGCATATATTATGGGTATATTTGCTCTCTCTTCTTTTCAGATCTCTCCAATGACGCAATGCCGATCAACTTCTCACCTATATCACACAGGAACTATACCAACGAAGAGCGCTTTGCTTGTTATACTATCAACAAATTCGAAAAGTACGCACACCGCGGATATACGTCTAGATATATCAGCAGAATAGATCACTCAAGATATGCGTGCATGCAACGCTGTAAGGTCTGTATTCCTAGTACCTATCCATCTACTTACCCCACATCTTCCATCTGATATGGCCCCGTCCCGAGAAGCCGCGGCTTCATTCCCAGAACTGTGATTTCCCCACCAACCACGCCCTACGTACGTACGTACGTACTCTGCCTACACCGATCACAAAAGCGCCCTTGGGTGTAGAGAGCATTGTCAGCTCCAACTCGAGTCCAATCAAAGCAACCGCCTGACAAGAGAGACCGACATATAAGTAAGCAACCAGCAATCGCATTTATCAGCTCGCCCCTCACCCTGCAACCTCAAGGTTCCCCCAACTTCCCTCCCTTTTCCTATAGTAAAACCGCATTCACCCGCATCTAGCCCCACCTCCCCCTCCTCCGACATCGCGCATCTTGCACTAGTAGTTCCGTCTCTCCAATCCAAACCCGCTCAAATAAACAAACAAACCCTCCCGGAAAAAAAAAAGAACCGAATACATGTACCTCCTCCTCCCCCTCCGTCGCACCTCCCCACAAAGTCTAACCCGCACCCTACAACCCGCGTTCTCCACCCGTAACCTCTTTGCACAACAACGCACCATGACTTCGACATCGACGTCGCAGCAGCCGCTCCGAGAATGGCTCGTCATCGTCCCCGACCACAAAGAAGCGCTGAGCAAGCGCCTCGCAGTGCGCCCGAAGCATCTTGAAGGAATGAAAGGAGATAAAGAGGACTTTTGGCTTTGGGGCGGTATGTTCTTCTTCTCTCTTCTTCTTCTTCTTCTTCTTCTTCTTCTTCTTCTTCTCTCTTCTTCTTCTTCTTCTTCCCTATCATCCCCTTTCCCTCTCCTTTCCCCATCCCTCCCCCTCTCTTCCTGTCAAATTCGCAAGGACAGTAAAGATTCCAGCAGATTACACTGATGCACACGAACAATAGGCGCCATGCTCGACGAACCAATCCAACCCGGCGACACGAACCCACCCAAAATGAAGGGCTCGGCCTGCTTGCTTGGCGCTGCGACGCGCGAGGAGGTGGTCGAGAGGCTGAAGAACGATATCTATGTCAATGAGGGTGTGTGGAATTGGGATGAGGTGCAGATTATCCCGTTCAAGAGTACGGTTAGGAAGGCGCTGTAGATGAGGGGGATTGGAATCGATGGTATATGTTTTGTTTTGTTGTGCTGCGAGGTTTATGGACTGGGAGTGGATGAATAGTTTGTATGTCGTAGAACTAGGTCCACTATAGGATGTATCACTTGCATATGATGTGCATGTTTGTACAGCAAGATGTCACCATGTACCACCTTGAGCTGTAACCGCACCGATTCCCACACCAACAGCAGCAACCACCACCACTAATAGCATACATCACTCCAGGAAATCAATGTGATAAACACATTCATCTTTAAAACTAAACATATGTTTGCTACATATACTAGAGCGCAGGGGTAACATAACAGGACCTAACTCATAAACTCATTCCTCCATGCCTATATGGCGAGCATCTCCAATCATAAAAACAGCGAACCTCATAAACAAAACACGATATGAGCAACACAAACCGGGTGCTATGCTCATCCATCACCACCCATGACCAGTATCCAAACAACCACCCTTTAACCACTGCACATGACGCAGGCCTCAGGGTTCTCTATTGAGCAAGCAAGGACAGCATCAGCATAAATGTCGCCATCGCGGGCCGCGCTATCGTCCTTGGAGTCTTCGTCTTGCTTAGCCTTATTTGAAAGCTCTTCATCTTGTTTGCCAATAGCATCAGCGGCAACCATCTTTGGGCTGTCGCCCTCATCTACGTCAGCCTTGAAAGGTTTGCTGGCGAGGGCGTTCTTGCTCTCTGGGGCAACATCTGCCTTGGCAACACCGTTTTCGCCATTGGTACCTTCCTCAGACTTGGTGGCATACATTGGTCGTGGGGCAGCTGGCGATGAAACACCAGAGCTACGGATGGCCTCCGGCACGAAGCCTGGTTGCTTTCGCACCTTTGGTAGAGCACGGGCAACGTTGGTGTCTGCAACCTTGAGAGCCTCCTGGTCGACAGTGAACTGAATTGGAGCAGAGGCGGCCATGGTACGGAGGTAGTACATGCCAGTCTTGAGACCGAGCTTCCATCCAGCGAAGTGCATGGAGGTGATCTTGCCCATGGTTGGCTCCTTCATGTGAATGTTCAGCGACTGTGACTGGTCAATGAACGCACCACGGTCAGCAGCCATCTGAATGATGGTTCGCTGCGAGATTTCCCAAACGGTCTTGTAGAGCGTCTTGGTCTCCTCGGGGATGTTGGGGATCCTTGCAATGGAACCACCCTCGGCAATGATGCGGTTCTTCATGTTCTCAGACCACAGACCCATGTCGACAAGATCCTTGAGCAGCCATGGGTTGACAACCTGGAACTCACCCGCGAGCACACGACGAGAGTAGATGTTGGAGGTGTAGGGTTCGAAGCACTCGTTGTTTCCGAGAATCTGGGAGGTTGAGGCAGTTGGCATGGGTGCGATGAGCAAAGAGTTGCGCACACCATGCTGGGCAATCTTAGCCTTCAACTCTGCCCAGTCCCAGAGGTCGGTGGGGGTGACGTTCCACATGTCATACTGGAGGATTCCCTGAGAGACGGGAGATCCCTCGTATGTCTCATATGGACCAAGCTCCTTGGCAATGTCGCAAGAAGAGGTGAGAGCAGCGTGGTAGATGGTCTCGAAGATCTGGATGTTGAGCTTCTTGGCCTCTGCAGACTCGAAGGGCAGGCGCAATGCGAGGAAAGCATCGGCAAGACCTTGCACACCCATACCGATAGGTCGGTGACGGAAGTTGCTGCGGCGTGCCTCCTCGACGGGGTAGTGGTTGACTTCAATGATCTTGTTCAAGTTGCGGGTGACAACCTGAGTGACCTCGTGGAGCTTCTGGAAGTCAAACTCCCCACGCTTGTAGTCGACAAAGGAGGGCAGGGCAAGAGAGGCCAAGTTGCAAACAGCAACCTCATCAGGGGCAGTGTACTCGACAATCTCCGTGCACAAGTTGGAGCTACGGATAGTGCCCAAGTTCTTCTGGTTGCTCTTGCGGTTGCAAGCATCCTTGTACAGCATAAAGGGGTTACCGGTTTCGGTCTGGGCTTCAAGAATGGCATACCACAACTTCTGGGCGCGGACAGTCTCACGGCCCTTGTTCTGCTTCTCGTAGCTCTCATACAGAGCCTCAAACTCATCACCGTAGACATCGGCGAGGCCGGGGCACTCGTTGGGGCACATGAGAGTCCACTCGCCGTTCTCCTGGACACGCTTCATGAACAGATCGGGGATCCACAGAGCGTAGAACAGATCACGGGCACGAACTTCCTCCTTTCCGTGGTTCTTGCGGAGATCAAGGAAGCCAAAGACATCAGCGTGCCACGGCTCAAGGTAAATGGCAAAAGCACCGGGGCGCTTGTTGCCACCCTGGTCGACGTAGCGAGCAGTGTTGTTGTACACACGGAGCATAGGAATGAGACCGTTGGATGTTCCGTTGGTGCCACCAATGTATGAGCCAGTAGCACGAATTCGGTGGACGTTGAGACCAATACCGCCAGCGGTCTTGGAGATCAAGGCACAAGTCTTGAGTGTGTCGTAGATACCGTCAATGCTGTCCTCCTTCATATCGATGAGGAAGCAAGAAGACATCTGAGGTGAGGGAGTGCCTGCATTGAACAGCGTCGGCGAGGCGTGTGTGAAGTACTTTTGTGACATGTAGTCATAGGTCTCAATGGCCTTCTCAATGTCCTCGCCGTGGATACCAACAGCGACACGCATGAGCATGTGCTGCGGACGCTCAGCAACCTTGCCATCTATGCGGAGGAGGTATGAACGCTCAAGCGTCTTGAAGCCAAAGAATTGGTAGTTGAAGTCTCGGTCGTATACTATAGCCGAGTTGAGCTCCTCTGCGTGATCCTGGATAACCTTGTACACAGAATCTGAAATCATGGGCTGATGCTTGCCATTCTTTGGGTTGACGTAGTTGTAGAGATCTGCCACGACTGCAGAGAATTGCTTCTTTGTCTGCTTGTGGAGATTTGATACGGCGATACGGGCTGCAAGGATGGCGTAGTCGGGATGTGTGGTGGTCATGTAGGCTGCTGTCTCGGCGGCCTATTGTGTGTCAGGGATGGTGAGGGGCATGAGGCACGTTCACAGGCCTACCAAGTCATCCAGTTGGGTCGTGTTGACACCCTGGTAGACACCAGAGATGACCTTCATTGTGATGGCGGCGGGGTCGACATGGTCGGGATCAAGGCCATAACATAGCCTCGACACACGAGCTGTGATCTTGTCGAACTGCACACGTTCCTTACGTCCGTCTGGAAGCAATTGTTAGCATGGGGAGAAAGTTTGCAGCCAGGAGAATCGGAGGCGGTGAAGGCCAGTTGGTACATACCACGCTTGAAGACGAACATGTTGAATTAGAAAGTCCTACAACTAAAGGGTATCTGGTACTTGTGTATATGAAAGGAGGGTTGAGTATGAAGAAGAGCGTGCAGACCAGGAGGGGTGAGTGGGTGCAGGGACTTATAACGCGCTTGGAGGGTCCTGAAAGAAACGCGTCGCGTTGCTTGGGTCACGGATTAGTTAACTAGTTAGTGTTAAGTGCTTGCATAATCCGCGGCCATAGTGGACGCAGGGGTGGGGTCGGGTAAACGCCGGCTGGCCGCCCGAACTTTTCGTGGGTTGGAGGTATTGCATACTGCGACAGCATCCACGCCCTGCACACCTTCCCTCCACGACCCAGTCGACCCAATTGCCCGTCATGGCGGGCGGTCATATGAAATATCGCCATCTCAGCCGGTCGTCGGCGCATCGCCAGGCGCTCCTGCGAAACCTCGTCACATCGCTCTTCAAGCACGAAACCATTGCGACGACATGGCACAAGGCAAAGGAAGCCCAGCGGTTAGCCGAGAAACTCGTCACACTTGGAAAGAAAAATACAGAGGCTACGAGGCGGAGAGCGACGCAGATCTTCTATGTATGGACGGCTGGGAGCGGCAATAGCAATGGCATACTGACAGGCGTCAGGAACCGAACGAGATGGTACCCAAGTTATTTGGCCCTATAAGAGAACGATATGCAAACAGACCCGGTGGATACACGCGAGTTCTTCGAATTGAGCCCCTCAAGGAAGATCAGGCAGAATCCGCTATCCTCGAACTCGTTGATGGACCAAAAGATATGCGCTTTGCTCTGACAGCGAAGACGCTAGCACGGAGGCCCGCAAAGCTGGGTCTGAGCCCAGGACTTACGACACACGTCAAGAAGGTCACGCAATTCCGTGAAGGAGGCGTTGAGAGCCTGCGTGAAATGGTTCAGAGGTTGCGGGTAGAGCAAAAGGAGGGCATAGACGACAGGATATTACCACCACCACGAAAGGTATATCCCGAGGACAAGATGAAGCGGGATATGCATTACTTTGAGGAAGTCGACTACTACAAGCCAGCAAATCCTGTGAAGCGAAGAAGTGCTAGGAAAGAGCAAGCAAAGCAGGAGCTGATAGAAGATGTTGTGGTGGAAGAGCAGGCAGCGGCCCCAGAGACCAAGAAGGAAGCGTCATGAGGGTTGGGCAGCCCGTGTATAACTTATGAATGTGCAATATTATCTCGATATGGAGACCACATTTGACAGAGCAGCTGTGTAAACCCATGAGTTTGGTTGGATATACGGAGTGAAAACTACTCCTAGACTCGCAACGCATCAGTGAATACGCCATTTTGAAAGTCCACAACCGTCGCCTTTTCCACGACTGCACTGGCAGCCTCTTTGAAAGCCTTGTGGGCTGGATCTTGATTCACATAGTAGTCCCGATCCCCGATTGAGTGGAACTGCAACACGAAAGCATGACTGATGCCATTCTAACAAAGTAAGCATCCGAGTGATGGGTCTTTTGTTGAGGGGGTGGGCCCAGGTACCTGGAGGTTTTCCGTCGAGATGTCCCTGCCGCCTGCGACTGAGACGATGTACGGTCTCCTCGAAGTTGGATGCACACACTCCTTGGCCAGTGCAAAGAAGCGGGAAGTGATCTATCAGCAACCAGACTTAGTAAGGCCTTGACACATGCAGAGTCGCTGTCATCACCTCCTTGATGGCAAACGCACTGGCGCCCTGCTTGAACTGGAACAGGACGAGGTGCGTGGTGTATGGTATAACGGGTGCATGAGGCCCAAAGAAAGACTCTGCGAGCGAGTGTCCCACGGTGCGCGAGAACAGCAGGAGACTAGTGCCGAGCAGCAGCAGCAGGACGAGGCCATATGCCTTGTTTGTTATCAACATGGCCGCTGGGTGGTAGTAGCGCAGAGTGAGGGGCGCGAGGATATGCAGACTAGTAGATGGAGTAGTATGTCTGGGACAAAGCAAGGAACAAGAGTCGCCAACGACGTGGACTGGCGCGGGATTCCATTGTGTTGTGGCCAGATGCCGCCAAAGGCAAGGTGTATGTTTGGGACACGGGGGCGAGGGGGGGGATTGGAGCGCTATGCCTGTTCCAAGGCATATAGCCGCAATCTACTTTTGGGGTGGAAGCGCAGGTGGGCAGCGGGCAGCGGGCAGAAGAGGTAAAAGACGGGGTAGGGGTGGGCCCGAGCTCCCCTGTTCATGTTCATGTTGCCTGCTGCTGTCGGCCGGTTCCCCGCCTATCGACCTGTGACGTACCTGATCGCCCGCGTCCGCATCAACAACAAACCGCTGCACCTGCAACAATGCACAATGCACCGCACGTCCACGCCCAGCCGTCACCTTTTCCGCGCTTTTCCCTCGAGCATGCTAAACAAGTCCATTTGCTCGACTAATCAGTGGCGCTCCAGTCCAGACCCGCGCAAAGTGGATGCGCATGCGTCAATTGGCGACAACGCGCGGGCTGGGGGCAGGTTCTGGGTCCAGTTGCTCGCAATGAGTGGGGCCTTGGCAGATACGTCATTGGCATGTCAGCTGCAAACATCGTGAGTACAAAAAGAAGCCTGCACTCCATGCAAGAGAGCCCTTCATCGACACTTCACTCCAATTCCCATACACAAACACCCTCATCTTCAAAACCCTCCCATCAACACAATGGCCTCCCTTCACTGTAAGTGCTGCCTTTGCAACTGCCAATGCATACTGAGCCATCGATATGCCATTGAGCATGCCGATGGTGTCATGTCAGGTTGAATTGCAATGAGAACCGCTCACTGACTCCTTCTCCTTCACAGACCTCCCTCCCGTCAAGCCTTCGGCCATTGCCCTCGGCACCGCCTTCAACCACGCCGTCTCTCTTGCAGTCCTCGGCCCCATCTTCGGTGATGCCTACCGTCGCGCCCAGCAAGCAAACTCCAAGGAGGAGTACTTCCACTCCAAGGAGGCCGCCACCGCCGCCGCTTCATGGGGAAGCTCCATCCTCGGCTCCGGTATCCAGGCCTACGGTGTTGGTGCTCTTATCAACGCTACCGGTACTTTGACCTACAAGGGAGCTGCCTACCTTGGTTCTTTGATCTTCTTTGCTTCTGCTGCCCCATCGGTAAGTCATCAGGTGATACCGTACCTGCAAGGATACATTGGCTAACATGCATGCAGATTGTCTCCCAAGTCGTCACTGAGAAGCGACCCATGGACACAATTGCCATTGGTGCCGTTGCCCGCGTCCTCGAGACTGTTGGCCTCAGCATGTTCCTCACCTACTGGGGCACCCGCACCAACCCCTTCGACTAAGCGCCTTATAATGTTCCCCGTGAAAAGGGCACAAGGTGATTAGGGATTCTGCTCCGTCTGCAGCTTGATTGGGCAGACAGGACGCAGATGACATGAGTTTTCTTAGCGGAAAGAAGCGGAAAATTAGCCTTTTCTCTATGATGTAATATATACCATCAATGAACAATGTAATTTCACTCCACTTTTGCGCCTGACATGTCGTGATATGGCGGAAAACTGGTGTTGTGCTTTTGCGTCAGTATTTCGTGCGAGTGATCCGTGTGAGGTGTTTCGCAGATAGGCATAAAATATATCAGTAAGAGTGAGCTAAGACGAATCCTCAAGGAGCTACTTTAGGTTCGGATCAGACTACATGCTCTATGCACGTGACTTTGACTTCACTAGTTCGAGGAGTACCCGATGGATCCCCGGGGGTCGGCCTCAAGTTCAGATCGTTGTAACACAGAGCCCTGATCGGACATAACTAGCCATAAAACGAGGTGGAACCGAAATGGCCCTCACATGGTCGCATGCTAGCGTTGTGGCGTTTTACTAATATGGTAGATGTTAGCGATATGATCCGTTTCTCTTGCTACCCATTGGGTAGTCCATGGTTCCCAATGCTCCGCCTCGCAGTCGGCCTTACCCAACCCCAGCACATAAAACAGTGGCTGCAGGTGGTTTGGCGATATCAAGTATTCGTTGGACAATCGCACGGAAAAGTTCTCAATATAGCAGCAGCAGATTGTATGTCGATTCAGCATTGCGGCCATCGCTCCCTTATTAGTTAGCCATGCTTCCAAAACATACATATTAATCCACGCTCTATTTGGACGTTGTAAAATCACAACACTTTGTCGCTCTCTCAGTTTTCTCAAAAATACACCATATCGTTTCGAAGCCAACATGTCTCTGCAAGACGGGGTTTCATATACTCCAATCCCGAAGTCGATGGCTGCGAAGAATACAGAATCCCCACCCAGCCCGCCAGATACCGAGGAAACCCCGGTACAATGGCACATTTCCCTTCGCACTCCGTTTTCTATGCTAGTCCTGTTTGCTTCTGGTATCCTCGTCTCAGTCGGACACCATCTTTTCTACTCCTACCTTGACGGTTCAGCCGTGCAAAACCCAGATGAAGGATCACAATACCTTACTCAGATTTGGATTATTCGATATGGCACAGCTTTTGCCTTTCTTTCAAAAGCTCTGCTTACAAGCGCAGTCGTTGTAGCATACAAACAGCACATATGGATCAACCTGCGGGCGCGAGCCAATCCCATTTCTACTATCGACGCCATGTTTGCGGCCACATACGACATCCTAGCCTTTTTGAATCCAAGCCTGCTACTAAAGGCAAAGATCTCATCACTAATGGCATTTATAATCTGGTGCCTATGCTCACTTTCGAGGCAGTTACACGTCACTGACTGTTTCAGGTTCCTTCCGCTTGCAGCTCTGATTACACCATCAACACTGACCGTTGCCCATTCTATACGAGAGAACACGACCATGATGCATGTACCGACACTCAACTTCAATGACTCGTCACTTTACACCTTCTCAGGACTTGGTGACGGCTCCTCTCCCTTATTGACACGTCTCACATCTGCCACGCTGTCCAACATGCAAATTCTTCCCCTGCAAGCTATTGCTGCAAACACAACATACCGTCATGAGTTCTTGGGACCATCATTGAAATGCGAGCCTGCGACAGGACAAAGATTGGAGGACATAGATAACATTTGGAATACAACTTTCGAGCGCTTTGAAGCGAGCGCAGGCGGCCAAGTTATGTATCTGGCTTACACGAGGCAGGATACTAGTACCAGTAGCCCGCTACTCAACCTACAAAGCTTTGTAGACGAATGTGTGATGACGGATCGCCCTGGTCCCTTATGCGGTGAAAGCTATGATCCGGCAATTTCGGCACGAGTCGGCAACGAATCTATTTCGTGCACATTATACGACACCCATTTTGACCTCGATTTTCGAGCCTTAGGCAACACACAAACCCTTGCCGGATTACATTTTGAGTGGCTTCAAAAGAGCGATTGGGGAAATGGATCATTCAAGGCAATCTCGCGTGCACTAACGACAATACTAAATGGCGTGATAGGCGCTTGGGCAAGCGGGCCGCAGGGCCCCCAGGATGTCGGTACCTCGGGCCTCTCCACTTACCAAACAAGGGTAATGTCTACTGCTTTGATTGGTTTTGTATCTACTGCTTTCTCTCCGGGAGTCGGGGGCTTGTTACATGATCTTCCACAAGAGGATCGCGACTTGGCCGCCAACAGAACCCTTGGAGAAATGATAGAAGAGATGTCTCGAAATCAAACGCTCAGCCTTTTCAGCAGCAACCGGCTATGGTAAGTTTTGAAACACCCCATCGCTTCTTCCACCGGACGTCGATTATGTATTTGCTTTTTTTCTGACGCTTGGCCCTAACCAGGCTTCCACAAAACGCCACAAACACAACCCTTGTCACACATTCGACCTTTACCACGATTTACGAATACCGCGCGCGAAACCTGATCATGACATACGCCATTGCCATTGCATGCTCAGCTTTTGGCGTTCTACTCGGCTTGCGTGCCCTGTGGCTCAATGGCATTTGCCACGAAACAAGCTTCTCCTCCATCATGAGTACAACGCGGAACAAGTATCTCGACGACTTGACACTCGGATACTCGCTCGGCTCGGCGCCTACCCCGCGTGCTGTCAAGAAGATTAAACTGAGGTTTGGAGAGCTGCTAGATGTTGGGTCAAGGGAAAAGTCACGGGCGGCGTTTGGGCTCGAGCAAGATGTGGTTTCCCTAAGGAAAGGACAGGTGATTTATTGAGTTCTGAAGACGCATCTGTAATTGATTTTGATGGAAAGAGAGAAAAAAAACACCATACATTTTCTACTACAAGAGTAATCCATAGAGATTTGTAGAGTAGACAATTTTTTGGATACCCGATTCCGCCAGGTTGGGATATGGCCTCCCATTCCTTTTTTTCTGAGAAAAATCCATCTCATACGCTATATAGTATGTAAGTAGAGGAAAAATGTCAAGCCATGTAGCAAACAGATAGAGAAATCACGTCATTTATCTCTCTCTCCTTACAATGCACATGCTCATCAGTTCAGTCCTCTAGGATAAAAACATAGGAATCATAACTAACTACTGTTTCTCTCAAACAAGATTTGCATTTCTTAAATTTGCTTACACGAACAGCATCCCACAGATACAAGCATATGTTCCTGTACTCGATTGGCATCGGTTGTCATTTTTAGAATTCCGCTGCCAAGTTCCTTCTAATCTCACAGTCTATATGCACAATCAGCTTTAACTTAGTTAAACTAATTATACGTCTAAGAATACGTTAAATCTCTAGTTCTCATATTAAGAATCTAGTAGTATTGGCAACATGCATACAATATACAGAGTATAAACAAATTTCACCTCTTCCACTCCTTCCACGCTTGCACAAAGCTCTTCCCACTCCCACTGTGATCTCCCAATGCACACGCCACTCTCTCTCCATCTCGCTGACCCAGACCCATTAGCGGCACCATACTCGGCCTACCATGCGCACACATAAAAGGAAACACACACTCTGCCAGCTTCGCAACCAACTCTCTACACTCTGCAAGACTCAGCTCATCATTAAACATGATTGCCGAGCGACACGCGCGAGAATTAATCAAGTTGACGAGTGCAGGTGGACAAGTCGATAAGGCGCGAACCCAAGCATTATCCTTTTTTGTCGAATCTCCTTCTTTTTTTGAAGGGGAGGAAGGGGTACCAGGAGGTGGAAGAGGAACATGTCCTTCAGCATACCCCCAAACCGTCGATCTAAGCATAGAAATCAATACCTTGGGATCCGCCACACATCTTTGAGCAATTACGGGTGGAAGCGCAGTAATCAACAGTAGTGCTTCACATTTCCTCTTCTTTTTCCGCGCCTCAAGAGATGCTTGGTTCGACGAGAGCGGCAGTGGTATGTTGTATACGATGCCCCAAGCAGCGAAACGCGCAGCGTGGGTTATGAAAAGAGATTGTTCTTGCGGTGACACGGCGAAACTGAGGGGTTTCTCGAGGGTTAGGGATGCGACGCTGGGTTTATGGCCGAGTTGCGAGGATGAGTAGGTCTGAGGGGAGGGAGTGCAGAGTTGTTGGAAGAGGGATTCGACTTGAATGCGTTCGTCGGCAGCGTGTTGGTCGATGAGGACGAGCATGTCGTTGCTTTGAGATGCGGGTTGTATTTTTACGAGGATGAATTTCTTGTCGACTTGGGATATTACTTGGGCAGATTGGAGGCCTGTTTTCGAGAGTTTGCTGGAGACGCTGGTGGTGTTTGTGCCAAAAGACTTGTCGTTGAGATGGGAACAACTGTGCATGAGCTGGTTGTGGTGGTGGCTGAATTTGTCTTGGTCATCTGTGATTTGCTGGATACGCTGTTCGCTGGGCTTGAAGATAGGATTTTCCCAGTTCTGGAGCACGTTATCCAGCCAGGGCGTGGGTTTTGCTGTGGCTGTTGAGGCTTGACTCGGTAGACGAATTGACTTGTTTGTAGACTTTTGATCAGACCTGAATGTATTCGTAGAAGGGTCTATATTCGGTCGCGGTTGCACATTTGGCATCACACAACCTGTCCTAGCATTCAAAACATGAGTATCTCCAGTTGAAGGATCCGTCCACATTATGCTGTCATCATTTTCTTTTTCCTCAGCACTTGAAGTCTCGCCCATAGAAGGAAGCATATTTTGTGCCATGGGTGCGCCGAATGCGCCTTGGGCAATAGGCTTCATGGCGAATGAGGTAAAAGGTTGACTTTCACTAGGACTCTGAACAGAGGCACGCGAACCTTGTTCAACGCCACATTGGCTTCCCAGCTTTGGCCTGGTAGGTAGGCTATTAAAGAATTCAGACTTTCCGCTTTTGATTCGCGACCATGTTGCAAAAGCTTGATGATGTTTTTTCGAGTTCTCATGTGAGTTCGCATCTTTCGAGCGCTTCCTCTTTCGAGTCTCTGTGGATGCAGACTTGTTCTTGGATACCGATAGTTGCCCTGTAGAAGCAGGTCTTGGAAATGCAGATGAGTCGCTTGCAACAGTCTTGCTCGACAAACTAGAAGCTGTATCAGGCGCATCACGTCTTTTTCGAGATTGACGCGGTCGGAAATGGTGAACGACCAGCCATTGCGTTATCATTGCCTCCAAAACATCCATTATACTCTGCAAGTTCGCTTCGTCTCCTATGGCCTGATCTTCAGACATGGCCATCCCATCAGCTTCTGCCAACGAAACACGGAGATAGAACATGGGATATCGATCGATATCCTTGCGTATCTTGAGCTGTCGGTTGGTGTAGCCATCTTTCTTGAAGCGTTTATCTGACTGCCGCCGCATCTTCTCATATGCATCGACAACTGCCTCTTCTTCTACGGTACCAAAGCTGGAGAGTGCAAAAAGACGATTCACATGGTCGAATAACTCATTATGTCCAGAATCAGAGTAGAGTGGCCGTATGCCTAGAGAGATGAATTGCACATGCTTGCTCGGGGCTGGATCAAGGGATATGGCACCCTTGACAGAGACGGTAGAGGTCGAAGCCGACGCTGGTACCCAGGATGACCACTCGTCAATGCCGATGTAGTTGGCTTGAGTCAAGATTTTGAGGAGTGAACTCAGCTGTGCCGAACGTGCCTTTCCTATGTTTTGGTCTGTTCTAGCACATGTGTTGAGGTTGAGAATGGGTTTGTTGTCGCCGTCTCGAACACGCACGGATACAGTGCCTTGCCAACCAAGAAGAAGGCCTGCGATGTCATGTTTCAGCCCTTCGCACATCTTCTCATATTCTTCTTTCTGAGCCGCGATCACCGCCCGCTGTTTCACCCGTACTGGCATATTTCCGAACAAATTTCGCACAGTGACACGGGTACCATGCCTGCCATGCACCTCGTGATGGGCCGACGCCGGCAACTGCCGCTTGACAACCCTAGCGTGGTGGAAAGTGACCGCGTTCTGCGACCGATACTCATGATGATGTGAGGCAATGGTCAAGAGGGACATGGCAGCGAGTGAGGCGAGAAAGGTGCCATTTCGGCCAAGTAAAGGCTCCCTTGCATGGTATTTGGACGTACCTGGAGTGGTCAATATCTAGCAAGACGGTGACCAACACCAAGACGTACAATATAGTTTTCCTAGGCGTCCTTTGTCTGAGAATTCAAGGGGCGAGATGCCGAGTCCGTCGTCCTCGACAATGCACCCCCCACGAACAAAGTCAACAGTAGCTTCAACCCTGGTGGCCTTTGCATCCAGCGAATTCTTGACTAGTTCCAGCACAACGCCCGTCAGCGACACGATGGCGGCGGAGGACTTGATCTGAGCGACTACATGGTCGGGCAGGGGCAATATGGTTTGACCTGAGGCGTCCGGCATGGCATGTCTAGAGGACGTGGTGGTAGTGATGGGGATCATGACGTAGGGCAGGCCTGGTGGTCGATGGCCTTGTTGGCTGTTGACCCGTGACGGCTCATGTCCGGGGCCGCCTTGCGAACAGTGTAGGGGGCAAGGGAGGTTGGGCGGGGTTTTGTCATGACGATCTACATGCGATACGCAATCGAAGAGGCGTGAAGGACGGCAGGGCTGCTCAGTGCGGCGGGCGGCACTTGCGCTGGGGAAAGGGTCCAGCCAGCCGGAGATATCGAGTGCCTATTCCATTCCAATGCCTTTGCCCTTCCGCCCCCGACCGAGACAAACGCAGACCCAATCACGAGATATCAGACACGTTGCCCGGCCTCGTCAGCGCAGCAGACACGCTCAAAGTCAGCATATACTACGTATAGTATACTACACGCATAACAGAACGCACACTGCCGCTCTCTTTCCACGTGCTTCCACCTCAACTACCGACACGGAACGTCGCGTCCCGCGCAGGGCCAGCCCAACCAACGACTTCACTTTCTCACCACCCGCGCTCTACTATATTCGGCCGTGGACAGCATGGCGACGGCCGAAGCAGCGTCGAGACCCCATGGTACGGTCGCCTAGCCCAGCACAGCCATTGCCCCCGGCTGCCTCATAAAACCACCACCTCCCGCCCTGCATTACTCTCTTTTGCTCCGCTTGCCCTGTTTCTCTGCCCACCGACTATGCCAGACATGCTGACCAAGACCAAAGATCGCCACACTACGCGCAAGCGCCCCTTTGCTGGCTGGATGAAGCGCCTTGCCAACCTCAAGCCCTCGTCGTCCGACACCCCCGGCAAGAAGAGCACCACCACCAAGAAGACCCTGGCCAAGAACAACCCCTACCCCCAGTCCGGCTACGTGACCACTGGCACCAATGCGCCCGACGACAGCATCTCCGTCTCCACCGCTGCCACCCCGCGCTCCAATGCCAGCTGTACGTCGGTCGAGGAGACGGCGGCAGAGCGGCCACAGCGCGTGGAGAAGAGCAACAAGTCCACCGCACCCACCGTTGCAACGCTCCCCGAGACACTTAACTCGACACGCTCAAAGGCTGAGACTGGTGGCAGCAACTTTGTTAACGGAGGCAGCACATTCTCCTCGCCCCACGGTTCAGAGCACTCCCTCACAACCACCCTGACAACCATACAATCTACCGCACCCTCCAACGTCCTCAACATTGGCCAAGTACAGCAGCAGAACAACGCAAACAACTCCCTCGCCACGCCCGTTCACTTCTCCCACCAGTTCCCCACCTCTCCTCCGCCCTCGGCCATACCCCCACACATGGCGGCCCAGCAGCAGCCCAATTCCTACCAAGGCGCCACCGCGAACAACATTCTGACCGACAACGCCTCGATCCTAACCCTGGCCTCCTCGTCGAAGCGCCGCCGCCGCAACTCCGTAGATACCAACGCCTCAATGCGCGCATTGGCACCCTCGTCACATTATGGTGGCAGTCGCGAGTCGCTCCCGCTAAGCGTCCTATCCGCCAACCCCGAAACCATCTACTCGCCCTCGAATCGCCCCAACAACGTCGGTGCTTTTGTCAACGCAGAGCGCGCAAGTGTATACTCGGCCTCTGGAGTTACCGCGCCTGCCCTCTCCACCGACCGCAATAGCTACTATGCAAACAAGCAGGCCGATGGCCTCAGCGTTCGCAGTGGACTCCTCGGCCACGGCCGCACTGATAGTATCAGCAGCATGCGCGCCACGCCCACGAGTCCCCTAGCCAGCCCCCGCGATCCTGTTGGACCTGGTAGAATCAGCCGCAAGAGCTCTGAGTGGAAGGAGGCGAGGGAGGCGAGTGATGAGGATGAGATTCCTGCAAGTCCGATTGTAGAGGAGCATGAGGAAAAGGCCAAGACTCAGCCTAAGTCAGATTCCCGGACTTGATGCGTTTTGTTTTTTCTCTTCTTCCTCTTTCCTGCTTTCTTTCTTTGTATCATGTTTCGCGCCATTGACGACGCGACTTTTCCCATTGCCCATATCAAGGTGGACACGGGGCGTTGTTGAGGTGCATGTCATGATATCCGGGGTTTTTTCATTGCATTGAAATTGGGGCCGGCGTTTGTTTCTCTCTTTTTCTTACAACAAGGGGAACGGGGGGAAACAGGGGGCATGATATGTGGCGGGTTTTCTTCTCTGGTCTTTTTCTGTGCTTGTGTTTTGGTCTCTGCTTCTCTCATCTTATACCCTAGATTCGAATGAAGCTGTTTTCTCGCTGTTCTTTTCTTTTTCTTTTGTTTGCAACAATTATGGATGGTGTAAGCTGATATGGGTATAACATGTAGGATAAAAATGATATGAGAATGATTGTAATCCATGGACCTATTTCTCATTGCGTTTTCGAGCAATTGTCTTGAATAGTCTTCCACGCTACATTTCGTCACAGATCGGGGAGGGAAAAGGGGTTGGGAAGCTCTAAACAGACACTAAGGTTCTGAGCATCCGCACCCAGCTTCAAACATGAAGACAAAAACACCTCAAGGGACATGATACCAAGCTCATGATGAGAAAATAACGCTAAATGCTATGCTAAGCCACGCCATGCTACATACATACCAACATATACGAATCCATCAAACAACTTTGCCTCACCCCCAGAAGCCATACACTCCTTACCCCATAATCCTCCTTCTCCTCCCACTATCAACACTAACAGTATTGTCCGGCCCAATGCTAATACTCAAACTGCTACTATCATCTTCACTCGGCGCCCGCCTTCTGTCCCCCCTCCTGTCGATAACTTGGCTCTTGCTCCGCTCAGGCTGGATAACAAGCCACGTCGAGCCGCCGCCATCGTGCTCCTGCTCCATGAGTTGGAGTTGCGGGCCGCCGCCGCCTCTGTCGTCGCGTCGTCGGATCTCGCGGTCCCGGTCCCGGTCGCGGTCTCGGTCGCGGTCGCCGCGTCTGATGTCTGCTTCGCTGTGGCCGCGGTCGGAGCGGCTGCGCTCGACGACAGGTTTTACGGCTTTCGGGGGCGCGGGGGGTGGGAATAGCGAGTGGAATTTTGCGGTTTTGATGGGGAGGGAAGTGAGGGATTGGGGGAGGGGGAGGGATTCGATCAGGGTGAGTTTTTCAAGGGGGATGGTGGTTAGGAGGGAGGCGGGCAGGTCGGCGGGGGAACAGGCGACGATGGCGTGGCGGAGATGGGTGTTTAGGGCGAAGAAGGAGAGGTTTTCTTGGAAGCAGGTTAGAGGGTTTGGTTTGCAGGATGTCGAGGATGCTAATGTACGTACCTCTGACTTTTCTTCCTGCTCCGCCTTCTTTACCGACTCCAGTGTCGATCCAGTCGAAGCTTGTTATCCTGCCACAGAAGCCGGTGGAGAAGGCACGAAGCTGACCCAAGTTGCGCACTTTTTCGAGCCGCACGAGGTAGTTTGCCATGCCCTCGAGGTTGGCATATACCCGTACGATGATGTCGAGCGAGTCTGCATCTTCAAAGAGTTCTCGTAGGTATTCCCGGATCCGGAGGTTGAGTTCGTCGGCGAGAGATTCGCCGCCTTGGGCTTTGCGAGTGATGTACTTGTCTTGGAACTATACAATATATCACGTTACAAACCTGCGACCATATGTTTTTGGGGGGGATACTAAAGGGACTATGTACCAGAAAGCCTTCTGCATCGGCATCTATGAGGACGATCACGAACGGTCGCTTTGCCTGTTGCTGTACTAACGCTTCCTCTTTCGCCTTTGACTCGTCTATCTGCGCCTGCATTGTTCTCGTCGTCTCGGCAATCTCCGCTTGCAGTGTTCGTCTAACATTTTGTTCAGATCCGAGATCCAGTTCGGTTTGCGCAAGGCGTTCTTCTGTCTTTTCCAGCTTGTCCAGCAGCTCCTGCTCTGACGGTGAGTATCCAGCGATAACCCCATGGCGCACACGACTGGAAGCGCTATGACCATAGACACTGTAGAGGTATACATACCTCAATAAGCTCACATCGCTTCTCTTCGAGAATCCTAAACTGGGTCAACCGCTCGCGAAATGTCATGGGCGGCGGGGGCGCGGGGCCAGCAACAACTAGTTCCGACATGATTCCACAAAAGTAGCCAGATCTCTCTCACACACAAAACTTCCAAGGGTAACCACGGTGGGGAGAAGTGACGCAAAAATCCCGGGGATTGTAATATTTAAGAAGACGCGTTGTTTTTGGGCACCCGCGCAGCGCTAAGCTGGGCTGCTACAGGCATTCCCTCACGGGTTCTGATGACCCCGCTGGATGGGAAAGATGGAGACGACCGACGTAGCGGATCGTGATTGGCTGCCGAGGTGGGGGTGCGTTGGGCTGAGACGTTCTCTTGGGGTTGGATAGTATCGGATGGAAACAGAGAGTAGAAAGGATCACAAAGTGGCGAGATGCTTTTTGAGATCATGGAAAAGGTGCATGAGGCATATACATATCATGCGGCTCGTGCCGCGAATGGGGTCTTGTGAGGTGGTGGGGTCATGGGCGTCTATCGAGGAATTACATGTTGTGCATGACTTGCCCCGCCAACACATGACACTACACACACTAACTCTAGTTTTATAGGCTGGTGGAACGACTAGATAATCTACAACTGAAGGATGGATTGGTTGAACAATCAGGAGAGTATGGGGGTATCTCGATGAGGAAAGACATCGCGTGCATTGTGTGGCTGGCTGGATTCATCTACCCCGAATGCATGTTGTCGTGCATAGCACACCAGGTGTAAGTACTCATACGTAGGTGTACATTAAGTACCTCAGAACCACGCGTCACATTCTCACTCAGTGGCTAGTACATTTGCTTTTGTATTTGGCACACCGATGATTCGGTGATAATTCCGCAGCATGAAACTTGGCAAGAGACGTGTCTCCGGAAAGGTGAGTATGATTGCGTATGCTTTCAGTGAGTATATACTGATGGTGCTGGATGGTGTGGGGGGCGAGCAGCCATGTGCAATTCCTTCAATGACCCAAGAATAATTTTCAAGAGCAGTGGCATTGTCAAATTATTTGTTCAAGAAGAAGTGAACTAGACAATGTTCCGTACGTACTCATCAGTAAATCAAGAAGACGGTACGTTTCCAGCCCCGCCAAGCCTCTGAATCACGTGTTGTCAAGTATTTGATCGTCCCCTGCGCTTTCTACACAGCATCGCGTTACTTTCACTTGTCTCACTTCATAAAACTCCAACACATTCTGACGTGCAGTCACGAAATAGCTTACTGCGTTGGAAAAAGTTTAAATGGGAATACGCAACGATGAGACAAGCAAGGGAATCGATAATTACATAGGAACGCCAGCACATCGCTTCTAGAACATTTGCGGTACTCCGAAACCTCACAAACAAAAAGACGATACAAGAGAATATCTCCACACTCCCGAGAGTCTATGACTTCACCTTCTCAGAATGCTCTTCGAGGATGAACTTCCACATGACTTCCGCAGCTGTCTTCGCACCGTCCATCGAGTTCAACGTATCCGCCAGAGACCTAGCTTTGTTGCCGTAGGACGGGTTGTTCAGGACTGATAGTATTGTGGCGCGGATGTTCTTCGCTTTCCACATGTGCTTCTGTACGCGGATACCAGCACCGGCATTCATCGCGTTGTCCAGGTTCGTCTGCTGTTCGACCTGTAGCGCAACTCCTACAAGAGGCTTTCCGGCAGCCAAGGCGCATTGGACGGTTCCTTGTCCTCCATGCGTAACGATGAGATCAGCAAGTGCGTTGGCAGCAGATGCTGGGATGAATCGGTCCGTCACCAACAGGCGTGGATCCCCGTTAGCAACTTCGTTCGCCTTGTTAATGTCGCAGATTGATTTCGAAGCCAAGACAACCGCATTCCAGTTGTCATCAGGGTTCATGTTAAGAGCCTTGATTGCCTCGAACAAGAACTCCTCTGTGCCGGAACTGCCCATGGTAACCAGGATGGATGGGCCGGGTCCCTTTGTTAGATGAGTTGCGATATCGTCGTCTAGCTTGGAGTCGTTTCGTGCGTACAGTGGACCCGTAAGAACAATGTTCTTGGGGATACGGTGAAGGTACTCTTGGTGGAAGATTGGATGATCATTGACCAGGTTGAGATCTGCCATATTCATGTCAAAGAGCGAAATGGGCCCTGAGATGGGCCATCCAGCGGCGGCAGCTGCTGCGCCCAAGCGCTTTTGCTGGAAGATGGGAGCCTTTGTCATCAAGCCACTTCCCCACCACGCTATACGTTGGCGGACTGGTCGAGGAAGGCGAGTGAAGAGCGGCATCATATCAGGAAGATCCCTGATCAGACCATGACAGAATGCTCCGGGGTGCAGAGGGACCGGTAGAAAGTTGATGGTGCGGATGCCAAGGAGTCGTGCAGCGATGGAAGCTGGAGCCCACATGCCATGGAACACAATGTCGGGCTTCAGTTCTTTGAAAGCAGCAAGCTGACCATCAATGAAGGACTTGGCAATCTCCTCCGAGCCGAAGAACTCTGGCCAGTCCCAGCCAAGGTCGTGTGCTACCGAAATGCCTTTTACGCGCGGCTGAGCAGCAACAATGTTAAAACCGGCATCTGTAATCTGATACTCAAACCGGGCACCGCACGACAAAAAGTCAATCTTGAGGTCGACATCAGGGGGGCACATGTCTCGCAGTGCGATGGCCATGGCAATTGCGCGTGTGGTGTCTCCAGCATCTTGCCATGCGACACTCAACACGATATGAACGGACCGAGATGCCATGGTGCCAAGCACGTGTGAAATCGCTACAAAGAATACAAGAGGGAGGAAGAAGGGGATGGGATGTTCGAGAATCCAGCTTGATCAACGAGGGCTACCTCGAGGCAGTCCTTATACCGATACTCGAGGTGCCTGTGCACACTCATGTTCGCTTTTCCCCACGCACCACGGATCATACTCGTCTCTCCTCTATAATCTCCGACGCAGTAGCTCAACGTAGCAGCTGTTGACGTGGGAAAAAGTGGCACAATACGGGCTTTCTTTTGCGAGGCCGAGCTGATCGATACCGCTTTGACATGCCAATCGGGCCCCTGCGCCTTGAGAGTCAGCTTGTAGTCTCACTGGGGCCAACTCTATTGTTACCTCGATGACCGCAGCCACACTAGGGAATGACTGAGACACCTGCGGGGAACCGTGATTGCAGTATGGATGTCTTGCACCCTTTTAGGCTTTTGGCTGGACCTTATTTCTGGCGCCGTTCCAGACAACCCGTATGGCGGAAGCGCAACAGCCGCGACCGCCTTTTAGATTCACAGGTCAGGCGAGTCGGAGCCTCGGCCAGCGAATGTCTATTTGCGGCAGGCTTCCCATGCCGAAGATCTCGTTCTATGCTGCAGGCAGCAAATGAACAGTGCAGGTTACTTTTCTTGCTGCGATGTAATGATCCTCGTGAAGAGCCTCGAGGCTTGGTGTAAGCCAATCATACGCTTGGACTATGAAAACGAACCAGCACCACGGGTTCCGGTCTCCAATCAGATTGGCGAACTCTATTCGGGGGCCACGACAATAGCTGCATCGCACACCAACATGGCTTCATTGAATACGAAAAGTCGCTTACTCGGTGTTGACAGCGCAGCATGCATCACTCGCTCATGGAGTATGTTGTTTGAGAGAACAACACGGTATCGTTGGCGTTTATCTGCGTGTGGATTTATCAAGCTTTGCCAAAGCTAGGCCTTGCTTGTTTCGTTGTATCAAGGAGACGTGGCGCACCCAGCTGCATATCTTGGTGCTTGCGCTGACGGATCTACAGGTTCAACCGATTGTAGGCACGGGTAGGATGCCGGACGCACCGGTGGAGTTGCAACGCAGCGTCCATTTCTGCACAGTGACATGTGTGTGTATCTTGACTCGGCTTGCTCAGAGCGAAAACAGATTGTTGCAGCACCCGGTATCACGTGAGATGATCACACATTTTACGTTCTTGTACTACAATTGTTGGGGGAAACGTGGGACGCGATCCGGCATTCGCCGTATACACGTGGAAATATATTGAAAAATAATCTAATCTACTTCGGGATATCTAACTGAAGTCGGCATATTACACATTAAAACCATCCATTACTCTATTTAGGCGCTTTCAATTCACCCCGGAGATCAGGATTGACCTTGGCAGTCAAGTACGACGAGAAGTGGCCACTGGCTCGGAAGGTCTTCCTCCACGATGGAGCCGGCGGGGCAAGAGGAGCATCATCCTGTCCTTCAGGGGCGGCCGAATTCTTCAAGATACCACGAGGTGGCTGCGCTTGTGAATCTTGCTTTTCCACGTCTCCATTGGGTGCAGAACCTTGTGGCTGCTCTTGCTTATTCTTGACGCTGCGCCATTCCATACCAAGAGCTGCCGGCAAGGCAAAGCAAGCAATGATAAGCGCTGCGAAGAAGGTTCCCTTTGTCAAGGCCACATTGTAGGCTTCCAACACTCTGACTTTGACGTCGTCTGGTACATTCTTGGTAATTTCCGTTGCTCCGGCACCAAGTACGCGTTGGGGTTCAAGACCGCCAATCTCCCTCAGGCCATCGGTGAACTTGCTGATGTACAGGTTTTGACCGACTGCTGTAAAGACCGCTCCACCCAGTGTCTGGCACAGCGAAAGAATGGCTGTTCCAGTTGGCACATCTTGCTTCCGCAAAACGGTTTGGACGGCGATATTGGGATGCTGCATGGTACTTCCAACTCCAAAACCCACGAGGATCTGGTAGCCAATCCACATGCCGTTGGTGGTGTTCACGTTCCATGTTGTGATCAGACCAACTCCAAGGGCCATGAGGACAGAACCAAAGATCATGAATGGAGTGTAGTATCCAAAACGCTGCACCAGCCCACCTGACAGGATCGAGCCCACCACGACCGAAAGGACAAGTGGAATGGTGTTGATACCAGACTGCATTGCCGATACGCCCTTGATGGCTTGGAACCAGAGAGGAATGTAAATCGAGACCGTAAGCATGGTTGCTCCGACGCAGAACTGGGACGCACCACCGCAGGCGACACTCTGTTGAAGAATGATGTGTGCGGGAATGGTAGCCGTAGTGTTGCGAGTAACATATTGCCACGCAGTGAAAGCGACAAGGAGTACGGCAAAGACGACGAGAAGAACGATGATCCTGGGCGATGACCACGAGTACTCAGCGGCACCCCATTCCAGGGCAAGAAGCAGACAGGTGATTGATGGCAGAAAGAGCATGGTACCAAGCGGATCCAACTGTCGAACAATTTCGCCCCAACCATTCAGCTTCTGCTTCTGCTCATCCAATTTGAGCATAAAAAACACAACCAAAATCGTAACGCCTCCGAGCGGCAGGTTGATCCAAAAGCACCATCTCCACGATGCCGAACTCTGGGTGAACGCTCCACCAAGCAAGGGCCCAGCCACAGACGCAACGCCAAAGCACGCGCCAAAGAGACCTTGAAGCATCGGCCGCTTCTCGAGCGGCACAGTGTTGAGCATGATAAGAATTGCGCCGGTGAAGATGCCACTGCTGCCCAGGCCGGCAATAGCGCGCCCAACAATCAGCATGGTGCTGCTCGTCGCAGCGCCGCACACGACGCTGCCAATCTCAAATAAGAAAATACCAGATAGGAAAACAGCTTTTGTCGAAAAGAATGTGTAGACTCGTCCGTACAGCAGGATGAAACCGGCGGCCGTAAGCATGTACGAACTGCCGTACCAGCCGATATCGTCTATGCTCTTGAAGTCGTTTGTGATGGCAGGAATAGCGGGACCAATGATAGTTCTGTCGAGGGCGACAAGGAAAATGGCAATATACAAAGAAAACATAATAATAGCCGTCTTGGCTTTTGAAGGATAGGCTGGCGCAGGCGGAACGGTGCCCGCCATGTCGCTCTCAAACGTCGACCTCAGGTTGTCTGGGGGTGTGGTGTCGTCCATTTCGTGTCGAAGGTTGCTCTTCGTACTCCGTCGCTTGTCGCGGGGAAAGATACCAGACTCGTCCGGCTCGTCGTCGAATTTGACGCTGTTTGGTCGCGAGTAGCTGGAGCGTCCGGACGGTTGTTGCGAGTCTAGTATGACGGGTACGTAGTAGCCTTCGCCAGATTGAGGTGACAAAGGAGAGGATGCCAGAGGCGATGTCGGGGGTTTTGGGGTTTTTGGCATCTCGTCTCTTAGTCCCATTCCGTTTGCTAATATTCCTTCTAGTGCCAACAATGTGCTTTCGCGTAGATAGGGTCGGATCTCGCGGAGATCCTCGCGTAAATTCGAGGGCGTGTATGAGGTGGCGGTACCACGAGTCCGTGGGCGCGATCGTCTACTAAAATGTCGGTCGGTGCAATCTCGCTCTGTTATTTCTGAATATCTTGGTCCCCACTCGTGGGCTTGAATATGTGCTCTTGCAAAAGCCGTCTCACAGTTGTCGGAGAGATCGGCGATTAGACTTGCGATTAAATTCCGTTCGTCGAGCGACATGACGCGGGACGATGCTGCATCCGTGAACGTAAACTCGCTTGATGTCCGGGCTGATACGGGGGCTGCCGGGCCAGGCCCCCTACGGAACAGCGGTACAATTGGTGGGAGCGCCGCCATTTGCCAGTGTCGATATTGATTCTTGCTTATCGGTTCTCGGTCAATGGGTGGGGGGGTGGATGCGTTGATGTGGCTGGCGCCGAAGCTCCGTGAATGCGGACCTCAGCTGTGGGCAACGCGTGCGTGTGCCTTGGGCGTACGTCTTGATATATGGATCAAGAGTTGGATTTCTATCAAAAGTCCTCAAGGGATGAAGCACAGGAATGTGAGCACTCAAGTTTCATGGCATTGTGAAACTGAAATAAGAAGCAGGCGCACACTCCCGTCATCGTCCATGTTCCAAACCCCAAGGATGACTTCTGAGTCCGCAGCACACGAGGAGTACGAGCCCGAGGGCAGTAAGACGGCGAGTGTCACCGACGAATGCGATCATTCTCTCCTACACCACTCAGAGCAGCCAAAAGCATCGGTGTGCCGGTCCCAAAACCACCGATGTTCCACACCTTCACCTATGCGCCACACTCTTAGTCTTCCTGATCTGCTGCATTTAGCTACACCTATGAATAGCTACGCCATCAATTGCTCATTATATCACTTCTGAGTAGTCGGTATTTTGACTACCCTGCATATAGGCAGTTCAGAGACATTCGTGTTCATGTAAGACTGCAGAATAAGCAGCGGGAATTGAGATGGGGAGCCGGGTGGCGCTGTCGATCATTTTTGGACTTCCGAAACAGGATCTGGGGAACGTGAGCAGCCGAGCCGTGCCTCGTTTTCGCTGACACGATAGTCAGAGCAAGTGGAGTAACGCTGGATCGTGTCTCGGTGTTTTGGAATGAGGGGTTGGGTAGTGGTGAAGGGAGTGGTCGTCATGAAGGAGGTTGATTAGCGTGCCGAGAACCGCAGTGCGCGGGACAGATACTACACCTTACCTGTACTCAAATGTTTTGGGTCTGTTTGCTTGTTGGGCTAGGAATGCGTTCTGGGCATTCTAGAAATTTGAGAGTTTGGGTTGAGGACGTTGAGATCGTTACCTAGGAAATGCAGGTTGCATGTTAAAGATCCATACACAAATGCCGCCCACAAAGCATCACGTCCAGTAACTTTCCCCACGAGAGCACCGACTTCAACCTCATCACATCTACCTGCTATGTAAGACCACTCTTTGGCGTCAATCAAATTTAGAGAAGCAGGTAGACATGGTTCTCAGCGTTATTGGAGCCCACATTTACGTGACTTATTCTTCACGTGATTAGCACTGGTCTCGTGGCTATCACGCGCATCAATGAACGTTGGACCCTCTTAACTTGGATCGATTTCGGAACAACTACGACTAGATTGCCGTATCATCCGGGTAGTTCTGGGTTCTTACTTAGCTACCCAATGAAAAAGTATAATACACACCAGCCCTAAAGCGTCCAAAAGAGTTCGCCCAAACAGTCCCGGTCCACAAAAAGCAAACCACTGAGACAAAAATACATCGTGGTTTTATCTGTGTACAATAGGGGAAAATGTGCCATTTCATGGCCGGTACACTGGTCGAGTTATCTGTGCGCATGAAACAAGTACTTGGTGGTCGTGAGAGCACGTGATGGAAAGGCGAATGGGCTGTGACAATGGACAAATGAAGATCAGGACTGTGGTTCATGCATAGGCATAGATTTTACGGTACGCTATGAGAGTAGAGGCAACGGTTTGATCGAAAGCCGCATGTCCCTGCAAGCGGCAGTGTGGAGATGGCCGTTGGAAGGAGCATGCATGACTGCGTCACCTTCCTCTTGGCACATAGAGTAACTTGGTCTTCGTCCAAGAAATGGTAAGAGTTATCGTATTTGTGCATATAGTTGTCCACATATTTGGTACTAGAAACTATTGAATGTGCACATTAGCCGTTTTCTTCGAAGATGAAGGCGGGCATCTGTATGATCATCAAATCAAGGAAATGACGTCCTATATGTAAGATACTGCCAAATGTAAAATGCTTGGCGATAAAGATAATACTTCCCTTCTTCTCTCTGGTTATTTTGAATTTCTCACAAGTGGTGAGGTTGTAACATGGGAGAGATCATGCCATCTGCTAGAGGGTGCACATATTCGGAATCAGCCAACTAGGTGTGAGAATATCAGTTGGGAAGGGAGGTAACAGAACTATCTTGTGAAATGAATAAATTTTGCCTGTCATGGACTGGATGTCTATGGCCTACAGTGAAAAGTCTTGTACTTGTAGTACTCTGGTCCGCAGTCATTAAGCCGAGTGTTGTCCACAAACTCATGCATCAAAACAACAGTAATTGGTTTTAGAAAATTCTCAAGCTTCTAAAAAGAATTTATTCTTATATACCAGTTGTAGCATAAGCAATGCACCAAATCCTCCTGGATGTCATCGACTCAAACAATCGATGTCTGATGTTTCATGAAAGCATACTTCTGTGTTCATTCAAGCACTCATATGTGAAAACTGCAACAGATTAGGCAGTAATGTGTATTTAATAGCTATCCTACTGGGTTGCTAGTTTTAAAAAGTACATGTAAAATCTTACATAATACATAGAGCCGTAAATCTGGTCGAATACCAAAAGGAAAAATACCAGGCATTAACAAAACAGTCTGCGTCACATCTCCTTCTAACATGTTCGCAGTCGAACAACAAAAGATTTTTTAGTTTTTAAGGGAGTGTGTCGTATTCACGGAATACTTAGCGCACAAGCGTTATACTGCTGGTCATTGCAATTTGCTAAGGGTGTGAGGTACGGGTGTCTGTTCACAGCCTCGACGAAAACCTCGTATAGAACTACATTTGTTGAACCTGTTTCGAATTGAAAGCGTACAAAAGCTCTAATGATGGACTCTGTAAAAAAACTTTTGAGGAGAAACGTTACGCTGGTGACGGCTCGGATATAATTCTTGAAGAATTACTTGGTATCTTTGCTAGCTGGTACTAATGCTCGCGTACAATTTGCCGCAACACGCAGAGTAACTAGTCAAAACACGAAATGCGCACACCATTCGTTGGCTTTCAGCTTCAAGTTCAGCTGACTGGCTTACCAGAGTATTGCCTTCCCTATAATCACATGTGATACCAGAATAAATTGCCTTTCACAAGCGTAAATGCACACAAAGCCAAATGCCGGTGAAGCCGAGTGGAAATACTGCACCTGGCGTATCAGGCTCTTTCATTATACATTGCAAGTGGCCTCATGTTTGGCTTCACATTTTGCTCACAATTCGTATCAATTGCGCATAGGGGTATTGACATGTGCGATCCAAATACGTAGCACATACGTAGAAGGCGTCTCGCTTCTAGCCTCGCTACCGCGTCGCGATTACAACAGCGCCGACGCCGATCCCTCACATGTCCCTTCTCCACATCCCCACTGCATCTCGCAGATCTCATCTACCCGCCCCATACCTAAAAGTCAGCATTCCAAAATTGAGCATCGTTAATTCATTTTCAGAAAACTTTTCGGGCATACAACCACGAGGTATCGATCTTCAGATCTACACTTAAACCCAGCAATCATACTCTAGCAATACCATACTAGACCCACTTCGAAAGCTGAATGTTACCACAACCGCTGAAGACCGTTGCGGCCAGACCGACCTGAAATTGAAAGTTTGCGACGTGTCAATGGAATTGTTGGTTCGACGTATAGGCGATTGCATGAACACTGAAAAATCAGATGTTGTCCATATGCGAACATGTTCACCCCGCAACTGTCCAATTGCTTTTTCCTTGGCCACGATTGTGGTGTGGGGAGCTGAGAATATGTGAGTGGTCTTACTTCATGGACTTTAGCCCCTCCACGAACATAAAAAAATCTGCAGTTTGAGCTGAAAGATGACATTTCCATGAGAATTTTCGGTAAAAGGGGGTTTGAACACTCGTGGTATATATATGGAGTGATATGTATGAAGTAAAGTATCAAATGAGGGATATATCGAAAGTGACAAAACACTTAGCAGCGGGAGAGCGAAAAGTTACCATGATATGTTCTGTAGATCATAGACCTGCTCCAGCCCGTTCGAGCATGTAAGCAGGAGTAAAGAACGAATAGGATCTTGTGGTAGGGAAAATTTGAAAGCTGTCACAACATCAAACAATGGGCGATGCGGTCATATCCTGCTGCTGCGTCATTTCCCTCGTCTCGGTGCGCAATCGTCATCCGGATGCTCCCGTCAATATTGTCGACAGTTAAAAGCCCAAAGTGCTGCTTCCTGATTTCGCCGTGGCAATGAACTCAATGCTCCTGTCCAAAGTCATATAATTCAATCTTTACACCCAGTAACAACCTCGCAAACCTCAAAAAGGAGGGTTGAAAGCCATCATGCCCCTGAAAAACCTCCTCCCCTTCCACAAAAATGACATCCCACCATCCCAATCCCATCCTGGTGCCCCCCAGAATGAACCCAAGGACTCCCATCCCAATGGTTCCCACGGTAGGCACCACATAGAATCTATTACACACGGCCACACGGGCGCCAGAGTCCGCACAACCCTCATCTCACACAACTGGCACAACCGCTCCGTAGCCGCACTGGCAGAGTTTGCAGGGACATTCATGTTCCTCTTCTTTGCCTTTGGCGGCACCAGCGTCGCGAACAGCAGTAACCAAGCCAACCGCTCCAATTCCAACACAAATTCCGACGACATCGTTCAGGTACCTGACACGAGCGTGTTGCTGTACATTAGCTTGGTGTTTGGATTCAGTCTGATGATCAATGTGTGGTGTTTCTTCAGAGTCAGTGGGGGATTGTTTAATCCTGCTGTAAGTCCTGCCCCCCTTATTTCACTCACTGTACTCTCCAAGCGACATCAACACGAGACATAAATTTCTTCGGCTGACAAACTTTGTTTTGTTGCTGCAAAGGTAACGCTAGGCCTCTACCTCATCGGCAGCGTGCCTATTTCTCGGGCAATCATGTGCTTCGTAGCGCAAGTGCTTGCCGGCATTGCGGCTGCAGGCGTTGTTCACGCCATTTTGCCAGGTCCCTTATCCGTAAGCACGACGCTGAGCGCGGGAATGTCTCCCGCTCGCGGTGTCTTCCTCGAAATGTTCTTAACCTCCTTACTTGTCTTCACCGTCTTCATGCTCGCCGCCGAAAAGCACAAGGCGACGTTTCTTGCCCCTGTCGGAATTGGCATGGCATTGTTCGTTGCGGAAATGCTCGGTGTCTTTTTCACAGGCGGGAGTTTAAATCCTGCGCGTAGCTTCGGACCTTGCGTCGTCACGGGCGATTTCCCTAGCTACCATTATATCTACTGGTTTGGGCCGATCATGGGATCGCTGCTGGCATGTGGGGTGTACAAGGTTGTCAAGGCTGTCGATTACGAGACTGTGAATCCGGGGCAGGACTTTGATGACCATGAGGCAGCGGCGTTTCAGTGTCCGGATAATCCGCATAGTCGTGATCAGGTTCGAAGGCCGGTTGTCGCGAAGCACCTTATGCGCCAGGGGACGCATGAGTCGCAGGAGTCCGATGGGGAGAAGAACATTGAGAGGATGGATACGAACCAAACTCGGGTTTGAGAAGCGGGTTTGCGAATTAGGATGTATTGTGAGATGGAGATAATAAGTTGAGTCTAGTCTAGGATGCGGCGAGTTCATAGCCTACAAAAAAGCTGTCTTTTCCTGATGTATCATTGTGCATTCCACAGTGTGGCTAATGTGTGCGTGTCAGAAACCATGCCAATAAGTGCACTATAGGAACTACAGATATGAGAGTAGTCAGCAAGGATGCTAGGATAGCGAGACAAAAGTGTACACCTGATATGAAGGCATTCTTTTTTCTATGCTTCTGCTTCACTCTTGGGAACCTTCAATTGCGAGAAGTAGATTTTCCTGAATTGGAACTTTTTGCGTCGGTGAAAGTAGAGGATTTGTAGGTAATCAATGTTTAGGTTAATGCATATGTGTGCCGGTCATTATTTGCAGACGCGCTTGCCATTGTCATCGCTGTCGGAAAGAAACAGTTGTCCCGTCATACAACTTGCTTCCACTACTATTCCGGGTTGTAGTCGTGGTCTAGAAGGCAAAACACGATGATTCTCTTTCTCCCGATTATCTTGCACATGCCCACGTCTCGGAAACGGAGAGTTGGAAGTATCCACTCGGATGCCTTCCACCCTGCTGCATCTCCTTTTCCCTTCAGGTTTCAGTGTCAGTAATCTCGTCGGCGATGTCGCTTGGATCTGTATCTCTTCCGGCTCCACTTCGCTCGTTCCGGTTCGACTATCCGCACCACTCGTCGCCTTTTCCCCACTCTTCGAACATGGTCATTGCGGCGCCGTGGCCGTCCCGCATGATCATAAGCGACATTATAGGGGTGGCGTCCGTTGGTATAGCGGGGGTCAGCTTCCTGTTGTGACTGTTAAGCGGGATGGAGAGAAAGGGGTCGGTTTGGAGGAAGTAGGGAAGTTGTACGTTGATGATAGGTAGGCATATCGCTAGAAGGCAAGCCATGAAGAAAAGGCTCATTTTCAACCAGTTCGTTTTGATTACGGAGATCGGTGTGATACAAATTGGTAGGGGTCTCGTAAGTTTAGAAAACCAACAAGAATTGTATGTAGACTGTGTTGGCAATAGTGTGTTGATATTCCAGAGGATGTGATGAGGGTAAATTCATGTCTCGAAATCCGATCGACAAGCCTCAATTCATGGGGAGAAGAGTGCAGCTGTCATCGACAGACAGCCTAGGTGGTATGACGGGCAGTAACTTACGTTCTGGAAGGTATGGCAGTGCGCACCCGATAGATAGGCCACTGGCGTCACTTCCTGATGAATACATTTCGAACACAGGAAACACGTCAACCAAGTTGTGAAGAGATCTGGCATTTGAGCATAAGGGTAAGCGCACAGTCAGGAAAATCCTATCGAGCTAGGATTTTTCCAAAGATAAGGAAAGGTATCATGTGGATGGGCAGTTTATGCATGCTGAAGGAGAAAAGACGATCTCGGGTATTTATGCCGAGTTCGAGATCATAACTAGTGTTGCATCTCATCATGGCCCACCTCGTCAGGCTCAATCTCTGCAGTATCACCCTCTTCATACCCCTCACCTTCTTCATCGTCCTCACTGTCCGATCCTGATCCCTCGCTCTCCCCCTCACTCCCTGGGTCAAAATCGTCATCCTCCTCTTCGTCGTCTTCCTGTTCCTGTAATTCTCTTTCTGCCTTTTGTAACTCGCTCTCCTCCTCTTCTGCAGCCCCTTCAGCCTCAGCGGTATTGGCTGCGTCCTTTTTGCCGCCAACCTTGTTCACATTGAGCTTCTTAGCACGTCGGTCGGCTGCTAAACTAGCATCCTGAAGACCGTGCTTCTGCACATATTCGTTTATGCCGGCAAAGTCTGCTTGATCAAGCATACCGAATTCGATATCACCGGTGGGTGTGGTGATGACGAGATTGAACGTGTTGCGCAGGACGGCGGTGTATGATATGCTGGTTATGGCGGCGAAGTCGAAGAAGGCGAGGGGCTTTTTAAAGCCGTTAAGAATACCCACAGAGGTAAAGAAGAGATAGCCTAGCAAGTGTCAATCAATGTGTAACGCGTGGAAATAACGGGAAGCAGTATCGCACCTTCTTTACTTCCTCGATGTGCCTTTACGTGGTATGCCTTCTCGCCCTTTCTGTGGCTCTCCGGGATCGCGCTTGCGAATTCATCTGGATCGGGAAAGACGACATGCTTTCCTGTGCCTGCTTGTATCAGGCAGTGGTGTATTGCGTCGGCCATTGCAGTTGGCCCTGGATCCTCGCCTTCTACAATGTTTTTTCCCGTAGCTTCCTCAAACGTCCACACGATTGGCTCTGGCGGTGAGGCTTTTAGCTCTTCAGGTACGGGGGCAACACCGTCTCCATGTACTGGTATAATGACAAAGTTGTGCTGCTTCTTCGCCTTTTCAGGAATAGGCAGGCAGAAAACCTGGTCAACATCTTTCCACGCAATTGAAAACTCGACGTTTCCGCTCGCACCAATCGCCCTTATGCCACCGTCCTTCTTGTCCAGTAACTCGAGGGTGAATTTCTTGCGCTGCGGTATCGAGAAGCTGACACCAGCGTATGTCTTGAATGCTGGGGTTGCAGCACTTGTGAGACTGCCTCCAGTTGCGGATGAGGCCTTCTGCGTGCCGTTGCTCTCCTCAATCTTGCGCTTCTTAGTCGCTGGTTCAGCGGCAGGTTGCGACGTTTGATTGAGGATATATGTTGAAATGTCGCGAAATAATGTGCTTTGTGCTGGATATTGATCTACCTCGTATGTTCAATTGCAATTCAATGCATTCTTTGAAAAGAAGCATACCTATAGCGGCGTGTACGCGCTTCCGCAGCTCGTGATTACTAGCAAAAGCGACATCGATTTCTTGGGGATGCGGCGCACGTGTCGGTACCGAAGCCGGCGCCGGTTCTGGCACTGGCGCAGGGGCTTGTACAGGCACGACGGGTGCTGACGGGCGGTTGTTGAGTGCTGTAAAAGCCATAGTGGGCGTTGAGAATTATTGTTGTTGAAGAAAGGACGTCGTGTGAACGCGTCGTTGGTTTCTCGCGACTTGCACACAATTAGCGCTCGGCTGTCTACTACATGTGACATCACCCATATGATGCACGGTCATCCCAACGTCTGACAGACATGATTCGGCTTCACAGTATAGCAGCTGTAGGACGCAGCCTACTATGTCCTTATCCAGCATGATATTTCTCATATCCAGATCAATGACTCTTACTTTGTACAGCTGCAACTAAGCGTGCACCCCACCCGGCACACCGAACGGACATGACAAATTTCCCAATCACACAGTTCTCGCACATATAGTTAGACACTAACAGTGTTTATGATATTACGCGTATGTGCGTGTTCTGAGTTCTAATAAAGCATAAGAATACATCTCGCTACAAGAAACCGAAGCGGGCTCAATCGAGAAGCGATACAACACCCCGGCCAAACAGCATCCTCACCGATCTGATTTGTAGCAGAACCTGAGGCATGATTCAGCATTGGCATTATGCTTAACATTGTCGCTACATGGCAACCAGAGCCCACCCTCAGAATGTGTGCAGCCATTGTCCAGGCGCGCGTCATTCTCAAATAATTAACAGCCAATATCTACGAGGCAAGGTGGTATTATCAATCATTGCATCCCAATTCATTTGCGACGAGGGGTACGTATCCAATCTCATGCAGAGTATTAAAAAGAGGTGGCGCTAAAATGCTCCGCATATCAATCCCGTCTGTCTCTGCCTTATGTATGGACACAAAAATAAATACGCACTCAGCTTAATTGCCCGTGTTATTGCGACGTGAGAGAACCATCGTGGGTTCAGTCTGGGGACAGTGCACGTTGCGCATCTCACACACTTGTTGTCACGAACCCCCGAAACAGCCAATACAAAACCACAACAAGTGTTTGACACCTGTCATTGCATTACCAAGTACACAAAAATTGCCGGATGCATACCAGACCGTTCAGGCAACACCTTGACAGAGGCCTCAGACCAGCCATATGCTGGCATAGCAGCATTGACAGCTAAGCTCGAACAGAGAGTAATGGTAGCATGAGATACGGCGCGGGTGCCTGACGTGGCATTTGTGTTGTTCTGTTTGTCAGATGAATTTTGGATAATATCTAACTTGACCGTATCGCATGCCGTGTCCCGAGCCGTCCCAATCTTTCATTCCTTTTACTCTGCAGTACCTGATTGGTAGCCGACTGATGTCTACATAGTCGCCACACGGCAAGACTTGCTTCAACTTCTTTCTAGAAGTGAGCCATTACAACCGGACCGACCAAACGTAGACCTTAGGGGTTACCCTTAACGACGAGTCAAGATCAGAAAATGGCCGACACAAAGAAGTCCAAATTCAGTCTGCCACCATTAATCGCCAAAGTCCAGTCTCTACTCCGTCGGAAACAAGATGACTCGCCTATGTTCAACCACCCATTCGATACGAACTCATGTCCACATCACCGGATAGCACGAAAGATCTATGGCGCCTCTCTCCTCGCTCTCTTCATCACAGCCATACTCGTCATGACGCTCAAGGCAATCACATACAGCTTCGTTGAAGACAATCGCATGACCGGCTTCGTATTCGACCCAGACACCACCAGCAGCACGAACGGAAACATCATCATGGCCGCCTTACCCAGGATGCTCCACACCTTACCAACCAAATTCTCCATCATCATCGCAGCCATCAGCCTCTCCCTCGCCACAGGCCACCTAGCCCTCGTAATCATCGATTGGAAGAGCGGGAAAAGAGTATGTCCTTGACACTTCCCTAAAAACCTCATCGAAAAGTAGCTAACATTCTCATAAGACTCAATCCAATGCTTTTCGCCGCAACACAATGTTCATCCACATCGTCAACGCCATCCTCGTCCTCTTCGCCCTCGTCGCAATCTACACCACCCACACAAATTCCGCTAGCTACCGTCCCACCTACATTTCCGAACTCGCCGCCAACTCCACTTCCACCACCCCAACCATCGCCAGTCCATCTGACCCCGTCTTCCGCTACGACCGTGGCACCTTTGACCTTGAAACCTGGGCTTGCTCACTCAAAAGCGTCGAAGGCGCAGGCATGGTTCGTGACGACTATGCGAAGCAGTGTTCGATTGAGACGGCAGGACGGGCCGTGATGGTTCCGTTTCTCATTGCGGCGTGGGTTGTTGCCGGGGTGAGTGTTTGGGGGTTTGTAGGGGGTGGACGGAGAGGGCCAAATGGGGAGAGGATGAGTACAGATGAGGTGGGGGTGGAGATGGGGAAGATGAATGCGACTGATGAGTAGGAAGACGAAAGCAACAAATGAGTAGTTAGGGTTTGGGTTGGGGAGTTTTGCATTGCAGGAGTTTTTGGGGGGCACATTTAGCGAGGCGCTGGGCGCTGGGACATGGGCAATGAGGAATGGTTAATGGTTGATCACGTACATGTGGTTTGAGATACATTAATAGTTAATGATTTTCTACTTTTTTTACTTTTACTATGAGTAATGAGTGTGGGGTAGGCAGTGTGCTACGATCAATGCTACTCTCTTTAGCCTGAGAAAGTCAGCTACATGGTCTTTGCTCTGAGACGGTCAGAACTTCATGGTCGTCCCCTGTCTTACTGTGTACTCCCTACTACATGTTGATGAAATTGAATCACATGGCTGTCGGAATCAGACCAGGCGGCTAAGCAGCGTGACGACGTCCTGGGCGTGCATCATCCATCAACTGCGCGACAGTCCACTCACAGTCTTCTGCGAGATCTTCCATCTCATCCCAGTGTTCACACACCTCCTCCGGGTTAGGCTTGATCATATACATCACTTCTTCGTCCTCTGAGTCGTCCTCTGAGGTTTCGAGCTTCTTAGAAATGGGTGTGGGCGTATGAATAGATGGGTGAACTGCTGGGTTAGGAGCATGCTTTACCTGGGTGGGAGAATGCTTGTCCTGGGTGGAGGAGTGCTTGATCTGGGCGATAGCGTGCTGAAATTGATTGAGAGCATGCTTAACCTGGGCAGGAGCATGCATAGCCGGGGTGGAAGATTGCTTCACCTGGGTATTTGGAGGGCTAGCGCGAGTAGGGGTTTGGGCAGTTTTGTAAGTTTTGGGGTGCTTGAAGATCTTCAGGTTGTTTAGGGAAGGCATCTTCTTGTGTAAGTGGTTCAGAGTTGGATTTGAGGTTAGTAGTTTGGTTTTGGAGTTGGATTTGCAGATGTTGTGAGCAAAAATTGGGAGGATATAAGAGGGGAGCTCTTGCGAGCACTGTGTAGTATCTGTGTGCGTTGTAAATAGTCACAATGCTGGTCAGCACTGTATGTCAGGGGGTTCCAGTGCCGCAGTGAATTCTTTCTCTTAGATTCATGGTTTCTAGGAAGCAAGAAACCTCCCAGCACACTGTATGTTATATTGCGAGAGTCTCTTTTCAGATAAGCGGTAGAGTATGCACAATAGACCAGTCTTACACCGACAGGTTTGGTGACAGATGAACAGGGATTCAAATGGAAGCTAGTCATTCAGTTAACAGTATCGGATTTGGGCACTTCCCTCGAAAGACTCTGAAGTACATTTTACTCATGCCCTCAAGATACGTCTCGGGCGTTCCAACGTGGATCATTCCTACTCAAAGCTTTCATGGAAGAGATAAGTGGAAATGATCTTTGGCGACTTCCATCTGAGATTCTGTTAAGCAATATGGGATTTGAAGAACTTTGTATATGTCTCAGACACATGAAATCGCCCATGTGGATCTCCTGAACTTCCCACCACAATCAGAAATGCAACTTTGGCGACGCCATTCTTTCGACCATGAATAGGGGGCTTGAACCTGGGTATTATCGACCATGGAACAGATTACATCGAGTTATAGTCTAGTCGAAGTCGCATAGCACATTATTTCGAGACTGGATGCCTACATGGATGCACGTACTATCCTGCACTGGTTGTGGACGAAAGACCGATGCAGCTCGTCCGGGCGGGCGTTCGGAGAAGGGATGCGCTATTCCTAATTCAGACTAGCGGTTTAACAGGGGTCTCGTGTTCTTGAGACCGATGTAATAAGTCGGGGATGACGGTTCCACGCTGGCCAAAGGTACGAATCTCCCGAGTTTTGACAATGCCACGATGAGCGAAAGCCAAAAGCTCCTGCATGAGCATCCTTCAGACAGCGACTCTGAATTAGAACCCGAAATCAAACCAAGTCCGCGACATTTATCGCCATCGCCCTCATCGTCGCGAGCTACATCCACCTCCCCAGCGCCCCCAGGGTCACGTCCAAATGGCGGCATCAAGCGGCAATCGTCCTTTGCACAACATCGCCCAGATGGCACTCCGAGAACCCCGAACCGCGTCCGTTTCGAAGAGCCGAGGAGGAGCATGAATGGACATGCAAACGGCAGCGCCGACTGGGTAGAGTTGGACGGAGATGATTATATGAATGACGGAGAGGGGCAGGAGAGGACACAGCGACTGCCTCTGCTCACTGGTATCGAGGCGCCGAGCGTCACAGTGGCTGAGCAGAACTTCAACCCAGAAGATTACCTGGAGAGCGCACGGCCACGCAGCGGAATGCGAAGCGCATTCATGAACATGGCCAACAGTATAATGTGAGGCATACACTGAGAACAATGGATGAAAGAACACTGGCTAATCTGGAGTAGAGGGGCTGGTATCATTGGCCAACCGTACGCTATCCGCAATGCCGGCCTGTTGACAGGGACCGCTCTGCTCATCGGCCTCACAATCATCGTAGACTGGACAATTCGACTCATTGTCATAAACTCGAAGCTCAGCGGGACGGATTCTTTCCAAGCGACGGTACAACACTGCTTTGGGAAATCCGGGCTCGTGGCTATATCCCTCGCGCAATGGCTCTTGTACGTCAGCTCTGTGATATCTGGAAGCACATGTATTGACAGCATACAGCGCCTTTGGCGGCATGGTAGCCTTCTGCGTTATTATCGGTGACACGATACCAAGGGTTTTGGATTCAATGTTCCCTTCTCTAGAAGACATGTCCTTCCTATGGTTACTCACCAACAGAAGAGCTGTCATGATTCTGCTCATTCTCGGCATATCGTTTCCCCTGTCGCTCTACCGTGACATTTCAAAGGTAGCTTCATTCCCGAGCAAGAGAATACACACACTAATCCGTTTGCAGCTTGCCAAAGCCAGTGGCTTCGCCTTGATCAGCATGACCGTCATCATTGTGACTGTTGTTACACAATCCTTTCGCGTTCCTGCTGAGGCCAGGGGCCAACTACGCGGCTCCCTCATTATCCGCTCGGGCATCTTTGAGTCCATAGGCGTCATAGCTTTTGCTTTTGTCTGCCACCACAACAGCCTCCTCATCTACGGCTCCCTGCGCAAGCCGACCATCGACCGTTTCTCCCGCGTCACACATTACAGCACTGGCATATCCCTTGTCGCATGTCTTGTCATGGCACTGTCAGGTTACCTGACCTTTGGTGACAAGACGCTCGGCAATGTGCTCAACAATTTCCCTAACGATAATCTCATGGTCAACATTGCACGTCTGTTCTTCGGCCTCAACATGCTTACCACACTTCCACTGGAAGCCTTTGTCTGCCGAGAAGTAATGAACAATTACTGGTTCCCCGATGAACACTACAACCCCAACCGCCACATAATCTTCACTAGTTCGCTTGTGATTTCTGCTCTCGCGCTCTCCCTTCTCACCTGCGACATTGGCGTTGTTTTTGAGTTGTTTGGCGCAACATCTGCTTGCGCGCTCGCATTCATTCTCCCACCTCTCTGCTACATCAAACTGTCGCAAAAAAGTACAATGACATACGTAGCTGGCGCTGTAGTGGCGTTTGGATGCACTGTCATGGTCATTAGCATCCTCAAGACTACGAGCAAGCTAGTAGTTGGTCAAAGTGACCATGCGCAATGTGGGTAATCTGATCTTTTGTCGTAACATGGACCGGTTGCATTGGGCGGCGTCTCGAGTACAAAAATGGTATACATGGGCGCGCGAGCGCATGAATCTAGCAGCTTACCACTGTTCATTATAGAAGAATAACAACATTATCAAAGTTTCGTGTTTCCATCTTGCATTGCCAGTCTTGAGCTGTGCATGTCTGACCCACAGGATTTCCATCGGGCCGTTTTCAGAGCCCTCGCCTGTGTCACAAACAAGCCTGCCTCTTCAATAACGGCTATATCGGCACCAACATGCCCCCAAAACCTTGTTCGCGAAGTTCAATCAAGCTCTTTAGCCCACTCTGAAGCCTGGGGTATCAAGGGTCTTTCGCCGTTGTATCCGGCGCATGTCCCTGTTTCTGACCCACCTTTACATTCAACACCAACGCTAACAAATCATCCAACTAACATCTCTATACTGCATCAAACCATCACGCCCCTTTTCTGTTGTTTTGCAATGAGCGCGGCGTACAGCGCGATGACGATAGTGGCGGTCGCAGCATGTGTGCTGTAAGCGGGCCTTTTTGGCTGATCACAACTTCTTTGGGGCGGGCTGTGACGTCGATGTCGCCAGTCTGAACCCTGCTTTTCTGCACAACGGGATGGTAGATTGGGGTCATACGCGGGAAGCAACGACGACATGACGGGGTGGAAAGCACGAATTACATATAAGAAGTCAATTGCAGATATCCAATTTTCCTTTCTCGTCCCCTCTATCCTCAGTCCTCTACCCTCAACAACAAAGGCAATTTATCCCTATCCAGCCTACTCTCAAGTCACTATACAAGAAATCTAGAAATACATCCCAAAGGAAACAATATTACCAAAAATGCCACTCTTCGGATCCCGCCGCGAGCCCTCGCCTCCCCCAGCCCCCGCCCCAACTCAGAAATCCGGGCTCTTCTCTCGTCGTCGCTCCTCCTCTCCCCACGCAGCTACTACAACCACACACCACCACCGCCACAGCAGCTCAGCCTCGCGCTCCGGCACATCAACCAACAACACTATCTCCTCTGGTTTCTTCAGCAAGTCATCTCATGGAGACCCCAGCATCGTCAACGCAAAGCAGAGTCTAGCGAATGCCGAGGCGGCAGAGCGAGAGGCGGATCGGGCATTGGCGGTTGCGAGGAGTGCGGTTAGGGAGGCGCGCGAGCATGTTGCTAGGTTGGAGAGGGAGGCTGCTGAGGAGTAAGTTCTTTTTTTCTTTTATGTTACTTGATGGTTGGGAGAGTAAAGGACTGACGAGTTACACAGGGCCCGACTAGCTAAGATCAAGAAGGCCGAGGCGAAGACGCTCGGTAAGATGGGCAAGAAACTGGGCAGACACGATCATGTTTGAGTGTATGGAACTTGAGGTTGGAAAGGATGAGACTGGCTGAATGTCAGAGTGACGGTGTCCAGCTGCTACGATATGTGTGAAAGCGAGGAGTTCGGTGTGGTTTTGTTCGCATTGATTTCGCTAGCGCTTGTGTAATACCCCTTGTGTTATTCCTAGCTCCTATGAATGTTATGAGTTTCATTATATTGGTATTTGGTTCATCATAACTGTTTTGAGGATACGTTAATTGACTGTCTTGAATAAACACAGAGACCTGACCAACTCAATCCCTTAGATTTATCATTTAAGCAAGAGGAATCGCCAAAACATCACTTGCACACATTCCACAGGCACACACATTCTTTTACATTTTTTCATCGCATTTCAAATTATCTTTAGCATATCCAAAAAAAAAAACCCCCAGCCATCCCCACTCAACGGGTATTCAACTCAGTCGCATCCCCCATCCCAACAAAAGGAAAAGAAAAGTAGAAAAGAAAAGAGGGAGGGAAGGAAAGATATCGTTTGCAAAAAACTCGTACAAAACAGAGAGAAAGAGCCCCCCAAGGCCTCCCCTGATTACGATTAAACACCTAAACAAAGCTACCAATCCTCGATCGAGCGTATGGCAGAGAGGGGTTTCTTTTAATACAATGGCCCGCTGCTAGCAGAAGGCCTAACAACCGTCTGCAATGTACACGGCGAATCAGCGCCCGGGTTGCCATACGAACCTCCTTTAACTCCATACGCACCTGCGCCATATGAGCCACCGTACGAGCCCCCATAAGACCCACCGGCACCAGCACCAGCACCCGAACACGGTACCGCGGATCCCGTAGGCGCAGCAGGTGTATTGGTAGTCGAGTACACGGGCCCGTTTGTGAATTCACCGGGTAGACCCGGGAGGACGTGAGTGAAGGCTGGGGCCATGATGGGGTCGAAGGAGAGGGAGGCGGGAACGTAGACGGATTCGTAGGGGCGGGGTTTGTTGTCATTGATTGGGATTGGCGATGGTGTTGGCTTGGGGGTTGGTTTGGGGTTTGGCGATGGGGTGGAGTCCGGGTTGAAGAGAGAGAAAGAGAGCGTGGGGGCTGGTGGGGCGTTATGGTGAGCTGGTGTTGAAGCCGCGGGGGGTGCGGGGGCTGGGACTGAGGGAGTGTTGTATGCCGGCGGTGGGGAAGGTGAAGATGGCTTAGATGGCTCAGCAGGCGTGGATGGTTCCGAAGGCTTGGATGGTTCGGCAGGCTGGTATGGCCCAGCGGGCTTGTATGGCTCAGCAGGCTCAGGCGACGAGACGGGCTTCGATGGCGAAGAGGGCTTGAGTGGTGCATCTGAATTGGATGGTGTAGAAGCTTTGCCTTGGCAAGATGACATGCATGCGAAGCTGATAGCATTGGTCGTCTTTCGGTCGGCAACAGGACCGTTGAGCGACCAGTTCATATCAACATAAGGCCAGCAGATACGGCCATCGGGCATGGTGACCATATCTCCAGCAACATACACATCCATAGACTTGACCGGCTCGCCAACCTTCTTGCCATCCTTGACAAGCTGGAAGTAAGTGCCCGAGAATTCACCCTCACAGCCCATAGCTGGGAAGTTGCAAGTTGGCTCAGCAATCTCCTCCCATGTGACGAGTGCGCTAGAACCATCAAAAGTGGCTACGCGGGCATTCTGGCAATCAGAAGAACCGGTTGTGATCCAGTTAACGTGCGAATCGCCGTCAGGTCCGGGCTGGTCAGTGGCTTGCTTGCCGACCATAGTCTTCTTGTCGGAGAAGGTAGCGATAGCGACGTTACGGTTCTTGGTTCGGTATGAGGAGGTCGTGTATCCTGCGCCCAGTTGCTTGTTCTCGGTCAAATCCTTGGAGCCGCGTGATACCCAGGTGAAGATGTACGAGTCCTTGTTGATGAAGCGTGTAAGACTGCTGTAGGATCCAGAGATGCCTCCCATGGGCTCGTTTGAAGCACCGTTCCTCGCATATTCGTTCGAGACCTTCACACCAGTCTTTTCCATTCCAGTACCGCCTGTGTTAAGCCAAATTCCGCCCTGGTCGTCAGCGCAAACACTAGCAAAAGGTGCCGAGGCAGAAGCCTCGAGTGCAATGCCAGTGTTGAAGGAGCAGCCCCAGTTTTTAGTGGCGCCCTCAATCTTCTCAATAGTGCCGTTATCGTTGATGTATTGCATAGAATCGCCAAAGTGACCCTTCGCAGGACCATCGTAACTGGCGACAACAAAATAAGCTCCATAAACGCCAGTGTCCTGGGAATAAGCAAGATCACCATTGAGGTATGGTGAACATGTTGCGCCTGCCTCACCGACATTGTCTGGGCCACCAAGAAATCTCTTAAAGGCCCGCTTGCCACGAGTCCAACGATATAGTACAGCGACCGGATCTCTTTTAGGAGGGGCTTTTTGTGTTCCGACGTCCATGGGTTCGTTGGTAAGAAGGGCGAATCCGTCATTATGAGCGACCAAACCGCCAGCTTCCTTTGCACAACTCACCGTCACAGCATCTCCGACAGCCTTGAAGGTAACAGGATCAACCTTCTGTACATGGACTCCCTTTCCTGACGCCCCGAGGTATGCGAGATATGCCGACTTTCCATCCGGTGAAACCGCAAAAGGCGTGCGGTGGTGGTGTGGTAGTCCAGTGCGGTAGTCATCCTTGATTGGCGAGAAAGGAGTTGAAAGCTCTAGGCTTCCAACATAAGTCTTCAAGTTGCTTTTCGAAAGCTCGGCAAAGGCCGTGCTCGAGAGCAGAGAAAGAAGGAAAACCGAGTGTAGCATTGTGCTAGAATAGATTGTATTTGTAAACGAGTGACAAAACGAACGAACGACCAGCGAACACAGGTCAAAAAAAAGACAAAAAATGAACGATGTGAGAAACCGAACAAACCTGCCAAAACTCTTTCGTGTCGGGCGGTAAAGCACCACCGCTCGTTCAAGGCTATTCTTCTATATAAACACTCGGCCTGTGAAACGAGGCGTCTACACTGGGGTCTCAGGCCAACCGCCCAGCAAAACGGCGCCAAAAGCAAATCATCTCGGGGACTAGCATGATGCAATGAGCCGTGGGGCAGATGGACCCGTTTTTCGTCCTATTTGCGTGGATGGAGTGTCTAAGCCGCGGACCGTGGCACAACAAGCGTAGATGCGGGCGTTTCGAAGTGTTTCGCCCAAAGGCGCGCTAGTCGAGGATCGGCGCGCTTCTACCTGAATAGGAGGATAGCACTTGCAACATCATCTAGAACGACGACGACAATACACCCAGGAAAACTTACTGTTTGCTCGTCTTTTGAGATAATCGATAACATCACGCAGTACTGAAACGTCGCCTGCAGACTTCCTACCTTTTGCCCAGCTCCTATTTGCTCATCGCAGAAACCTGACGACTCCTTTGGTTGTGAATTCACCTCTGCAACGCGCATCTTGCCTCTGCCCTGCATATGTCAGATGAAAGCATCGTTGCCTCAGAACTCTATAGAGACAAAATATTGTTTGCATGGCTAAGGCCTAACTCTATTGACAAACGGCATCATCCAACCGTCGTCGTCGTCGTCGTTCAGTCTTGCTATTCGTCTTGCGAGTCAGCCCAAAGACGGGAGAGTGCCAGGACCCAGGCCCGTAATTACTATAGCTCTTGGCATACACGAATCAAGAACTGCGCAGATGAACCAAGTATCAAGGGGATATCGAAAGATTTTACAAATGGTATATTCCAGATGGGCTGATGAGGTCGAGAACAATAATTGGGAGAAAGGGGGGGAAGCGGGGACACAGCCTGCAGATGCGAGCTAACGTATGAAATGCCGATTGCAAGAGAGTTTGCTTACTTAACTACTAGAGACTACAAGTTTCTTTGAGCGACAAAAAGTCATGTTAGTTAGTACAGTCAGCCACAACCCCATGATGCTAAGACGTTGGACTCAACCTTGCTTGACGGGCTGCGCGACCAGGCATCAGCCTTGTTTTGGCGTGCGCATCGTCGTTCGAGGCAATGTCTCTCGGCTTATTCTTGCGAGGCAGTGCTCACCGTGCGGTCACCTGCACGGCGAGGTTGACGTTGACATTGGTGACTGCCAGGGCAAAAGAGGAAAAGGCTGCCTGCCTGGACAAAAACTATCGAGATCAAAATCAATACGCTTAGAGATTCCAGTCCCAGTGTATGCAGACATCTCACAGAGCTTGCTATTGATCAGCGTCAGCGTGCACATCTCAGCGTCATGTTCAGGATTATCGAGGACGGAGGGACTTAGGTGGACCACTAGGCTGAGTTGTAGGGAACTCACTACTAAGGTATTGGATCTTAGTACTCATACAGTATCCGCTTCATGCAAACGTGGAGGTGATGCTGTAGCGGGTACTCCAAACGGTATACCCTTTTCACTAAACTTACCCACGCGTTTGAAAGATCAGCGAATAACCTCATTGACGTGCGGTTAAATCCGACGCATCCGAAAACTGGCATGATCTGCTTAAGCAATAGTTGTTAATGTTTAGTACCCCATGTGTGTCTCGAATTGACGAATACGATGATGATGCCCTGTTGAATTGCGTCATGTCAGCGACTCAGGGTAGGTAATCTCAAATTCGCTCTCATCTGTTTCAATGTCACGATTCGCAATTTCAACAACACACGTGCCGCTTGTCCTATTTTGACATTCGGTCGAAGTTTGTATGTATGGTTTACTAGACGGTCATATAACAACCATGCTTCTAATATATGCGCGTCATACGATATAAAGAAGAGCCCGCTTCCCGTCCTCAACATCGAGATTTGTCGATCCATTAACACTGTACACACCCCACGATTTCCTCGATCCCGCGAAATTCTACCTGCCAACAGATACACTTGATGTCAAATATTCATTAATACGCTGATCATTCTACCGTAGTCAAATCGTCAAGTCTGGAACGCTAAAACACATGATGTCAGAGAGAACTGTTGATCAAAACACCGGAAATAGAAACTCGAACCCCTGGCCCTGATCGACCTCACACGAGAACCAAATCCATCTCTTCGCACTTCTCAATCGCCTCCGTGCCTACTGCAAAAGTGCCGAGTCGCTCCCACGCTGGAGAATGTTCAGCCGACATCCCAAGCACAAGACCCGCAACAACGTTGTCGTACCGAGCAACGCCCAAACACATGACTGTCGCCTCAAACTGAGACATGGTATCAGTAGCCAGTGCTCGGCGAACCGTCATTTGCTTTTCTCCATCACTATTCTCAAACTTTGCTTCGGAGAGTAAGCAGTCATGTGTCATGCGAATGGTACTCGTACCCTTGATCATAAGACTGTACTCCCACGCCCCACGATTCTTCTTCGCAGATAACATGCAAGATATGGTGGGGCCTCGCAGAGTAAGAGAGCCGCTAGAGATGGCACCCAGCGGATTGAGCCCAGTAGGAGTAACCTTGCAATTGACAATAGTGACCATGGATTTGAATGTTTCGCGCTCCTCTTCATCCAGCGGCGTATAAGTGACAGGCACATCCAAGCTCGCCCAGGAGAAGGAGGGAGCGCGCCAATTATCTGGCGCAAAGTTATCTGGACAAGCATTATTTAACCGATTGGCATGCCATAGCATGTCAGAAGCCAAGTTGTGTTTCCATAGTCCGGCGAGATATTCAGAGTGTGTTGCTTTTCTGATTTTACTCGCGATACCAGAGATTGCGGGGAATTTGTCTGCGGCTACGGTAAGATGACGTGCAGTGTAGTGCTCGACGAGGCGTTGCCACGCCTGCCACACAGCGTCTGTTTTCTTGCTGGCAACGGCTTTGGGGATCAGCGAGGGCGTGGTGGGATAGGCCCTGCGTTCCGGCATGCATTCGCAGCGATACGAAGTTTTGCACTCGAACAGCAGTTCTGTTGCGGTGTAGTGAAGTATCCTTGTGCTGAGAACGTGCTCCTGTAGCGCCCAAGCACGCGATGTGAGTGGGCCGACTGGCTTTGCAGGACCTCCACCAGGAGCATGGCTCGGGTGGTGATCTAGTATTTTCCTCGCTCTTAATGCAAACTGTTTTCCAGTGGTATTGTTATATGGGATTTTAACGGGCTTCCGCCTTTCGACCAAGCATCTTACACTACTGTTGGCAGACTGCGTTGCAGCTATAGTGATGTAGCTGTTTTGGTATATGCTTCCCATCTTCGCCGACTCGGTCTCCCAGTCTCGAATTGAATCTTGGATGATGCACAGGCTGTCAATCCACAAGTAGCGCAAGCCAAGCTGGCGGGTGATGATGATTGCATCTTGGAATAGGCGCGGGAAGGTATCAAAGGAGATGTTGACCGACATTTTAGGCCACGACTCTTTCGTTGAAACGAGTGGCTGGGAAGATCCCCAGCAATGCGACAGAGCAGCATACTGAAAGTTCTTGCATTGCGTGTCAATCAGCCTGATTGGCGAAGAACTCTTGCCTACATCGAGGAGACGCTTGGGAGGGGACAAGGCCGAAGGACAAGGAAACTTGCATGCTGTGTGTTTTGGGTTCCCGATGCAACCTGTAATGCAACGTCGAATAAAGTTGAACGTGTCATCAGATCCCGAGTCGACCGGTATGTGATGGGCAAAGCCTAGAGTAGGCCATGGAGGACGTGTCGCTGCAGGTTGTTAGATAGTACCAACTCGCGTATGTACACAGCCGAATAATTGCTAATGCAAAGTCCTCGAGAAGAAATCAAGCGTGTCGTGCAAAAGCGCGACATCCGCCATGAAAAAGAGCAGCCTACCTGGTGCAGCATAAATCTCCGCAATCTCGTCCTTCCAGCGCTCCCCACCAAGCGTAATCTTAACCGTAGCCTTCTCCTTGATATCAACATGTACTCTAGCCCTCGCACTTCTCCACCCACTGAAGAAAGCATCTAGCACAAGGACCAAAACATAGCAAAATCTACATCCACTTTCCCTGACCTTTGCAAGGCTCAACGCATCCAGCACAAGGCTCAAACTCGCGCGAGGCTCTTTCACAGCCTCAGTTTCGTAGATGGAGTTGGCGTGGCCTCTTGGGTCGAGATGGTTGCACATGCGACACTTTTTCCGCTGCAATTGGCCCGCGGACGCGGCTGGACGCACTACCGGGCGCCTGAGGCACTTTGGCAAAGGCATAACCTATTAGACGAGAAGCACAGTTTGGGTCGTCTTGAATAATGTCGGATGCATTGTAGGCGACGAATCGCCAGGCAATAAGTGGAGGCGCAGGGGAATCGGCAGCCATGTGATGCCTTCAGCTTGACCGCTGGACTCAAGTGCGCTAGAATGTATACAGGCTAGCGGAGATGAGATGGTGAAATGTGGCTGTGGGGGCCAAAACACCGCTAGTCGTAGTCCCATTACTCGGATTGACTACAACCTGTCAATGAGATATGGGCGTAAACTTGACGTTCCTATGGAAAAAAAGGGAAATCCAGCATTCCACCTTTTCTACACATGTTCTTGAATGATAGATAAAATATCCTCTTCAAAGATACCCTCCAACCGCCATCTTGAAACAACACATCCCTACCCCAGATCTTTCTCACGATCCACGCACCAATCAGCCTCACGCTACGACATCTCCTCAACCTCCAGCCGCACCTCAGCTCTAACAAATATAGCACCACCCTACTTCTCCACACATGCAGGAACAACAACAAAAAACAACTTCAACCCGCCCAACTTACCTAAACAAGGGCCCATCATCAACCTTTCAGCCACACTTCCCCCTCATTGGTCCATCTAGCCCATCCACCGCCCCCAGGTCCCAGCAAAACAGGTCCAGAAAGCGATATACGCGAAGCGCACACCGCAGAGAATCTGCCTTGTCGTCCCCCGTCCAACCTCCTTGCCTACCATGTACTCTCATTTAATTGATGAAGAAAACAAAACAATGAGCTGTTCCATAGAAAAAACACTACAAGCAATACATGCATATTCCACAAGCCTCAGTGCTGACAACGTGACCAATCCCGCTCGAAGAGAGGGCGGAGAACGCAGGGAAAAACCGGTCTGGATACCTCGTTAGCAAAAAAGCCAAGCAAAACCGAAGATAGAAGTAGAGCGGCTGAAGGGGGGGGG